>JAIGNY010002866.1:0-12333 GCA_020152595.1 Chiridota heheva
ATAAGAAGGTTCTGGAGTATCAACAAATAAACATTGTCTTGTGCAATCGAGTGTACTTCTATCTCCGTGTGGGGAAGGGCAGGGAGAGATCCCCCGTTGTCCCGTGGTACAGGCGTCCTTGACCGCCATGCCATGATATATACAGAGATATCTATAAAATAATCATTTTGGGGTAGGAACCTATGCAGTCATGCTGACATGTGTATGCATATATATTTACTTCAAGTAATACCTTACCTTTCATGCTCTAAATATGCAATCTGGTCATATGACCTGATTCTAACGCACTTCCAACCGACCTTAAAAAAACGTAGTAACTCTGACCTCCATAATACCTCTGTACTACCCCTCACTCTTTTTCAGCGCGTTGTTTGCACTAACATCGCTGAAACTGGTCATTTTTATTCTTTTTAATTTAACCTTTTCTAACTCTTTTCTCCTTTGCAGCTTCTACCTGGAGGGCTTTTACGCTGCCCTTTCTCATCCAGCTCGCCTTTTCAAGTTTTTCGAGGTAAGGACGAGGTAGCCATGGGTCCGAGATTTCTTCGGCCGGCCTACACGGATTTACCCGTGTAGCCTACACTTAGGATAGCGGGTTTTTGTCTTCATTCGTACAAAGCGAGTGGCTAGTTCGAGAGCGTCCTACTCTCGTGGCGGGTGTTTTAGGTCCTAGAGCACCAGGTGTTTTTGTCTAGGGGACCTCTTGCCCCGGGGTATAAGTGTTTTTCACCCTCGGGCCCGCCCTACCACGAGGAGAGCCTAGCGTTATACTATGCATTGTATTAGCACGTTAGGATATCTCAGTACAGGTTCTCGTATGCATTAGGCCAATTTCTATTTTCGATTTTGGCGCATGCGCATTGGGTCGACGTCACCGTCGGGTGTTCGGGGAGTCGGCTCCTAACAACTCCAAGGAGCTACACTTGTTACAAGAGAGCTTATTTTTGTATTAACATTACCAGCGTATGAATATTTTCATTTTTCTAACATAAATTAAAGACAAAGTTTTTAATTTTCAAGCTTGATTTTTGAGGCTTGGGAGAGACCGGAGGGGGGTCTCTCCGACGTACAGTTTAAAGGAAACTAATCTCTTCTTTTAATCTTTACAGACTTCGAGTACTCAGTGGTTTGTGTTTTCCACGCTACCCCGGCGCTTGTAAAGTTTTTACGTTGGATGCGTTTTCTCGGGTTTCTAAAATTTTTCAGATATAATTTGTTTCTGTTAAAACGTTTTTGATGTACTGATTTGCTATGCCTCGTCTCTCTTTTAACGTGATCGTATTATCATATATACTTCCTAGTAGGGGCGCTATTGCTGGATTTGTTTATGAACGCATGGATATATGTTCTTCTCTTTTCAGAAATCATCTTGCGAATGATTAAGTCAGTGGCGTTGCGCCTTAGGTGACGCTCCAAGTGAACGCCACCTAGAATTAAAGAAGTTCACAGAGAGAGAGAGAAGATAACGATCTTAGTCCTCTTCGTGGCGTTGCGCCACCTAGAGTTGAACAGCTAAGAGAGAGAAAGAGATAAGATAGCCTCTTAGGGGCGTTGCGCCCCTAAAGTTGAAAGGATAAGAGAGAGAGAGAGAGATAAGACATCCTCTTCGTGGCGTTACGCCACCTAGAGTTGAAAAGGTTAGAAAGATAACCTCTGATTAACTCAGTGGCGTTGCGCCTTAGGTTGGGTTCCAAGTGAACGCCACCTAGAGTCAAGAAAGTTCAGAGAAAGAGAAGATAACCTCTTAGGGGCGTTGCGCTTCTAAGTTGTAAAGAGATGGATAAGATCCATACGGTTCCGCGGCCCGTTGTTACGGGGCGGACGGTTCCATTGGACGATTCCATACGGTTTCGCGGCCCGTTGTTACGGGGCGGACGGTTCCATTTGACGGTTCCATACGGCTCCGCGGCCCGTTGTTACGGGGCGGACGGTTTCATTGGACGGTTCCATACGGTTCTGCAACCCGTTGTTACGGGGCGGACGGTTCCATACGGTTTCGCGGCCTGTTGTTACGGGGCGGACGGTTTTATTGGACGGTTCCATGCGGTTCCGCGGCCCGTTGTTACGGGGCAGACGGTTCCATTGAACGGTTTCATACGGTTCCGCGGCCCGTTGTTACGGGGCGGATGGTTCCATTGGACGGTTCCGCGGCCCGTGCTTACGGTTCCGCGGCCCGTGTTTACAGGTCCGTACGGTTCCGTGCGGTTCCATTGGACGGTTTCATACGGTTCCGCGGCCCGTGTTTACGGGCTTATACGGTTCCGCGGCCCGTGTGTACGGGTCCGTACGGTTCCATTGGACGGTTCCACGGCCCATGTTTACGGGTCCGTACGGTTCCATACGATTTCACGGGCCGTTTTACGGGTCCATTATACTTCTCCGGTGATCGGAACGTATTTTTAACGGGATAACGTACACTGTACGGTTAACCCGGTTATACGCCCACTAGCTACTAAGCTACGTGATCAAGTGACAGATGACATTCTTTACAAGAAGTATAGCATCACGACAGCTATTTTCTTCTTGGTCCCGAAGCCATTAGCTACGCAGTTCCACGACTCGTGTGAACGCAATTAAGGTTGTCTACGTTGAACGTTACAGTTCCGTAATTATTTTCACCAATATCATGGACATAGGAGGCAGGTCCCCGAGTGTCGATGCTTTACACACCCATGATGTCCCGGCGTAGCGTGCTAAGGTTTCTTGATTTACGCTCCGGTGACATCCATCTCACGCGTTACGCGTGCAGATTATGCTGCGAGTCCATTCTTTGTACTCTTTGCAGCGATTGGGTTCAAGCGGCGTGGTCGGAGCACAGACTCCACCGCGACCGGTATTTTCAAGGTGCGACTGAGAGAGTGCGGCTCCGGTGATCGGATGCGTACGGCTCCGTAGTTTTGTAACGGGATATCGTACACCGTACGATTTACCCGGATATACACCCACTAGATACGAAGCTATGTAGCCAGGTGACAAGTGATAATCTTCACAAGAAGTATAGCACCGTGAGAGCTATTCTCTTCTTGGTTCCGTAAGCCATTAGCTACGCAGTTCCACGATCATGTGAACACCATTAATACGATTATCCGCGTTGAACGTTACAGTTCCGAAATTATTTTCATCAGTATCATAGGCACAGAGGATAGGCCTCCGAGTGTCGGTACGTTACGTACCTAAGAGGTCTTGCTATGCATAGCGTGCACACGCTTCTCTAGACCGTGCGGGCTCGTACGATCTCAGAGTTTTTGCAACGGGATAACGTACACTGTACGATGAGCCCGGAAATTGAGCCCGCTAGCTACGAAGCTACTTAGTCAGGTGATGGGTGACAATTTTCACGAGAAGTATAGCATCACGAAAGCTATTTTCTTCTTGTCTCTGTAGCCACTAGCTACGCTGTTCCACGGCCGTGTGGACTGCCTCAGTAAGATTTTCCGCGTTGAACGTTACAGTTCCGTGATGTTTTTCACCTGTATCATCGACACGGAGGGCAGGTCCCTAGTGTCGGTGCGTTAAGCGCCTTAGATGTCCTGCGATGCGTCGCATGTAAACGCTTCTTACGTTGCGCTCCGGTGTTATCGACATGATCAAACCCGTGTACACCGCTGTGGTCCTCGGTTCCGCGATGGGACCGGTAGGCCCACAAGAGGCGGCGCCCTACGGGGTTATACGTGAGTTAGTAAGCTTTTTATGGCTAGTTTTAGAGCCATCGGATTACTTGCACGGGTCCATTAGGGTCCGTACGGCTCCTGTGAGCGGTTCCATACGGCCCCACGGCTTGTTTTCACGGCCCCGTAAGGGTCCGTAAAACAGCTCGGCGGTTCCGTACAGATCATGGGATGACGTTTGGGTCCGTAGGGCTGCATAGTTTTGCAGCAAGGTAACGTACAACGTACATCACACCTGATAGTATACCCTTTAGCTTTTTAGCTACATGGTCAGGTGCTAGTAACAATCTTAGGAGAGCTATTCCTTCTTCACGTCCGTGTGAGCTGACTTGGTGAGATTTCCGCGTTGAACGTTACGGTTCCGCATTCATTTTCACCAGTATCGTGGACACGAGGACAAGTCCCCGTTTGTCAGTACGTTACACTCCCAGGATGCGTCGCGTGTAAGCGCTTGCTTAGGTTTCAAGGCCTAGCGCTCGGGTGATAAGAAATCCATCTCTACGGGGGGCATACCATCACGAGAGCCATTTTCATCGTGTTACGTAGTTCCACGACCGTTCAAACTACTCTGAATATGATTTTTGCGTCGAACGAGACGTTCCGCTTAAATTATACAGATATTGACGCGTTTTTAAGTACAACGTACGATAAACCCGGGTAACGGAACTTCGGGATATTGCGACTGTTAGCCGCGTGCTGCGGTGTTCCGCGGTTGTCTTTTTTACCGGGACGCTTTTAGCGTTCGGTGGCAATTCCCCACGCGTAGCCATCGACTACGCTGCTCCGTAGTGAATATATACAAACGGAGTTAACGGCCTACACCAGCAGCGCAGCTGTGTGGTAGAGGACCAGTAGTCATGAGTTACAGAGTTCCGCGGCCGTTTTTCTTACTCGGACACGTACTGAGTACGACGGTAGTTCCCTCTTCCCCACGCAGCTACCAGTTTCGTAGCTCCGTGATGAAACAAACTAAGTTTACGACTCGTATAGCTTACGTAGCACGTGAACTCTTCCGTATTCCATACGGCCCCAGTATATTTTTAGCTATTCTCTACAGGAACGCGTACTGAGTACAACTTCTTTACGCGTAGCCACTTACTCGGTGGCCCCGTAGTGAATAGAAGTATACTGAGGTAACGACTCACGTTACGGATGTAGTACGTTAACGCTATTGTAGGCCTAGACGGTTCTTTTGTACAAACTTGGCGGATGACTAGTGGATTTTAAGTTTAAACAGTTGTAAAGTTTAAACAACTTTTGCTCAGGGTCGGCGCTTTTTCTGGACTGCAGATAGTGTCATTCAGTACTTCCGCTTTACACGTTTAGTCGGTGGCCACCCCCTTTGGTGGTGGTGCGGATTCTCCCACCTGATGTGAGGAACGAAGTTTTCACCCGTCAGATTTCACCGTCAGTGCCGACGGATGCGTCTTGATCGAGGTAGGGGCACTTTTCTTGTGACCCCTTATGACGGAAACTTGGACGGGTGCTTGGCCTTTTTTTCAACGGGCGGAATGCCGGGGTTTTTTTGTTCACCATTTTACCGCTAGTGCTAAGCGAGGCTTTTCTGCGGAATTCCCACTTAATGGGCGTTCTTCCGTAGGTGACCAGAGCGTTCAGGACCTTTTTCGGTCCCCCGGACGTAGGTCTGTCCGCATCCGTGGATGATCGCAAGCTATCTTTTCTTTGCGTCCTTTCTCATGACCTGCGGGTTTCAGGGTCGACGCATTTGTTTTCTTCAGAACACAACTATGTGGGTCACGTTTTCCGCCTTTCATGCTAGTACCAAGTATGCTACGCTAGGCGACGTACGGCCGATAGCGCCCACCATTCCCGGCTCACTGCGGTTCCCTCGGCTGCTCGAGACCTTGCAGGCTTTACGTACGGGCCTTGGGTCAGGGACGATTTTTGTTTCTTTCCCGGGCTCCGACGGACTGCATCTCAGTCTCGGAGCGTTCGTTTGATGGTGTGGCTTTAGTCCGCCTTTCCTCTACGTAGCATGGCTTTTCTGAGAGGTTGTTCACCCCCCTCCCCGCTGTGGAGGCGGGCCCTCTCTCAAACTTGGTTCAGTCGTGAGCTCTGCCATAACTTGCAGCTATCCACCGAGGTTTTTCCAGCTGCGTCTACGGTCTTTGACTCGCGACCACTGGAAAGTTACACGGAGATCTTTTCGTAGTGTGTCATGTGACATTTTCCTCCGTTAGATCGTCCAGTAACTTTCTTTCCAAGTAGTCTGAAGTGTTTATAGAATAGCCGCGGTATGCACTCGGGTTCGGGGCATAGCCTCTTTTCACGGGATCTCTCGTGCCGCCGTTCGGGAAAACGCTTTTCGCGGTTTTTCTCTTGTTTTTGGTCTGACTCACTTTTCGACGTTCGTGTTAACCGCTAACTTTTGCTCTTACGCGGTTACGCGCTGACGAATTTTTCCCTTGTCCGGGATTTCTTCAATTCGTTTTAGTTGGTACATGCTTCGTTCTCAATCGTAGTTTACTAGCCGGTTCCGTCTCGTGGACAAATCCGGTGTGGTTTGTGGCGTTTTTTGTAGACACTTTGCTGATATTTATATTGTGTCCAAAAGCTCTTCCGGTTGGCTTGTTTTTTTTAGTTTTTAGCTCAGCTTCATTCGATGTTTGACTCCGTTACTGTCAACGAATGGTGCCTTGTTCGGTTTGACTGTGACCAGACGTGGTTTTACTATGTTTTACTTCTTCCCACTCTGAGGTCTTTCATCCTTAAGAGGTGAAGGAATTTCGTCCTTTAAACGGGATTCGATTAGTGTGAGTTTTCGTACCAGCCATTAAAAAAAAAAAAAAAGTTCTCCATTAAAAAAAAAAAAAAAAGGTGCTGCGACCTGAACCCCCTTCCTTCCTTATCTTGGTTGCAATCTGATTGCATATTTATAGCCTGGAAGGTAAGGTATAACTTGAAGTAAATCTACCCCGCTAAGCGTAGCGGGGATATTTACGAGAGTTATACTTACCTTCCATGCATCCCGCCCGCCTCCCCTCTCGTTCAGGCCTTGGTGGAATGTTGAGTGAGGGGTAGTACAGAAGTATTATGGAGGTCAGGGCTTGGCTGGTTACTACGTTTTTTTAGGGTCGGTTGGAAGTGCGTTAGAATCAGGTAATGTGACCAGATTACATATTTATAGCATGGAAGGTAAGTATACCTCTCGTAATTATTCCTGCTACGCTTAGCGGTATATATATATATATATATATATATATATATATATATATATATATATATATATATATATATATATATATATATATATATATATATATATATATATATATATATATATATATATATATATATATATATATATATATATATATATATATATATATATATATATATATATATATATATATATATATATATATATATATATATATATATATATATATATATATATATATATATATATATATATATATATATATATATATATATATATATATATATATATATATATATATATATATATATATATATATATATATATATATATATCTATATATATGTATATATATATATATATATATATATATATACATATATATATATTATATGTGTGTGTAATGAATCTATGCATGTGTGTGTGTATGTATGATGCATGTGTGTGTGTGAGTGTATGTATGTGTATGCATGTGTGTGTGTGTGTCTGTAACAGCAAGCTTGTTAACACCATATCGCGAGAACGATACATTGGATTATGCCATATGTGGTACACATATAGCATATGATCTGTAGATGTGCCCTATTTTTTTCATGCACATTAAGACGGGCTTAATGTACAAATCTTGAAAGTTCAAATTTTAACAATAATATATCTATTTTGTTTCATATTTGTTGTTAATATGATGTTAGCTAGTGTGTACATGTTCATGGTATAAGAACGTTGAAATTCATCAATATGCGTAGTGGGCGGGGCTTAATATGATTTTGCTAAAAAGAGCTTGTTAACACAGTATTTTAAGAACAACTAGAATATGAGCACCCTCTAGAACGAATCCTCCCCGCTGCAATTCCAACATGCCTAGAATAATTTTAGAGTTAATTTGATCCCCATACTAAATATAATCTACCTCAGAAATCCTAGGCCCACCAAGTTTCATCCCTGACGTGACTTCTATTCTATTCTCTCCAACTTTTCATTCCGTTTCATTTTACCTTGCACCTTACAACCTAAATTTTGTTATATATCTTAATTTTACGAGATTCTCTCTCTGTGGATGGGCATCTGCTTTCGGTTAGATCTTTTTGGGGGCTTTCCTTCCCTTCCATTCTGACCCGACTTTTGCGCGTTATCGTTACCTGTACAGCGGTTCTCCTGTAGTAGTTCCGCGATTTTTTCTAGTTGCCCCAGGTCTCTCGGTCCTTGGTTTTTTTTTCTTCATCATAACGAAACGCTTCTTCCTTGACCCTCCCTCCCCTTCCCGTGACCCACCTGCTACCTCCATTAAGCATTCTTAAGCCCTAGTCCCTAAAATTAAGATAATACAGGCCACCAATAAACCAGATAGGCCTAGTTTTAAAGAGTTTCCCCTTCTCTGATTCACAAAGCGCTCCAAGGCCTTGTCGGTACCCTTCCCAAGGTATCCACCCTCAGATCCAGCGATCTCCTGGTGCACTGCACCAGGGACACTCAAGCCACCACCCTCCTCACCACCAAAACCCTAGCCAATACCGGTAATGACGTTACAGTCACCCCTCACCGTTCCCTAAACCCGCGCAAAGGTGTGGTCAGAGCTAGAGACCTAGCCTACCTGACTGATGAAGACCTCATAGAGAAACTTACCAATTAACACGTTACTGAATCCCGTCGTCTTGTCCTCAAGAGAGACGGTGCCGAAACACCTACAAATACCATCTTCCTGACGTTTTCCACACCAACTCACCCCTCCCACATCACTGCTGGCTACCTAAAAATCCCAGTCACCCCTTATATTCCTCATTCCCTCCGTTGTCATAAGTGCCAGAGATATGGCCATGGTAAAAACTCCTGCCGCAGCCAAGCGCGCTGTGCCAACTGTGGAGCCCTGGACCATGATAGCACTGCCTGCACCAGCACCCCACACTGCACCAATTACCCAAACCACCACTTCTCCCCCAAGCTTCCTTCCTCCTATAAGACTCCTGCCGTCCCCTACCCCAACACCTCTAATGCCATCAAACATCAAACTCAAGCCAACCTGGCTAACAATCATCAAACCAACAAGCCACCAATCAACAAACAGTCCACCATCCAAACCCACACATATGACATGGAAGAGAACATGGATTGTTCAATTACCGAACATACTTCTCGTCCAACTTTAAAAAACAACCGTTCCCAAAGAAACAGGGACAGATCCAAAGAACAAATAAGCCAACTCAGACCCAACAGATCTTCCTCCAGATAACCCCCTGCCTCCTTATGGCTTGCAACACAAACAATTACAATAACACTCATAATACTATACAATGGAACATCATGAGCCATAAGGCCAATTTTGAAGAAATTGACCTTCTGGCCACCACCTTCAACTTATCCGGTCGTCTTTTGACTACAAGAAACCCTCTTGAAAACCACTGACCATTATTCCCTCAACAACTTCGCTTGCTATCACGAACACCAAGTGGACGCCGGCAGGGCCTGTGGGGGCGACGCCACTGATGTTCATGACGTTTATGAGTGCGACGCCAGTGCTGTCCATGACGTCTGTGAGTGCGACGCCAGTGCTGTCCATGACGTCTATAAGTGCGACGCCACTGCTGTCCATGACGTCTATGAGTGCGACACCACTGCTGTCGATGACATCTATGAGTGCAGATTAGAAAAATTCACAAAATTATCAAAGAATTTAACTACGTGGAAGAAATGTTTAAAACACAGTGCACATTTTCGCAAAATAGACCTACGTGGGCACCAGGCTGTGGATTGTTTACAGTATAATTTACACAAAGGTCAAATTACAAGTTTGTCACTTAAAATTTGCAGTACGATTGAAAGGCTTTAACTTCCTTTCCCTAATTACCCCTCGCGTTGCACCTTTATTTTAAGATCGTTTAGGCACTATCAAGCGGAGATATCGGTGTGTCTCGATCACGGTGATTAAACTGCATGAATCTTGATTTACTTTTTTTATTTCTGTAGTGTTTCCTGCTGGGATCCTGCAGCCACCATTTTACCACGCCAAATCGCCCGCGTATCTCAACTATGGAGGCATTGGCATGGTCATAGGGCATGAGATTACCCACGGCTTTGACGACAGAGGTCAGACGGTCAAATTTTTACACCTTTCTCGATCGTGGCCTTTGGGACACGACCGGTTTAATTATCTATTATTCTTTTGTACTGAGCTTTAAACCTCACTTTAATCACTTGCAAAAGCGACAGAGAACTTTAAATAGGCTGTCAAGCATACTTTTGTTAAAAAAGATATTGTCTGATTGTTACCGTCACGTAAGTTTCTTTCTACTACTAAGAGAAACGAAATATTCATAACATTGTGCACTGTATTTTGTCACAAATGTAATAAAAACAAGATTACAGCTATAAGATAAGATGCATGCATAGTAAAATTCTACAGTTCCCAACAAAATTAAGTAAACTAAACAATAGAGATTCATGTGTTATTTACTTAAATTTACAAGTGCATACCCTTTTACCCCTCCATCACAACCCCTAGTGTTTTTATGTTTGCTACATAAATGTCAATAATGAAGAAAATAGCAGGGTTTGTTTCGTTTATACACTTGCCGGGGATTGTAGGTGTAGTGGGCATTAACTCACAACAAGATGGGTTGTTTTCTCTGCGGAATGTATTAACAAATTACATGCAAGTGCATAAGAGTTCTTACAAAGTCGCTCTGTTTATGGATACTTACTTGTCTGCCAAATGTTTGTTTACTTTATAACACATATATGTTTATGAATCCCATTAAATTGGTTGGAAATTGTCATAAACTTCCATACATAAACATGCAAATTTCCTTTTACAAAACTCACTGATTATTATCAGATCCTAATCACATTAAATTTGTATCATGCATGCCAAAATAGGTTTTATAACTTACACGTTTGGCATTCTAAAGACCATCCTTTTTAAAGCCAAAGTAGTCGTTATTTTGTTGGTATCATTGTATTATCTCTGTGTTTGTTTTCAGGTCGTCAGTATGATGCAGATGGGAACCTCGTGCAGTGGTGGACCAATAGTTCAATTGCGAGTTTTAAGGAAAGAACGCAGTGCATCATCGATCAATATAGTAATTATAGAACACCAGAGAATGGCTTGCATGTAAGTCTTGCATTTTTAAAATTTCTCCTAATCTGTTCGGTCCATGCCCCCGAACTCTCAATCGAGAACGTGGACCGGACTGTAATCTGTTAATTCTCCTTTATTCTACAAAATACAATCAAGAAAAGACGTCCAGGACTCATTTTCATATAGTTACAATCAACTCACTTTCCTGATAAAAATGTCTCTTATTAGATCGAGTTGTTGGTATCTCCTGTACGTTACTGATTGGTCACAGAAAAAGGGGCGGTTGGTTGTGTGAGTGCGTTGTATTTCTATTCATACGAATTTGATACAAAAGTATCATTTCTGTTCATGCAAAACACTTGTGTGGTTCAAAATGAAAATGATATTTGGTTGTCTTGAATATTCACATACCTTACCCTTTACCTTAAATCTCTCAGCGCCAGAAGGCGCACAAGGCCCAGACATCATTCCTTCATTCGCATCTATCCTCTGCTCTTCTCCTTACTTCTCTCCAGGATCTCCATCCTGCCATGTTTTTCTCTCCTCTTTCTCTCTCCACCATTCTTCCTCACATGGTCTTTGGCCTGCCGACGTTCCTTGTACCTCCAGCTGTCCATTCTAGGGCCAAATCAACATCATCATCATTGCTCTTTCTTAACACATGTCCAATCCAACACCACCGTCTCCTTCTCACAGATTGTCTGTATCTCTGCCATCTCTCTCATTTGTAATATGTTGCTGCAACGTTATGGCATTTAAATTGAAATACATTTATTTTCATTTAATCCCACTTGGTCAGCTTCCACGTCTCACAGCCAGACAGCAACACAGATAATGACTTGAACAACATGATTTTGTCCGTCTTCCGATGCTTCCTGATCTCATATTCTGTTTAGCCTTAGGGAAGCACTTCTTGCTTTGGTAGTTTCCTTCACAATATCAATGGTTCTGCCTTCGTTTGTTACTGTTGTAACAAGGTATACAAAATATTTCATGTCTTCTACCTCCCTTTTTCCAACTTTGAGAATCCTTCCAATTTTTTTTGATGTTTTCATTAGTTTGCACTTTATCGAGTTGAGCTTTATACTGACTCGTCCTGCCTCTACAACCAGGGACTCCTGTCTTCTGTTGGATGTGGTCAAACTTGGATGAAAATAGTGCAATGTCAACAGCAAAGTCAAGGTCTTCTAGCATCATCATAAAGTTCCATCTGATTCCTGTTCTTTTTCCATCTGTGACTTGTTTCATCACCCAGTCAATTACCAAGAAAAATAGAAAGCTAGACATCACACAGCTTTGTATTACACCTGACTTAAATTGGAACCACTCTGTAATGTCGCCCTCATCGATCACTACACAATTATTCAAATCCATTATACATTGTCTTTACCATCTTCACTATCTTCTCTGGG
>JAIGNY010002867.1:0-69063 GCA_020152595.1 Chiridota heheva
CTAATTTTTCTTTAGTTTTACCTAATTTTTTAATTTGATGTTAATTATTTCCCAATTTGCATCTAAGGTTTTCTATATAGGTATATCATCTTTTATGTCAAACCCCAGAGCAAGTTATTCTCTTCTTATTTCTGTCCAGTGCTTGGCAGAGTGGATGGAGTGGAAAAATGTATGATGAAAATAGAAATTATATTATCAAAATGGAAGATTTTGGACCCACAAACCCCAAATCGTAGAGCTTCCGGGGCTTCGCCCCCTGTACTCTACCAGAGCTTCGCCCCCTGGACCCTACTAGAACTTCGCCCCTGGACCCCACCAAAGCCCTTAAGCGGTCCCCTGGCCTGGACTCCACGCCGTTAAGCGCACGCTTAATGGTCACAAGCCATCAAAGTCCAGTGTTGCTCCAAATCTATCATTTTCGGGAATCAAATCTTTTAATTTTTCGCAAAATTTTCTTTCATTTTTGAATAGTTGTTAGAATTTAGGGATATTTCCTTTAATAATCGGGACATTTTGCTCATTTCGGGAAATGTTTGGGTAGTTTCCGGAAAAGTTCCTTCATTTCCAAACAATTTCCTTCGATTATCGGAAAATTCATTCCTTTCATGCAGATTTTTTGATTGTTGGGAAATTTCCCTTTGCTTATCGGTTTTTCTTTTGGAAAGTTTATCTTAAAAACAAATTGCACCCCCTAATGACCCACACACTCTATACGTATTTGTACATGCTTTGCGCATGGATCGCACACCATCAAATTTAGGGACATTTTTACGAATTTACTTTGGATCTCCCCCCCGTATTTTTTTTTTAAATCCTGAATCCGTCCTTGTACAATGTTGAAAAATAGAACTCAAGCAGCGGGCATACTGGGTATTTGTGTCGGGGGTAGGGGTTCCCACGATATTGCTTTTCCCCCACTTCCAATAAAATTTTGTAAAGTGACCAATTTTGTCTGATATATAAGCTCCCCCCCCTCCTATGAGACAAAATTGCACTTTTCTTGCCCCATGACCAAACTCCTGGCACCGCAACAGGTCGAGGTCCTGATAGAGATGACTGCCAGGAGTAAGAGGCATAACTCCAGAAGCACAGCTTCACCAGAAACTAGCCAAAATGATTTGAATGACCCGGAATTTCATCCAAAGGCAAATATGATATTTCATGCGGGATTCATGGGTGACAAGTTCCCGACAAAGCGTGGAGAGGGGGTCCTTGTCCATACTTTTCTGAAAGGAACAGCTTTAAGGGTCGGCATTTAACCCTTTGTAAAATGCACGCGCGATAGTCGGTTCAATTGCCGCTATAGTTTAACGTTACTGTATAGCGGCAATTAAACCAACCATTGCGTGAGGATTTTTCCGTTGAGGAATGAGGGTTAGCCTCTCCGACATGAAAGGGGAGGGGGCTGGGGAGGGGGTGGGGAGACTACACATCGAGAATACGATACTTACAACTGACATTGGCTTCATGATCCCGGCAGAAAAAATCACGCGATAGTGGTCCACCACAGGGGCTGTAGCTCCCTGGTCCTCCGCTGGTGCACTCTCTAAAACCCTTGGTAACGATCATGGGTATAACACTCTATTTATTACGCAAACAAGATGACAAATATGAAAAGAAGAACGCAACCGTGCAGTGTGCGCTGCTTGCAGGTTGTCCACCACCGGGTACGAAATAGCAACACAAGCATATTGCATGAGGGGAAATAATTATTAATCGGGTAAATGCATTAAAATTGAAAGAGATATAATGGTTCCAATGCCAGTAATATGTGTGCACGTGTTCCATCACCAGTTACAAGAACTCCTATGAAAATGAACGGGGCTGATCAACGTTACAATTAGATGTAATAAACGTGAACTAAACGTGATACTGCAAGTTAAATTCATGTCTACTTTAATTTATGTTTTTTTTTCTTCCCTAAGTGTCTTAAAATGATGTCGATCATGCCGTTTAAATACGTGTCCCGATGAAGTGTTGATAGCGGTAATAATATAGGAGAATTCAACCCCCCACCCTCCCCCCCCCCCGCCCTTCCTATCCCAACAAATCCCATATCTGTATGTTGCTATAGTGCATTTTTGTAAAATATATAAGTTAGTTATCAACAAGTTAACAAACAAAATAAAGTTAAACCTCCTCGCCCGATGGGTAGGGACATACAGATAATTTCCATCAAACGCTGCCACACGTACAACCTTCATTTCCCTTTAATTTTCGGGAAGTTTCTTTTGTTTTAAGGAACTTTTCGAGAGATTTTATGAAAGGAGCATGAGACCGAAAAGTGAAAGCGTATTTTTAGGGGGTCCCCAAAAATCAAATGGCCACCCAGCACGCAACGGCACAGCAAACTTCCAGTCAACATGAAAATCCAAGCAAGCTTTTCCCCCACGTCACCTGTGGGCCATGGAGGCATGAAGTTTATCGATCTTTTGTGGATAATATATTTGTGAAATGAGCGCCCTCACTTTCGGTCTAGTGCTCCTTTAAATTTTCAGGAAATGTTAACTTTTACCAACATTTCCATTTCCATTTTCAAATTAATTTATGTTAACATTTACCCAATTCAGCCTCCAATCTGGGAAGAAAAGCATACAACCAGGAAGGTGAAATTCTCTCATAGGCGTTTTCCGCTTCCTACGTCTCTGCCGGTGGGGCAATTATTGCCAACATTGACCATTCCGTGAGTGTAGCTAGGGGATGGAAAGGGTCGTGCGACCCCCAAAAATAAAGTAAGATAAAAAAGGTCCAGGAAATATGATAAAAGGTCCAGATATTTTGCCTCGGCGACCCCCAATTCAAAAAGCATACTACACCCCCCACCTCCCTTCCAATTTCAAACCTGTATCGGTGGCCCTAAAGTGCAAGTGTTAGGAAAAAACTGAATTTGTGTTGATCTTTGCTTCTTTATTAAACTGCGCCAAATCTACTCTCAACAAAAAGAGTTCAATATAATTCCATCTAGGGAAATTTGAAGCTGTTCTGAAAACCATGTTATAGGTACACAGCCGTTTGCTTGCAACCTCTATTAAATTAATTGATGTATCAATTAATTAGATTAGTAATGAAATTATTAATGAATGCCTAAATAAGCAATCAATGTATTTCTATGTAGGTTTATTTACCCCAGATTTAAAATGTAAACAAAGAACACTAGACCGAAAAGTTAAGGCGCTCGTTTTTCCGAACTTTACATCCACAAGAAATCGATCAACTTTATGCTAGATAAGCTTTGTTTTATTGGTGGGACCCCCTAAAAATACGCCCTCACTTTTTGGTCTATTGATCCTTTGACTTGATTTTGGTAGTGAAAAAAGCGACTGGAATTTTGATTTTTCAAAGGGCAATTGGGATCGGATACTTTCATAAATTAAAGATTTCTGCAGATCAACTGGACTGCTGGAAGAGTTCAGTCCAAAACTAACGATAATTCAGACGATACGAGTAAACAATGTCAACATCTCTGTTAACAATGATTCACTTGAAACTTTACTTAACAATACTTATGGCTTCGATCAAATTTGGAGGGGCTACTGCATTTTACGGTAATTGCCCGCCTCCCCCCACCCACCTCTTGGACATGCCAATGCCCTTTATGCTATATTTAAGATAGCTATATGGCCCTAATTGTCGTCATATTTTCTTCAACATTTTATTAATATTCTTATTTTTGTCACGTTATTTACTTATTTGTGCTAATGCCCAGCTCCCGACTCCGTGGTCCTTGAAAGTGACTTAAGACTTCGACCGAGGAAAACTAAAAACATTTTAGCCAGTCTTGATTTTTTTTTTTTTTTTTTGGGGGGGGGGGGTGGAAGGAAAACCCACCTGCTTGGCTATACGTGCCTGATAATAGCACGAAAATGGGTATTTGAGGTCAAAGGTGACTATGAATATACATGAAGCATTATTCTAGGTAGCTCCTGCAGAAGGTGCCCTTTTCAAATCCTTTACATAAAAAATGGAGCCAATTAACTCATGACGTCACAGATTCCACTGCAAATTTAGATTGGAAATAGTTGAAAAAGCTACTATGCAAAATGTTGACCTTGCAATCTGTAGTTGTGTGTAATTTTTTGCTATCATCATGAGCATTCAATATATTGAAAATAACTAGTATTGCTTCTGTAGGAGCCCCAAACCCCGGTGTGGAGAACCTTATTCCATTCACATCAGTGCACTCTGTACCGTTCTTTTCTCATCTGACAACCGTTCTTTTCTCATCTGACAACTTAAGAGAGAACGTGCAATATAATTGGTGGATGAGGGTGGGGGCAACAAAAATTATTCAGTATAGCGAACTAATACTCCAGAAAGCTATGGGTGACAAAAGGGTTTGATTGAGGAAATGGGTGTTTTCGCCGTACTTCTCGATTGAAAAATAGTGTTAAAACCAGTATGGACTGGTCCCGCCTCCCCCCCTCTCCACCTCCCCCGCCTTTCCCAACTAACTACCGCATATGATAATTACGGGCTGGTCACATGGAATTTAAAAAGACGCAGAGT
The DNA here is from genome assembly GCA_020152595.1 of Chiridota heheva. Lineage (NCBI taxonomy): Eukaryota > Metazoa > Echinodermata > Holothuroidea > Apodida > Chiridotidae > Chiridota > Chiridota heheva. The sequence continues at coordinate 4,507 of JAIGNY010002867.1, forward strand.
AAAGATAGTGTTACTTGATGTCTCATTTTGTCTCTTTTTTTGATGTCACAGAATTCAAATGCAATTTTTATGATTTAATATTTTAAGGACAACAAATTCAAATTGCTTTAAAATTGTAAATTTGTAAGCAATTATAATGACAATGTTGTTACCGCCATGGTGTAAATAATAATAATAATAATGATAATAAATGTTACTTAAATACGCCATTCACCAAAATACCATGGCGCTTACAAAGCAAAATAAAACAAAATGTGTGTAAAGCTTATTTCTAAGTTGTTGCTATCTGTTTATAGATCTTCAAAGTAAATATTTGCGATAATATCATTAGGCATAATGTGGCAAATTTGGCCGTTTTGAAGTATGCTTGGCCAGTAAACTTCTGTCAGTGCCGGCCTAATGAAATTTAGCCGATTTTGAATATCTTGTTAAGCTTAACTTATTCTTTCCTAATTTCACTTTAAACTCATGATTAAATTATTCACATACATTTATTTGTTAGCATTTGTGATATTAGAGCGCTAAAACTCCTAGTATACAGTCAAACAATATATGTTTTTGGTTTCCATTTGACTTTGTGAAAACTTGTGTGAAGCATCAAAAACATAAATATTTGAAAAATATTTTTATCTTGTATTTTACATTATTTAATACTTTTTTTAATGATTCAGCTCATTAGAAACTGATTTGGCCGTCTTTTGCCCGATTTCCAATGGCTATTTGGCCGGCAAACTTGCGGCAGATCTTGCAACCCTGCCGCTAACAGTTGGGAGCATGACCTTGCTATATGACGGCCGTTACTGCGATATTATTAATTTCTGAGGACTTGACCCGGAAGTTCGAATTGAGCATTTCGTGGTTTGTAAAACGATCACTCCCGAATGAATCCGGATAATTCAAATTGCTCTAACTTATGCAGTTTCAATGTTCGTCACTAAAACAGAAAATCAGATGACGTACAAGACATTATATTTCGGGTTAAATCGGGATCCGAGCATTTTCAGTCTCGGTGAAGTTCCCAAAATAAAGCTTTTTTTGGCCCATTTTGTGATGATCTTAAAAAGGTAAGATTCGTCACTCGTTTTTCTGATCTGTGTAAGTCACTTTTCCTCATTGCAGACAACTTTTTATTAGGCTCAATATGCTCTTATAAAGTGAACTATTAGTGTCGTCAAATTTAAGCCACTTTTAAGTACTTTTAGTGGATGAAAATGCTCAGGAAAAATGCCAGTCCAAATTCTCACTTCTTGTGAACGTGATAAGGTGTGGCTTTCCTGTAACACTAGGTTATTATTAGAGCAATGCATTGAGACAGGTTGGAATTATGCTAAATAAAATTAATTTGGTTGTACGATTATTAACAGGGCTTACGGATATGACCAAATTATATTCTTGTTACCGTTATCCACAATTTTGGATTTGCTGGTACTAGGTTTAGTCCTACCAAAGAACGATCTGTTTATGCACCACATATTTAGGCTCTAGCCCTAGTGGTACTGGCAGTAGGCATACTAACGTTAGGTCTAATACTAAGGCCTACTACTAGCCTAGGGCCTATTACTGTAGTATGACCCTAATTTGTTACCCACCTTAGCGAAGTCGGACAAAATTGTTATGTAAAAAATCCATTTTCATGATTGATGAGTACAGAGTAGGCATATGAAGGTGCATGAGAGAGACATAAGGCCTATATCATGGCCATGCCTCAAATACCATGTAGGCCTAGGAGCCTATTTCATTGATTGCCTTAATCAGTCAGACCAATAACTGAAGAGTCCCTGCTTAGAACTTAAGACTAGACCAGTACTATTATGAGTCACCCCACAAAACAATTTGCGACATAGGGCCTACCAGCAGTTGATCAAATCAATTATTACATAACACTACGGAACTTCAGCAGACAAAAACTGATCCAAGTAAATGCTGGAAATGGCAGTTCCATAAATATAATATATAAAGCATACATTCACAGCCCGCATTATTCCCGTGTTAGATTGTCCTTAGTATTGATATTCTTACTCAAATCTTACCTTATGATTGATATTCTTAGTTTTTTTCTAATATAAGCATACAACATTGATAATAATTTGCTAAGTTCTAATATTACTCATTCTTCTTGAGCAACATTCTTAAGAGCAACTGCAGATTCTAACACAATTTAGAAAGTAACAAGGAACAAGCTACAGTACTATACACTAATTTGCTGTTCTTGTTCTCAGTCTTGTTCTCACTTCAGAACTGATATCATTTGAAACATTTTATGCTTGTTGTTCTACTTTGCAGATTTGTGATTATTCAATGCTTTTACAGGCCCTATAAATCCATCTTAAAGTACATGTAGATCTGAAAAAAACTTTTTTTTTCTTCAGCAATACTGAGATAGACAACAAATTGTGTTAACTCTGTTGATTCTCAGTTTGATCCCTTAGATACAGTATATATACAGCAGTGTACTGTTGACAGGACATTACAGTGACATTATGTAGTCTTCAAAAATCTTGTCATTGCAGTTCCTTTCTTTTGTCATATTGTTTTTGTAGATTGAAAAGGGTATAAATTGGGTGCAGTTCGGTTCCATATGGAGTGTTATTCTCTTTTATAGTTTTGTTATTATATTGCAGCCATTTTTCTCACCTTCATACATTCATTCTTAAGAAAGCTAACAATTGATTTATACAAATTGCCTTCATGCATGTTGCTTCAAGGCCCCTATAATGTATATCTAGAAATACCAAATCATATTCATTTCAGAACAGTGTATAATAGGGGGAAAAGATTTAAGATATTGAATATAAATTACTGTTTTTTGCAGCCCAGAATGTAAGAAGGGTCAATGTTTACATTATTAAAATGCTGTCTTGTCTACTTGAAATTACTCTTTGTGCTACTTGCAAAATAGTTGAATTCTGCTTCTGCTCAAACACTGAAAGAGCTCAAAACTTCAATCAAAAACACATTTGGTCAAAACAATTTGTATAGCAAAACCTACATGATTTGTATAGCAAGACCATCACAAGTTCTTTTTTTACCTCACATGTCATATTTTTATTCATAACCTACAGTCTGTCAGTATCATTTGATGTTAAAAAAAATTCTTCAAGTATCCCTCAGTTGTTTGAGAAGAAAGTACTGCAGCATCACATTGTCTTGAAATTAACTTATCACTACCTTTTACTTTCCTTCAAATATTTTGGCAGAGCAACAGAGAAATCAAATAAGTACTATCTTTCTAAAAGAAAAACTGTGCTGAAATAAGTGCAGTATCAAGACTAGATCCGTATTTACCCATCAGTCATTTAGCTTGCATGGAAGCTACAGCAACATCAACTGAAGAAGAATGCTGTGACTGACAGTATACAGCATCGAATGATGTCTCCATCCATCCTGTTTTTTACAGCATACTTTATACATGATAAAATGAAACAATTGTTGCTGTATGTGAAATATTGTTTCATGAGATGATTTGGATCAATACATTTTGATATTGGAGCAGTGTAAGACATGAATATGGGTGCCACAATATCTTTGCATCAACAGAAAAGGTAAACAAGATGCAGATGGTTTAATGTCTTATGCAAACTATCATTATCGGTGCTTTAGAAAACTTAACTTAGACAAAGTAAAGTGCCATGTAACTGGTTAATGGTAAATAATTACCATCTTTAACAATAATGTTATTATTATAAAACAATAATTAATTAGTATAGTGCAAAATAATGTTAAGCATTTCTATGCGCTGTACAAAGAGAAAATGATGGGGAGGAGCAGGAAAATAAGTGGAACTATTTAAGGATTCTTTTAGAATATATTGATGACATTTTTTGTCCATTTTCTGACACCAGGGTGAGGCATTGATAGATTTATTGATATCGAAGTCTTTTATTTGTATGCACTTCATAAACACATACTTCGAAAGGCTGTCATAAAAGACTAGTGACATCTAGAACATTCATCTTACAGTTTGGTGCAAGAAAATATTGACAAGGAAGTCTAGTTAAAAAAGCATATTAAGTTTCAGACAAACAGTAGCAAATCAAAATTTGAGCTTTATTAGGGTATGTATAATATGTGATGTAATGCAGTATGATATAAAATATTTTTCATAGTGTAATATATTGTCTTTTTCCTGTATTGACCTAAAGAATTCATTTTTCCGTGGGATATGGCAAAGAAAAAACAAAGCTAGTTGCTCTCTTTGAAACTATTGTGGATTACAATAAGGGCAGTTCCACTCACGAGACAACCAACACTTTGCATTTTTTGAACAATTATTTGTAGTATTATTTATTCAAAGCTTTAAAATACTCAAATACACATTTTGTTTTTTTTTAAATTTAAAACAAAATGAATTTACATCATTAACTGATGTCTGGTCCTGTAATCAAAAATACCTGTAGTTCAAATCACAGCTTAAAGTCTACGAATGGGTAGGTGAAAAGCTTTGTGTAATTCTTTATATTTCCTTCCTAAATTTAAGTTCTTGAAAATGAGGACAAAGTCTGTTCCTGCTAGATTATGGTTAAGGGTATGGTCAACACTTAAAAACGTTTTGTTAAAATTTCTTCTTTTTTTCCTCACAAATCTGTGACAATGAATTAAAAAAACAAAAGAGTTACATAAGGAAATAGGAACTTCCGTCCTCTCATACATCAGAAGAGGAACATAAAGAGGAACACAAATTTGCATATTTTGACCTGAAAATTCAAAATGCTCTAAAATAGTCAATTTTTAACTGATTTGGATGATTTTTTTTGTTGCTATTTTTAATTGATTTTAAAGCAATTTAGCATAAGTTGCTGCTACACATCTTGAAAGAAGCACTTATACATATGAAGGGTTCAATGCATTGCTTATTTGTGATAAAGTTGAAACAAGACTTACATTTGAACCAAAGGAGATAAATAAATTATCATTTGATAATAAAGTATTTTGTTTGACTTTTCTTAAGTGTTATGTGAATGTTTGTATTTGTGTAGCATTTATCCCCTAATTATTTAACTATAAATTCATCTGCCTCAAACAAGGATAGACATACCAGTTTTGTATGTATTTTGTGTTTTAGGTTACTGTAGATCTGATGAAGCTACTTTTTTAACTGAAATAGCAAACAGGCTTATAGTAACAGACCTGCAAGGTACACATGAATGTCCTGCATTCGCAAAGTAATGTGCTGTGTAACACTAAACCAATTCAATACATTTTTCATTTATTTATGTCAGAAACATAATGGAAAGTATAAAAGTAATATTTAAAAGTCTTTCTATGCAATCTGACAGCCCAGAGAAAAGTTATGCGTAATTTTGCAATAAAGCTGGAATGTTAATTTAACCAAGTCTGGAGTTCCATGTTACGCAGGTGAGTTATAAAAGTTTCAGAGGTAAACATTCCTACCAGGTGTGTAACAACATGGTTAGTAAGGAGCAGAGACGTCACTATAAGGGGGGTGGGGTAGAGGTGTCTCCCCCCGACCCCCCAACGGGACGCCAGTTGGAAAATTAACATGGCAGTTGGAAATCCAACCGTTCCTCTTCGGGAACCCTCATAAGTGGCTACACCACTAACTACAGAGCATGTTGAAGTCCCATGCTATATAATAATATAATAGATATATAATCGACTCATTTTCCAGGTGAAATATGAAAGCTGTCACGATTTTGGGGCCCCAGAGCCCTCTCACTAAATTTCAGAAAATTGTGTTCGATTGTTGGCTAATATGAATATAAAAAAAAAGTGACCAAATTTGTAATAAATGTTGCCTCATATTATTAAATGAGGTAAATTGGGTCCGTAAAATACTTATGGGCCTACTTATCTATCTAAACTTGACAGTTATAAAAACTGGGAGGTATCTAGCTAGCTTTACAAACGCTAAAGCTGATATGACGGGTACACATCTCGAAATCAGGTATGAAATTATTCTTATAAATCACAAAATAAACTCTTTCTCTTGATATACAATCGAATCTAAGAGCATTTTGTAAACCTCGAGCGTTTATTTCCCCTCCAATAGCATCAGTTGTTCTTGAGAGGCAGGGGCGCTGTAGATCGTCTATTGGTGTTGTACATCCATTTTATGGACATACACTCAATGCGCATGCGTTATAATCATGGCGTCCAATTCAAGCCGACAGCGGGTCTAATCGAATTGTGATATAACTTTTCTTAGGCTCTTGGTTTGCCCTAAGATGAATTTGAATTTTATGATATTTTTTCATAGTTTAAACAACACATTTGGTTTTACTTCACAAATTGGCAAGTTGGTTTTTTCGTGATTTTCATTTTTTTTGTATCGGTCGGTTGTCAATTTTATCACGGTTTTTTATCTTTCATAGGCTGTTGTGCGAAAAGTAGTGCTCGCATTGAGACATAAAACAATGTCGTTAATTCTTAAAAGTCGTATCTTTATCGTGTATCCATACGATAAATATGTGTTCTTCGGTTTTAGAGCAAATTGCCCTGATCTAGAACAGAGATTTCAATGGAAATTCATCACTGAATTCAAATTGATTGTCACGTGATTTTGATTAAAGTTTTCGGGTCAATCGAGGTCATGTTTCCGACTGTAAGATGCAATAATTCCTATTCCATAATGAAAATCAAAAATGTTTATTTGAGGGCGAAAACATATCAAAATGACCCTCACCCACCCTTCTCTCCAATTTCTTCTAAATAAAACTCCACGTTAGATCTGTGAAGATGCATCAGCAAACTAATCAGATTTCTATGCTGTTTTTTCTTCTTCAAATAAACTCTTTAGTCTGTTAATGCCGGGCGAAATCATATATGCTCCGCATTAATTGGTGAAATGCATGCTAATAAACATGGTGCTTCAAGCGCCTCTGCTCATTGTTGATCGAATGTGATCATTTTGCCTATTCTAAGGCGGTCCAGGGCTGCCGAGAGGATCGTGGGGCCCGGGGAAAACATATCGGAAAATTCCCATATTTTATTTATTTTACATTCCCATATCGGAAAATTTTGAAGGTCACCACCTATTTCTGTTCAAATTTTACACCGTTTTCACTATTTTCAAGCATGGATTTTCTCCATTTTTGGGGCTCCCATGTTTGAACGCAAACCTTTTTACGGGCCCTTTTGAACCCCTAGGAGCCCGGACTGAAGGTGGTGATCAGAGCATTGTGACAGTCATAGTTGTAGGTGGGGGGGGGGGGGGGGGGGGGGTGGGGGGGGTGGGGGGGGGGGGGCCCACCACACTTTTCTGAAAATGACAAAAGTGCCCCTTTTGAAAATGAAAATGGCCCAGGGCCTCAATTACTGTCCCAATAGTAGGAAACTGGTGACTTTTGTCAGTCCCATGTACGGGAGGAATGTGTCCCTATTGGGAAAAATCCCCCTTTCTATAAATGAGGTGCCCTTCTACTTTACTTTTTACTGGCTTTAAGGTAATTGGATTGCTTTTAAGGTTTAAGATTACAAAAGTCGCGAGAATTGCAGAGTGATGTCGGGTGGGTGAATACATGTAGATATAAGCAACAATCTTCGAGAAAAAATTGTTGGAAATTGAAAGAGGTAAATAGTTGTTATGATAAATTGTAGTATAGACACGGATTATGGGTAACTGAATACAAGACAAAATATTTCAGTGGTATAGTTTGTAGGCTGCACTTTGAAAATTGGCGCACTATTCGGATATTACAAGTTACAATGATATATCCTACCTTTCTATACTTGATTGAAGAGGGGGGGGGGGTGGGGATAAAGAATCGAAGAAAGAAATTATCGAGAATCACAAGACTAAATATTTAGCTCTTTGCGACGCTGAACTGTTCAACAGGCAGGAACAAATGATATCTTATAAATCATACTACTCACAATATGGTAAAATAGAGTAAATTTACAGACAATCATAAAACAGCTTATCCTAAGTGATTGTCATTCCACTTCAATGTTCTTATATAATATATTATGTACAACAATGATAAACTGTGCAGCCATCGGAGATAGACAATGCACTGCACCCATGAATCACCAAGGCTTGTAATGATCAGCCAAAAAGGTGCAGCAGCTCATCCCTGGCAACTTTCCGAGGTTCTTGTTTGGGTTCCTTCACCACGACCACAGACCACCGCCATCCCTTCTGTTTGTTTGTTTCACCACGACCACAGGTTCCTTTCCCACGACCACCGCCAGACCACCGCCATCCCTTCTGTTTGTTTGGGTTCCTTCATCCCTTCTTCACCACGACCACAGACCACCGCCATCCCTTCTGTTAACTCACGCCACATGATCATCTTCTTCATCTTCATCGGTCCCTTCTGTTTGTTTGGGTTCCTTCACCACGACCACCGACCACCGCCATCCCTTCTGTTAACTGTAGCATGATTCTTCATCTTCTCGCTGCTCGCTGAATATTCATCATCTTCCTCGATGCTGGGTGAATATTCATCATCTTCCTCGCTGCTGGATTCTAACTCCGACTGAAAATCAATGAAGAAGCACGTTGTAAACTTATGCAAAATATTTAATTCAGCCTTTCCATTCGAAAGTTCCGCTCTACCACCCTCACGAATTCAAATTTCGTGCATAGGTGTAGGAACCAGGGGTTTGTTGGCACCCCCCCCTTTTCCCCACACACACACACAAACACTTACACTGTCAAAGGTACAAGAGGCTAGAAGAATGTGGGCACACTTGTTTTAAAAAATATCACAAAAGTGCCCCTTTCAAAATGAAATGCCTCTTATTTACTCACCCAAAGGAAGTAGGAAACTGGCACCTTTTGTCAGTCCCATGTACGGGGAATGTGTTCCCACTGGAAAATGCCCCTTGTAAAAATGAAGTGCCCCTTTTACTTTACTTCATTATCTGCAGACAGGGGGCGGACATATGCATATGGCATGGGAAGTGCCCCCTAAGAGGTCGAGCCCCCTCCCACACTTTTTAAAAGCTTCCTTCACCCCCGGTACCAATGAACTGTTTTAGAATCAGCGGTAAAGTATAACATTACTTCTTAAACACGATACGATGATATGCGTTTCTATTCTGATGCGCTGCGGGTACACTTCTTCGAGTTTGTACATAACTTTATTATTTCATTATCTTATTCTTTTTCAGGTTCAGTTCGTATGGATATTGCATGCTTCTGTTCAGTTATAAAGGGTTTCATATACTTCAGATATATCATCTTTAGCAGAGGAAATACATTATATATACTTTTCCCCTAATAAAATGCAAGCTTCAATTTCTTGTTCTTTCCTTACTGTTTTGTAGGCATCACATTCCCTGTTGAACTTGAATGTTCTAAACTACCCTTCATGTTCATCGATATGTATCTTTAATTTTAATTAAATATTTATTATTATTATATATATATATATATATATTTGGGGGTGGGGTGGGGTGGGGATGGGGTTGGTTGGCGGTGAGAGATGGGAAAAGTTCAGTGGTGTAGTGGCAGTGAGACCAGGGGGGCAACTGCCCCCAGCAAAGCTTTCTGAGCTGCTGAGAGAGTGCCAAGTGCTCAAGGGGTGCCAAGTGCTCAAGGGGCGCTAAAATCGTCCTGAGAACATTATTTTAGGACCTGGAAAAATGTACGTGTTCTTCGTAACTTCCTCGTATACTATTAAGCACGTAATATTCCATTTTTGTAGTCCAAAGCGCATAAATTTTCCACAGAAAAGACCATATTTTCATATGTCAGCATGTACAGTTTTATTTGTACAGTCCATTACTACCATGTGTTCTTTTCATAATTTTAAAGTACTTGACCTTTTACTGTTTTATTGGTGTAGATGTATTGTTCTTAAATCCTTTTAGTTTTTCTCTATTTTTACTTATATTAAATCTCATTACTTAATATATTTTCTTTGCTGCATGTTTTAATTACATTCAGTATTTTAGGGCTAATTTCCTTAACTTTTATTTTCTTATGTATTCATGTAATATTTTATTTGTACAGCGCCAATGATTATTTAAATAGATTTTGGCGCTATATAAATTGTAATATTAATAACCCCACCATTATCACTCAAGCCAGTTCCTGGATTTCATGCTCGGACAGTGTAGAAGCCGATGCATGGCGATAGCTCGTCGGCAATATTTACTATCTGTATGCCCCTGCCATGAAGGGCAAACAATTTGATCGAATACAGCTGGTATGCTTTTCGAGAGGGCGCCGAATGCTCACAGGGGCGCAAAAATTGTCATGAGAATATATTCTTATATACTTTTTATTCTCAACGTTGTAAATATTTTCTCTCAAAGCTTTATTCTCACATGAAAACCATCCCTAGACTGCTAGACTGCAACTTACGACACATTGTAGTCAATGGGATCCTACATGTGAACATTCGTTCCAAAATATATATTCCTTTTAACTAGTAACTTTAGTGTGGAATTGACACGATATTAAGCAATCTTCTGCTACCAAAATCACGCCACTAGCTTCCTGTGGATTCGCCGCCCCTGGTCGCCTACCAGGACGTCGACCCTGGACAATATTAAGCGATTTTCTGCTATCAAAATCACGAGAAATGCAGGGCTTCCGGGGATTCGCCTCCAGCGCCCCTACCATCAGACCATACAGCTTCGCCCCATAAGAGTGACATATTTTAAAGCCCTTTTCTGCTATCAATTCCACGAGAAACGTATAGGGCTTCCCGCGAAACCCTAGGTCCCCACCAGGGTTTCGCGGCCTATAGCATGCCTAGAGTTGACACAATTTTAAGCAAGCCCCATACCATTTTGGCCCCCAATAATGAACGTTTTATACAAATTTATTTTCTGAGGGAAATCTTCACTTCCCGGGAAATCTTTAATTTCTGGGAAATCTCCTTCAATTTCGGGGAATGTCCTTCCTTCATTTTCGTGAAATTTGCTTCCCATTTTCGTGAAATTTCCTTCCTTCATTTTCGTGAAATTTGCTTCCATTTTCGGAAAATTTTCTTCATTTTAGAAATATTTTCTTCAATATTTGGAAAGTTTTCTTTAATTTTCGGGAAATTTCCTTCATTTTAAGTAAATTTTCTTCAATTTTTGGGAAGTTTCCTTCAATTTTCGTAGATTTTCTTTCAATTTGAGGATGTTTTCTTCAATATTTGGGAAGTTTTCTTCCAATTTCCGAGAAATTATTTTTTATTTCTGGGAAATCTTTAATTTTCGGGAAATTTCTTTCTATTTCTGGGAAATCTTCAATTTTTGGGAAATTTTCTTCATTTTCGTGAAATTTCCGGGAAATCTCTTATTTCTGGGAAATCTCCAATTTTTGGAGATTTTCTTTAAGTTCGTGAAAAATTTCCCCTCCCCCCGCCACTTTTTGGATTAGAGGCCATGTCCCCCCCCCAACACACACACACACTCTTTCCAAATGAGAATCACGGCCCTGGCTGTAGTAATACCCCTTTAACCCTGTCCGTGGGCAGCATGGGGCAGGATGTTGAGGCAAAGTATTTGGCAGAGTAAAATGCTTAAAAGATCATTTCACATTACGTTAAAAGATAACGAACGATTAAAATGTTATAATGGGTAATATTGATCAAAAACACCTTGGGCGGAAAGCATTTATCAAAACATGATGAAATGCCGGTATAAATTATCACGTGACATTGGTCGGAATCTGTGCATGTGCACGTCATTCAATGCCTGACATTTTGTACACTATTTATTGCAGATTAAAATTTGACATGAAATATGAATAACTCGATCATCATGAAAATGACGGCAAAACAAAAATGATACACTCTATTTCGATATCATCATATTCACCATCATCATCATCCCCATCACCACCACCATCACCACCCCCACCACCACCACCACTGTCTTATTTCGTTTAGGAGCTACCGCATTTCAAATATTTCACCAGCATGTTGAAAAGTGACATTGTAGTGTACACTGTGATGTCATAAAGGCAGATAAAGACAACTTTTGGGTATTTCTATCAAACAAAAAAATGTCTTTCTTTTATTTAGAGTTATTAGGTACATGCGCAGATGGGCAAAGCATGTTCTTGTGGAGTGCATGTTATACCCATCTCTGCCTTTATGACATCACACTGTACACTGTGAGGTTGTATTGGTAAATTCTTTGAAATGCAAATGCAATTCCAACACGGGCTAAGATACCAACATGATTTTTACACAGATGTCTTTCTTTAACAGTCGATATGAAAATCCACGGATAATATTCCTGTAAGATACTTGATGAATTAACATTTCCGGATAAATATTTTCAGTGACATCACAAGAAATTTTCTCCACTTCCACCCATATTCCGCCCTAACGGTTATTGTGATTACTCCAAAAAGTCTTTTACATTTCTTGATTATTTTCATTTTCAGTTTTGAAATTTATAATTCTGTTATTTCAGCAGTTCAGTTGACAGAAAAGGATTGCGCTCTGAACTGAAAGGCATCGATTGAGTAGTGATAAATGGAGCTGACTTACCCATCGACCTGTTGCGTGGTCAAGATATCCATGTCCGTAGTAATGCACTACATCAAGGAAGAAGAAAAAAGAGTTAATGATTACGAGTTGGAATGTAAAATTACCGGACATGTATGGACAACCAATACAAAGACACACACATTCATCCATGCGAGTCGGATCCCTCAATCGGTTTCATGTTCATAGATACAAATGGAAATATTACTTTTTTCTTTAAAGCTGACGTGACCTCACAAGTCTGCACCAGGCTACTTTAAATCCAGTCATGGAGAAACCCTGAAGGTTTACTCAGATCCTTAAAATGAAGGATTTACATTCATTGGCCTGGAGGCCGCAATGTTTCCATTATGCACCTCGCGTCCCATTTACTTTGTTCTGTTTTGACGAGCTTTAAATGTTATAGAAATTTATACAGGCATTGAAATGAAAAAGAAAAAGAATGTTGAAAAGGATACAAAATACAAAAACATTGTTTGAAGAAAAGTGTTCCATCTTGGTTTCGAGAAAATAAAGATGGCTAGATTCGTTAAAGGTCTATGGACACGTAGTGATGCTTACAATGGTTCAAATCGGAACAGATATTTTTAAAATAACACTTTTAATTTCGGAGAAACTACGATCAAAGTCAAAGTCAAAATATTTATGAAATGATATATTTTTCCTACATCTCAGGGGCGGATCTAGCAGTCTAGGAAAATCACAAGGAGGGAGTTAATTATTGAAGTAATGAAAAGTGTTCAAACTTTTCGGCGGGGGAGGGGGGGGTGCAAGGTTCCAACCCCGCAGAACCAGGGCGGAGTCAGGATAAAATATCAGGGGGACCAAGCAAGTGTTTTATGAGCAGTTTCAATATTAATGGAACATATTGGGACAAGGGTGCAGTCTTATAAGCGGGAGCAGAGAGGTACTCCCTGAAAGGATTTCACCTTCCCTATCATTACATGTTTTCTTTCGATTGGGAAAATTGGGAAATTATTAAAAAAATTGAAGACAAATTTGGCAAAATCATTGGGAATTTTAGTCAAATTTGGCATCATTTTACGATAATTGATGAAAATTTACCGAAAAATCGAAAAAAATTGCCCCCAAAATGAAGAAATAAAATTGAAGTTAATTGCATGAGAATCAAAGAAATTTCCTAAATATTGAAAGAGATTCCAAACATTGAAGGAAATTTCCCACAAGTTGATGAAAATTTACCGAAAATCGAACTTGCCCCAAAATGAAGGAAATTTTCCAAAAATTACACGAGAATGAAAAACTTTTCAAAAAAAATGCCACAAAATTAAAAATTTTTCATGAAAAATTGCGAAAAAGAAAAAATGACCCAAAATGAAGGAAATTTTGAAAAAATTGAGAAAGAAACTTTCTTAAACATGATCACAAAATTGAAAATTACCCCCAAATTTAAAGAAAAAATCGAGGAAAATTGAAAAAATGAAAAAAATTTTTCAGGAGAAAATTGCACTGAAAGAATTAAGAAAATTTTCAAAAATTTTAAGAGATTGAAAAAATTGAAAAAAATTTCCGGAAAATTCAAGGAAATTAAAAAATCGAAAAAAATTGAGCTTGGAAAAAGAAAGGGAGGGGGGGTTAAATTAGATTTTCTGCAAAAATTCCAAGGAAAATTAAAAGGTTTCTTGGACGTTTTCTTAACAACATTGGAAAATTTGGAGCAAGAAATTTGGAGCACCATGCGAATTATAATAGAAACAAAATAACGAATACAATGAAAAGAAATGCAAGATTGCCTCGCAAAATTGTAACTTGCATACAATTTGAATATTGATGAATGAGATTTCAAAACACTGTAAATGGTCAATTGTCAACTGATTTTGATTATCTTTTGATATATCTCATGCTTTTAATTGATTTTAATCAAACCATCTTCCTTTATGTGCAGAAACCTCCGCTGGAGTATACACGCACAAAAATACAGTGCAGATAAAACACAAAGATAAAACGTACAGCTTTACACAGTTAGAAGTGACGCTAGAGATTGCTAAGTGATGGCAAAGCCACTCACTCTGGACTTGAAGATGTCAAGGGATGGTGACATGACAGCTTGCTGAGGCATAGAATTCCACAGACGGCGGATGGTGTCTGGGAAAAGGAACCCTCAGTAGAGCTGTGCGAGAAGATGGGATGAGAAACTTGTGGTTGTTGCCAGGCTGCTCGTGTTTGAGTTTGCTGGGATCAAATGGCTGTCAGGAATGTCAAAAGATGGTTCATAATCCGGTACATCATTGTGACTTTGGAGATGGCTCTTCTTTGTTGCATATGACTCTCATCTCAAGTTGCTAAGCATGGTGCTGACGCTGCTCTCACGGGAGTAGTCATTTGTGACAAACCGGGCAGCACTGCGTTGGACAGATTCAAGCTTGGTGATGTTCTTCTTGGTTGAAGGATCCCATACGTAGCTGGCATATTCAGCAATTGGCCTCACAAAGGTGTAGCAAATGTCAAAATCAAATTATTGCCACTACAATCCGATATACCTGTTTTTACCCAGGAGATTTCAACATTTAATCATTCATCAGTCCTATTGTTTTGTAGCTGGGTCTTAGATATGTGTGTTACCCTGCATTTGCTGTGTATATTATCATTGTTGATCAACATTTATGGCTCTCAATTGGAAAACAATCATTGGTGTGAGCTCTTACTTAATCCTACATTATTCTTTATGTACGGAATACGTACCAAGTAATCTAAAAACGACAGCCATACAGGCACAGCTGTTCTTAGCGTGTTGTTCGCTATCACCCAAGATCACCAGTCTGCAGCTAATGTACCCCTATGCAGTACAGTTAGTGGTGTAACCAGTGGCGTAGCCAGAGGAAAGGGGGGGGGGGGGTCGAGGGGTGATCGCCCCCTCCCCCAAATATTTTAATCCGTCGGTTCAGATTTTAATCCGTCGGTTCAGATTGGTGCCGTCGGTTCAGATTGGTTCAACAAGCTTTGACATTCCAGGTGCTTATAATGTTTTTAGATTTCAAAAGGGCACTTTGTCAGAAAAAGGTTCTTCGGTAAGACAGAGAGAAAGAGAGGGAGAGAGAGAGAGAGAGAGAGAAAGGGGAGAGAGAGAGAGAGAGAGAGAGAAAGAGAGAGAGGAGGAGAGAGAAGAGAGAGAGGGGGAGAGAGAGAGAGGGAGAGAGAAAGAGAGAGGGGAGAGAGGAGAGAGAGAGAGAGGGGGAGAGAGAAAGAGAGAGAGATGGGAAGGTGGGTGTCGGAGTGCACGTGATACAGGACAGGCTCATTTTGAAAGTTTGACAACAAGTTTGTAGTAAATTATTGAAAACCTTTCTTTTAGACAACCAATATTTTTCAAAGAGTGACGATCAACCTAACCATGTACAAACGTAAACAATAAAACATTATATTTCCACATTATGCGTTTTCATGATTTTGTGTTTTGTATATGGTGTATTATAGCTCTCTTTGACATGAATTTTGACTTGTATAATACACCTTCTTACTATATGCGTTGTGACATACTTTTTTTCCCTTGAAATGTCAATTTTGTGACCTCACGAGAGCTTCAGGGCCCTTTGACATGAATTTTGACTTGTATAATACTATGCGGGCTTCTTTTTTCCCTTTGAAATGTCAGATTTTTTCCACCAGGGGCCCTTAAGCGGGCCCCTGAACCCCACGCGGGCCCCGAACCCCACGCCCGACACTCCAGCGCTTTGCGATCGAAGTCACACCTTCGGTGTCACCTCAACTACACCACTAAATATCTTGTCGGTTCAATTCAATCCCCCCCCCCCCCCCCCCAATATGAAAATCCTGGCTACGCCACTGGGTGTAACTAGAGGTCCAGGGGCCCGTGGGGAATTCAACGTTCGGTGCCCCCATAACAAACATATCGCAGTGTCATTGCTCAGGTTCCTCAAATCTCGATTTTTGCTCGTTGCCCGTGGGGTTTACCCACCCTTCCCACCTTATTGTTGAGCCACTGAGTACAGTACATGTTTCAGTGAAGTAACTGTGATATTTGCAAAGATATGTTATGCGTATACCCATGTGGGATAAGTAAAGCAAATGACAAATATATACATTTCTATCCACACTATGCACCCTAAGAATAAAACAGACGGACAGATAGAGGAAATATTAAATTAAACACGAAATCTTTATTTTTCAACATAACAATTATAGCTACCTTTTATATTCCTTTCTTTCATGGCTGTTTTATTCATTTATTGATTTATTTAAGTTTATTTTCAAGTTGAACGTGGATGTCGTTAATGTTGGCTATCCGAGCATCATGTCGTGTCTCATGTTTGCATCATGTCGTGTCTCATGTTTGCATCATGTCGTGTCTCATGTTTGCATCATGTCGTGTCTCATGTTTGCATCATGTCGTGTCTCATGTTTGCATCATGTCGTGTCTCATGTTTGCATCATGTCGTGTCTCATGTTTGCATCATGTCGTGTCTCATGTTTGCATCATGTCGTGTGTTTGCATGTCTCATGTTTGCATCATGTCGTGTCTCATGTTTGCATCATGTCGTGTCTCATGTTTGCATCATGTCGTGTCTCATGTTTGCATCATGTCGTGTCTTATCATTTGTTTATCTCCATGTTTGCATCATGTTGTTGTTTGCATCACCTTTGCTGTTTCATGAGATGTGATGTTTGCCATTTATTGCCAGTGGTGTGCATCATGTCGTTGCATCATGTCGTGTCTCATGTTTTTGCATCATGTCGTGTCTCATGTTTGCATCATGTCGTGTCTCATGTCATGTCTCATGTTTGCATCATGTCGTGTCTCATGTTTGCATCATGTCGTGTCTCATGTTTGCATCATGTCGTGTCTCATGTTTGCATCATGTCGTGTCTCATGTTTGCATCATGTCGTGTCTCATGTTTGCATCATGTCGTGTCTCATGTTTGCATCATGTTTGCATGTTTGCATCATGTCTCATGTTTGCATCATGTTTGCATCATGTCGTGTCTCATGTTTGCATCATGTCGTCATGTTTCTCGTGTCTCATGTTTGCATCATGTCGTGTCTCATGTTTGCATCATGTCGTGTGTTTCATCATGTTTGCATCATGTCGTGTCTCATGTTTGCATCATGTCGTGTCTCATGTTTGCATCATGTCGTGTCTCATGTTTGCATCATGTCGTGTCTCATGTTTGCATCATGTCGTTTGCATCATGTCATGTTTGCATCATCATGTTTGTTTGCATCATGTCGTGTCTCATGTTTGCATCATGTCGTGTCTCATGTTTGCATCATGTCGTGTCTCATGTTTGCATCATGTCGTGTCTCATGTTTGCATCATGTCGTGTCTCATGTTTCTCATGTTTGCATCATGTCGTGTCTCATGTTTGCATCATGTCGTGTCTCATGTTTGTCTGTTATTATCAATGTCTATGTCCAGGGTGTTG
Organism: Chiridota heheva; assembly: GCA_020152595.1. Lineage (NCBI taxonomy): Eukaryota > Metazoa > Echinodermata > Holothuroidea > Apodida > Chiridotidae > Chiridota > Chiridota heheva. The sequence continues at coordinate 22,311 of JAIGNY010002867.1, forward strand.
TTGTTATTTAAATACCTTTGTTGTGTTTCATCAGTATTATGTGTTGCAAATCAGGGTGTGGAGTTGGATTACTGCCACACTATGTGGTATTAAGTGTTGCCACACTATGTGGTATTAAGGGTGTTGCCACACTATGTGGTATTAAGGGTGTTGCCACACTATGTGGTATTAAGGGTGTTGCCACACTATGTGGTATTAAGGGTGTTGCCACACCATGTGGTATTAAGGGTGTTGCCACACTATGTGGTATTAAGGGTGTTGCCACACTATGTGGTATTAAGGGTGTTGCCACATTAAGGGTGTGGTATTAAGGGTGTATTTGCCACACTATTGTGGTATTATGGGTGTTGCCACACTATGTGGTATTAAGGGTGTTGCCACACTATGTGTGGTATTAAGGGTGTTGCCACACTATATGGTATTAGGGGGGTTGCCACACTATGTGGTATTAAGGGTGTTGCTACACTATGTGGTATTAAAGGTGTTGCCACACTATGTGGTATTAAGGGTGTTGCCACACTATGTGGTATTAAGGGTGTTGCCACACTGTGGTGTGGGTGTTGCCACACTATGTGGTATTAAGGGTGTTGCCACACTATGTGGTATTAAGGGTGTTGCCACACTATGTGGTATAAGGGTGGTGTTGCCACACTATGTGGTATTAAGGGTGTTGCCACACTATGTGGTATTAAGGGTGTTGCCACACTATGTGGTATTATTATATGTGGTATTAAGGGTTGCCACACTATGTGGTATTAAGGGTGTTGCCACACTATGTGGTATTAAGGGGTGTATTGCCACACTATGTGGTATTAAGGGTGTTGCCACAATATGTGGTATTAAGGGTGTTGCCACACTATGTGGTATTAAGGGTGTTGCCACACTATGTGGTATTAAGGGTGTTGCCACACTATGTGGTATTAAGGGTGTTGCCACACTGTGTGGTATTAAGGGTGTTGCCACATTATCGTAAAACCTTTGGATTTCAAATTGAAATTCATTCATTATATTTCCTCCTATATTTTTTTTCTTCAAACATGCGAAGTACAAGTACGATGCACCGTTTAGAGTGATGTTTCCTTATAAATGATTGCAAGGATCATCCGTCAAAGCCAATTTATTGTATACTAACCTTAATTGAAATCATTGAACATTATAGGAATACTTATTCAATGGATTCTGATTGGGAAGAAGTAAAGTTTTTTTTTTCTATCAGAATCGGATATTAAACAAGAATAGATCGATACATTCGTGGTGGTTTTTTATTCCAGCTAATGACGGATTATTAAACAAGAATAGATCGATACATTGAAGAGCGTGGTGGTTTTCACAAGAGTAACGTGCATCAGCAAACCAGTGGCATCGGGAGAAGAGAGGGCGCATGACCGTACTTTAAGGAAATCAAGTTTTGTCCACCGTAGCCCTGTACACTTTTTTTCGGGGAAATATAAAAGCTAGTTGGACAGAAATATTGAACGTTTTTGATCGGTGTAAATGTTTGCTCAATGTCATATAATGACAATTCCATCAATAACCTTCGCGGAAGTGACGTCGCTAGTATGTAACAAAATGACCAGAAAGTGTCCCCTCTTTAACCTTATCCTGTTATTTCATTTTAAACAAGCAAGATTAATATGTCTCTGTTTCACGGATAATTCATTCATTACACACTAAGAGTCTAAGATGCAATAGTATGGTTAACAAGTTCTTGGTACACTAAATGGTCTACTTAAATGATTCGACAATAATCGCATAAATAACTCGCAGAGGAAAGGAGTTCAAACCATAACAATCTTGTATCCATGGCCGTAGCCAGCGGGTGGGCAACAGAGGCAATTCCACCAGAAATTTGCAAAGTAAAAGTTGTTTTCTTCTTCAAAATTTGTTCAGCTGCCCCTACCCCCTTCTTCATCGGAAGCCTTTATATCTACGGCCCTGTCATGGCCGTAGCCAGGGGCAACAGGGGCAATTGCCCCCTCACCCTGAAATTTGCAAAGTAAAGTTTTTTTTTCAAATTCGTTCAGCTGTTGCCCCCCCCCCCCTCCCCCACTTCCCACCCCCTCTTCACCGAAAACTTCGTGGCTACGACCCTGCTTGTATCATATCAATGTGTTGTTTTAGCATCGAGTATGTAACATTTGTTTGCGTCGTCAAAATGGCTTCCCTATATAGTTTCACGCCCCATCACGTTTAACTAAATGATTAAACGGTTGCATACCAGCATATCATTTTTTTTTTTTTTGCAAAAACGGAAAACGTTGTCTGTCTGACATTTTATCTTTTTTTTCTGTAAATGCTCTACAAAAGCAATACACAATCAATCTCTGCGCTAAATATAGTTGGCAATTAAAAGTTTTATTTCAGGAAAACGGATTGTACAGTAGAACATAAATAGCATGCTAGGACATTTGGGTACAACAGATACCATGGAAAATACCAGAACATCTCCCCCCTACCTCTCCCCCTCCCCCAAACTCTCTGGGAATTTGGTTTAAGGAATTGATAAAATAAAATAAAAATGATCAGCTTATGCTGTACTACTAACGTGTTATGGTAGAAAATTAAACAGAAAGTATTTTAAAAAGAGACTAACATGGTCACCCTGTATAAATATTACACATTTGCCTACAAATCTGTATGTTAAATTGAAGCCAGTCACATAAGAAATATGTAAGACACAAATTCAAGTGTAACTCCCATGTAAGAAATATTTAGAAATAAACACATTGTGGAAAATCTGTGGATAATCTTTCATCTTTAATATTCCCTTTCTAATTATTTCTACATTGATTTAGTGAGAAACCAAAGAGATATGACCGTAAAATAATTATAAATAAAATCAAATATCTGAAAGTTCATCAGTAAAACATATATCATTCAACTTCCAGTTGAATAATAACTTGGTCAGATGTGTACTCAAAAGAAGCATGATTGTCCCAAATGCAAAACTTGAGTAAGGGGTGCATTATACTATTCAATGTTTTAATTGTGCTACATAAAACATTTTTGTTCATTGTGCAATATTCTTCAGTCTCCTCAAGCTCATTAATTTCTCTATGTTGACCAACACCTCAGTGGTGCTACAGTATCCCTTGATCAAATGACACACTCTTCCATACTCATCCTCTCTCCACATGAACAAATTAAATACTGGATGGTATCCTCTCCCAAAAACCAAACATGTTCAATGATACTACTGTATCTCCCACAACTCCTTATGTCATCCATGTCACCCTTACAACCCCCTGCCTCTGCCTCATGTTGATTCCTCTCTCATTCATGACCAAAATCCCTTGGAACTCATAAGTTCCAATATGCCATGCATTCAGTCCCATGATGTTGTATCTCTCATCTCCAATGTTGCATTTGACTGAGCTCAGCATGGCCAAAATCTTCCCTCTTTTAATCCATTCCATTTCTGTATTAACCCATGGAGCTATAAACCACTTCTCTGTTACCAATTCACACAAGCTTGTGTACATAAATAACCTTTATGTAATCTCCTTACAAGGAATCTGTTATTTAGAGATTCCTAATACTCAGTTTTCTTACTTTTCTTTACTAAAAAATTAAAATTCTCTTTCTATCTCAATGCTCCATGGCTATACAAGCAACACTGTGTTTAAATGAAAGTTTACTGATATCAGATTTTGATCATGCGCACAAGTTGGAGGAAGTGTTATCCCTGTTAGCCAATGAAAACACAGGATGTTCTTTATGAAGGTCAAACAGTTTAAATTTAAAACCAGAGAGATGCCATTTTAGGCATTTACTGTTCAAACTAGCAAATGTTATTAGCATGTCTACAGGAGTCAGGGTAGTGATTTCTGCTACAAATGTAAGTTCATTTTCTTTTATTTTTCTATACAATCTATTATATGTATGATAAACATGTTTTTAAAACAAACTTAGGATTTCATCACTAATCTTAGTTAAATTTTGGAAGTATGTATGGCCTCTAGTCAAACAGTAGTTAGGCCAAAGAGCTTAGGCCAAGCTTTGTTGTGAAAAGTTCAAAGAGTTATCTGAGATCATTAATGCAGAGAATGTAGACAAGAAGTTCAACTAAGTTAATTTTGAGATCAGAGAATTTGGAGCAAAATGAAAGACTAGTTCAGAAGACCAGAAAAAGGCAATTGTATTTGCAGTCATATTTGTAGAGGAAACTAATTTGTTTTAATGGAAGGTATCTATTGCAGAGAAGATTAAGTTCCAGACAGTTAAAAAAGACATTAATATTACATTCATGGCCTATTTGATAATGTTCAGTATATATGTTATTACTCAAATGGGGATTTTTTTTTTTTTTTTTTTTTTTTGGGGTGGGAGGGGGCAGTATCATTGGTATTTGAGAGGGATATCAGTGAGATTGGGATTTAAAGGTTATCATTGAAATTTGAGGGGGCTGTCTATCCTCATGCCAAACCGGGTGCTTTCCCTAGAATGGAATGGTAGAGGAGGTGGGTGAAAGATTAATATATCAGACCATATTTAATAAGGTTTTCCAATCACTTGCTTGAAGTATTACAGTAGCTTACCATAATATTTATATATTTGATAAAATTGTTTTGTTTTTTCCAACAGACCTTGTTGAATTGTTTTCAGAGTGACAGAAGAAACTCACCAAGTTGGCAATTGTCCTGATCCCTTTTTATGGCAGACTCAAATAAATGCACCTATTCTTGAAGACCAACAGAACTCTCAGAACAAACATAACTGGCTTGACAAGATATAATCTGCAGCAAACCCAATTATTGTGGATAACAATGCAATTGACCATCAAGGTATGAAGGTAAGAACCATTTTTTGGCGCCAATGACATGGCAAAATAAGTGGTGCAAGAAAACTTGACTAAATTGGATAAAATATTGCTTATTTCATAGTTTATTTGACAAGCTTTTTTTGGAAATTAAACAATAAATTCAGTGCATGGTTCAGTGCATAAGTCCATACATGCAAAGAACTTTGAAAGGGATAGATGCTAAAATTGTAAACAACAACATGGCAAAGTGTGTAGTAACTTGTAACTTGCCCATTTTATAATATATTTTTTACCTGGTATAACTATATCAAAAGTGTAACAAAATTGTATAGGCCTATATTGTGGATAGGCCTAACTTCATATTAAAAAGTGTAACAAAATATTATAGGCCTATATTGGAGATAGGCCTATATTGGAGATAGGCCTAACTTCATATTTTTGCTGATGTTTATCAATGATCTATCCATTGTAATTAGTAGCTCGTTTTCTTTATCTAATCATCACTTTATTTCAAATTAGGGGTGGGTGGGGAGAGGGGGGGAATTCCATAAGAACAAAATCTTTTTATCAAAAGGAATATTCATTTTGATTCATATCATGTGTCAATGTCCAAAGCTTAGCAATTGATCTCTTTTAGGCTCTCCCACTTCATGTAATTTCAATTTGTTCAGTTGGCAAGTGGAAAAGTGTCATTTTTGTTCCCATTTGCTGGTCATGTATTGCTTATCTTTGAGCAAACCTGCACAGCGCTTTTGCTTACCAGGTTTAATCCACCTGGCTGAAGGGGGGAAATACTGAAGAAATTAGAGAGGTACTTGGATTGATAACAGTTTGTACCAGAGAAGTCATGGGTTCCCAGCTGCAGGATTAATCATAGAAAAGCATTTGCTAAATGGCCTTTTTTTAGCAGAAGGGGTGTCACCAGGATTTCTCTGAGAATGTAAATTGCCTTTTGACAAGATAAATCTCACTGGTTTCACCCCTTTTGTTTTCAGTAAATTTTCCAGACACAAAAGTAATCCAGATGTAGAGGTGCTAGACCGGAGGTCTTAGGGACGATGCTCCCTCCACATACCCCACTGGTGCTACCCCTGCCTAGCAAAGTCATGAACATGATTTCATTTGTGTAGGAACATAATCAGTTTATTATATAAATATATTTTTCATTCTTTCAGAATTTGTGCCGAGAGAAAGGAAACAGCAGGAGCACCAATCTATGAAAGTGACGGACTGCTTCCCATTAGAATGCTATTTTAGAACTTGACAGATGCTGCGCGAGGAGCAGTATACTTGATATATACAGTATACTTATATCTTGCTTTATATATAAGCCTTATACATTTACCTTAGAATATTTTTAATATTTGAAATTTATTTCAAATGTGCTTGTTATGATTAGAAAATTGTGATATTTGGTATCCACTTTCACCCTTGAACACATCTTTCATTCCATCACCTTGTTCTAGACAGAACATTGTTATAGATTAGATAAAAGTATGTATCTTAGAGCATTACACCAGCTTTCTGTCTTTATTAGGTACAGTTCATTGCCAGGTGAATTTGATTGACCCAAAAAGTACAAGCAAAGGTTGCTGTTAACTGCTTTGTCACAAGAAACTAGTTTTTCAAGTCAAAAGATGAGAAACGAGCTCGCCGTGAGCTCGTCAGAGGTTCAATATGAGCTCGCGGCGAGCTCGCCATTTCTGTAAGGGATAATACCTTGTTGAAGAGAGAAAAAAATAAAAGTTTTTGAAAATTATTACAAAAATGCATCACTTTTCTTTTACATTTAAGAATGTCCCAAAGACATAGCCAGTATGTGGAGTTGATATACAAAGGTAAAACAAATTGACATTCCTCAGTTATGTAAAAAAGAACAACGAAATAAATCATATGATAAAGGTTTATGCAAGAAAAATAAAAAACAAACAGAAAGATTCAGCACTTAAATTTCAAGAAATAATATTTAATTCAAAAGTAATTACTGTAACCGGCATCTGAAAAATAATCAGTTACTGTACTAGGCAACTGATTCATCTGTGGGGCAATTCAGTGATGCATCATGCCACTATGTCCCTAACTCCTAGAGAATTTGCCCTGTACGAGAATTGAAATTGTAGCTGCCAATATACTGTAAGTCACTGCCAGTAATATTTAAAAGCCCATGTAGCACAAGCAGATGAGAGTCAACAACGATGGTTCATCACTCCGCAGCTAAGCTGGAAGCTTAAAGTGGAACTGTCAGAAGGGCTTTACCTACTGTAAGGACACACCACAGCTGCCTCTGCCTGGAATGAAACCTGGAACCTCTTACTTGCAAAATCAACTCATTTACAGCAGTGCTAAACAATCCTACTTCACGTAGTGAAATAAAATTTATAGCCTAAGCATGACTGAGCCAAAATACACAAAAATGGTGTATGTAGTAAATCTTTAAGTCTGCAAATAATACACAAAAACTTGTGTATTAAACAAGTGCAAACAACTTCTACACAGATTAGATACAGTACGCTGTTATTTGAACTTTTGTTAATAATCATATGACTCATTGAGTCATGAGCATCCTTGTTAATAAGGCTTGGACATTGCCTCCACATAATCCTAACATTTTGTCCTAATCCTTATATGAATGTGACTTTTTTTGTAATCCTTTTGATCAATAAACATGTTTCTTTAATGATTGTTTCCTTTTTATTATTTTGTATTTGTCAATCAGGTAATAGATGTAGATTTATTCCCTATGAGAGGAGTGCAGTGGCTAGGGGTCAGGGTTCAAACAAGACATTCCAGGTTTCATTTTTGGCCAAATATCTGTATTGCATCTGGACATGGCTCTCCTCTGCTTGTTTCACGGAAACCAGGGCTATCAGCACATTAGTTTTATGGACTACTAAACTACCTATGAGAGGAGTGCAGTGGCTAGGGGTCAGGGTTCAAACGAGACATTCCAGGTTTCATTTTTGGCCAAATATCTGTATTGCATCTGGACATGGCTCTCCTCTGCTTGTTTCACGGAAACCAGGGCTATCAGCACATTAGTTTTATGGACTACTAAACTACCTACAAGCTAACTTTCCGCAACCTAGTAGTTGGGAAACTTTGCAAGCTAACAACTAGCTGATGCAAAGTTGCAAAATGTTACCTTGGAAGCTAACAATTCGCAAGCATGCAATTTGCAATCTAGCGAATAGCTTATGCAAAATGTTAGATTGCGCTAGCTTGCGCTAGAATAGCTTATGCAAAATGTTAGCTTGCGCAAGCTTGCGCTAGCTTGCGCAAGGTAGTATTTGGAACAATTGCAAGCTTGCAAGCTAACAATTTGTAAGCTAGCGGACAGTTGCAAGCTTGCGGAATGTTAGCTAGCAAGCTATCTGCTAGCATGCAAGATGTTAGCGGGTAGGAACCAAAGGATGGTTGGAAAATTTGTCCAAAATTCTTTTGTTAAAAAAGTGTATGCCTTTTGCCCCATGATGCAGACATCCTAAATTGTAAGAAATAACTATGTTAGACTGTCCTATTCCTAAACAATTTGCTGCACATGCGCTGTGACAAATAAGCACATCACGCAAAAGGCAGGTTTTAATGCGTCGCTCCGGGCGGATGGATCTAGAAATTAAAAACACATGTATTTTGCACCAAAAGTTCCCCAGTTGGCACTGACGCTCAATTCCCAACAATAGTGTAATTTCAATTTCGATTAAAAATCGGTAATAACGGTCAGTTGCGTGGTGGGTCATATTTAACTGGGAGAAAGGGAATTCTGGACGGAGGCATTTCCCTGGCCCCTGCCACTGGCAACGGTGTAAAGAAATATATAATCATTGCAAATAATACACAAAATTAAGGTATCAATTGAAGTCAAATAAGGATGGTGAGTGAGAGGGGGTGAGTGGGAAGGGAAGAAAAAGAGGGAGTGGGGAGAGGGAATGTAGTAAGGAAGGAGGAGGTGAAGTTCTCACATTATCTCTATAAGTTTTTTAAGCGTTGTCTCACCCACCCAAAATTAGACGCCCCGCTGGAAAATAAAAGTGGCAGTTGGAAATGAATGAATCCACCAAGTTGGAAACGGTGTTTTTTCCCCCTCCCCAACCATTAGAAGACCCTATAGTGGTGTCCATGATTTACCCCTCCAACAACGGAGGGAGGGGAGCCACGGCCCCTCCTCGACGATAATTAAAGGGAAATATGTCATTCGGGAAATACAAAATCTGGCTTCCCACTTTTGATATCCTGCACACGCTACCATACCCCGACCTACAGTATGTAGTTACAAAGTTAACCCAGATATCGATTTAAAAGTATACCAGTATTGAAATTGTATGATGCAGATTTACCTACCAGATGATACATTACATGAATTACGGACGCTGGAAGTCCTGAATGAAGTTATCAACAAACAAAGAAACTTGATGGCGCACCACTCATGACCAAGGATTAGCTGTAAAGCCCGCAACAATTGAAGTTTTGACTGTTATTTGTAAAGTTCATGCTCTTTGGCGAATTTTTGAGAAGGAAAATGACCATTCACTCTCCTGGACTTTAGACTATACAAAGGAAACGAATTAAATGTATTGATCGCCCTGCGGCTGCCCAATCCTGCACACATCCACAACGTACTGTCTACTCTATACAACCCTTGCAATCACGCTCACGTACGCGCACACTCGCCACACATCAACCCCCAGCCCCCATCTCCCTTACCCGCCCGCAAACCTGACCACCATTCACACTACCTACATACAAACATCCACTCTCACTCTCCCAACCATGCTTCCCCCGCCCCCAGTAACAAATATACTACTACACGCACATCGCAACACACTCACAAACACCTAACAATAACAATCTCCCTGCCAAGATCACAACGCCTCACATACACACAATACTATACCATTCATCGCCATGCCATTGAAGCCTTCCTCCCCCGGCATGCATTCTGTTATCATCCCCCAGTCTGTGCCATACTGACTTTTTGTAATCTGTAAATGATTCTTATGTTACCCTCCGTAATTGGCACCCCCCCTCCCCCCCCTCCTCTCCCATTCCCCCTCCTCTCCCATTCCCCCTTCCTCTCGGCATTTCCAATGTCCACATTCCCCACCCACCGTAGCGCCATCACTGCTTTAATCTAAATCTACAGAGCTTTATCAAGTTCCATTCAGTAAATCTTCTTCTGTGCGCCCTCTGTTTCGTCAAAATTCAAGATACTTATCCATCAATAAGCTTTGTTGTGTAAATGATTGTCTGGAGCGCGTCCTATTTGACCTTTGATACATAACTACATAGAGGGTACTATTAGTTTTGGAAACATATTTTTACCAGAGCAAATTTTTCGTTCATCAGATGGTTTTGAAATAATCTTAAGAAAACATATTTGCAATGACTAAATGATCAGAAGTCTCCGATCAGGTTTTTATATTCATTGTAAACAAAAAATCCTCATCACTTTAAAATTAATGTTCAGGGTTATAATCTATACATTCCCCCAGGGGGGAAGCAAGGCTAAAATGCCAGGACATGCCATACCAAACCAGAACTAATATAGGAAGCATGAGGAGGGGAAGGGGAGGGGGGAGGGGGATTTCACATTCCCGATGTTTCCTTCACGGTTCGGAGGTAAAATTGGGAAATTATAAGATAAAAGTGAAAACATGGAAGGAAATTTTTGTTAAAATTGACGAAAATTTTTAGTTGAAGGAGATGTTTTCGGGAACTTCGTCAACATTTCCCGAAAATTGAAGTAAATTTCCCGAAAATGAAGGAGAATCCAAAAATGAAGACAATTTTCCGAAAATGAAGGAAATTTCTGGAGAATTGTTTTGGTCTTGCACCCTCGGTCTTGCAACCACATTCCCAACACCAGGTGAGCATTCATATACGCCGTGTTTGGTAGCAGTTTATTTTCATCAACTGTTTTGTCACCATTAATGGTATGGTACATTAAGTTGGGCAATTATGTGGCGTGAGGGGACAGTGGCTTATACAGCTTGAGCACCCAGAGGTAAGGGGGCAAAATTTGAATCTAACTTCAAGTTGGTGAATTAGGCGTGTATGCGTAAGCTGAGAGTAGATATGCGGGCAGGGGTACAACATACGGGGTATGGATTGCGTCCACTATTGAAGAGTTTTCATCCAAATTTGAAGGTTACAACCCTTGGTTTAAAGTTAAAGATTTTATGTCAAATGTCAAAGAAGTAACGGCGATTAGCAGCAGCACTTAGATGGAATCTTAATTAACCAGCGCAGTTTTTTGCATGTAACTATGGGACATTTTTTTCGGTTTTGCACCCGAAACTTGCTGATACTTGGTTGAAACTTGGAGATTTTTAGCCCAAAATAGAGCAATTTTGGTCAAAAACTAACTATTTACAATTCAGTCAAATACGGGACAGAACGATGGTAAATGCAATTGTCTTCCCTTTTCTAATTCACCATTGCGGCGTAGCGCCCACTACTAAGTGTTCACCACTCACATAACTATTTTCTTTATTCACTAGAGCACGGAAATTAATTATTTCCCCATTCAAACATGAAAAAACAAGTTTGGGGAACTTTCTTGACTGTTTTTGAAGAGAAAGATCTAATACTTTCTCGTAGGGTTATTTTCACTATTGGTCATGTCATGTTTCTAGCCCCTTTCTGCGATTGTTTAAAAGCGTAAACAACATCGAGTTTTAAACTTAAGCGACCACAGCCACTACCAACGACTGCCATTAGACAGTCCAAATGCAAGGGAGCATGGGATTAATATGACCACCAGTCAATTCATCAATACAATGCAATGAAGTTTAAAAGAAGTGGTTAATTCATTCAAAATGATGAAAGCCTATGACATGTATGACAGGTTTGACTGGACTGTTGGGCGGACAGCTTAATAGCTTTATGCAATTCTTTAAATTTCCATCCTAACTCTTAGTTACTGAAATGATGGAAAAGTATATTCCTGTTAGAATTTTATTGGGAGCATGGTAATTACTTTATTCGGAGGTGAAGCTGCATCACATGTAAGTGAGCTCATTAAGAAAGCCATTAAACAGTTAAAATGAAGTCGATTAATTGTCTTGCTTATATCTTAACCTAATCCCATTTCATTTAAAACGTTTCATCTATTTGAGCATTCTTGCTTCGAACATCCTGTGGTATAATATTAGCTGACTATAGACATGACCGTGCCGGGGGGGGGGACTAGGGGCAGCAGCATCCCTGTCAGCCGGATACCCATCTTAGTCGGGAAGAATCATGCCCGACTCAGCTAGATATCTGGGTTATGTCTTTCCAACTCGGCATGATGATAACAATATGATACTTAGGCACCGATCTTAGTCAGGTAGAGAGGTAAGATGTACTTTTTAAATCAGTAATTTGTCGGAATCATGCCTGATTCGGTTAGATTTCCCGATGATTAAAGAAAATGTCCAAAAATCGAAAAACATAACTGAAAAGGAAGGATATTCTCGGAAATGAAGGCTATTTCAGAAAGCTTCCCCCATCCTACCCCCACCCCCCCCCATCCTACCCCCATCCCCCATCCTTCACCCCCCCATCCTACCCCCCCATCCCAAGCCAAACACTTTGTCAGACTGGTGAAAATATAACTCAACATTAATTGTTTATTCATAGATTCATTGTGATTTATCTTCGTAATAGGGCTTCGATTCGAACAAAAAGTCACCGTCCCCCTGAGTAAGATGGTCCCGTACGGCCATGACAATAGATAGCTTGCATAAGAATGCAGAGGTGTAGCCAGCCTTTCATATTGGGGGTCACCAAGGGAAATATTTGGACCTGTTAGCATATTTTCTGGGCCTTTTTTAACATTTTAACATTCTGCCATTACCATTGTACTTCTTTCTTCTTTTGGGGAAAAGGGGGGGGTGGGTGGGGGGGGAGGTCTACGACCCTGTCGACCCCCTTCCCCTGCCCTGGCTACACCCATGAGACTGTGACTTCTAAAACAGTATCTATGACGTAAAAGTTAAGTTAACATAGACAGAGATAAGAAAATTTATGTAAAGACAAAAAAGGAATTATTCACCGTAAGAATGCACTTATTTCTTCGAAAAGTGGAGGCACAAAAATATAACGCAGACAGTGGCGAAATGATACTTTGTTTTTGTACACACGCCCGGAAATAACCTCCTTTATGATCGAAGTTTGTGTACTCAAAAGGTGAAAAGGGCATCAGTGGTTGTTTATTGTAAGCCATTTTAAAATTGTAGGAACCTCGTGTAACGTTTCCCCATTTCCCTACCCCTTTCGTGTCGCTACTGCTTATACGACATAAAAACTGTTGCAGTTTAACACTTATCTATGTCAGCTCCAAACATAGGGACGCATGATGGACCATCCATGCGGCATAATTTCTTTAACGTACCCATTTCCTCTAAATCCAACATTGGAAAGAGGGTTAGAAGTTGAGGAAGGAAATAATACAGAGAATTGCACTAAATACCTCTTATAAACAGATAAAGCGGAATTGTTCAAACAGATTTGTTCAATATTGTAGGTATAAGCTTGCATGCTCACGAAAGTATCGATTCTCTAATGTTTGCATGATTTCATCCAGCCGTTTCTATATCATTCATTAAGTACCATTTGCATCTTTTGATACAAATGCAGTAAGCCTATGTGCGTTCTGTGTACAACTTGTATTGCACAAAGATTCTTCCATGATAGGTACGGGTATATGAGTCCAGTTTGTGTTAAATTAAACTGTATACAAAAACACAACTTGTTTCATTTCTTCAAAGCCTTTATTCTACTTGTTTTGTTGTTGTGAAAATGTTTAATGTCGGCAAGTCAAATTTCTTCAAGTCAAGTCACTTGTCAGATCAATTCACAAGTCATGTGTTCGCAAGTCAATTCAAGTTACGTCAAATTAATTACGTCAAAATGTGACTCAGGTCCGACTCAGTCCAAGTCAGCGACTCTTGTCAACAACTCTGCTAACAAGCAATTGCTTCGGAAAGTAAGAACACTTTTACTACTTAAGTCATAGAATCAAGTAAGAATGCATCCAACTGTCCAATATGTGATCAAATTGATGACCTACCTGTTACGTGTTTCTTGGAGAGCAACAGTTTTCTTAGTGGCACATTGCTTTCTCGGATCATCTCTGGAACATTTTTGCAGCCGCCAAACCTGATCGACGAGAAAAGACAACGAAAAGAAACATTCCATCAAAATTAAAAATCTCTTTCTTTTCCAAATTAAAATAATAAATATCGAGTAATCTGAATTCAGATCAAATCATTAAATTATCGTACTATTTTAAGGTTAACACTCTCGAGTAAATGTTGGGTTTGGAATTCTAATATGATTCACATTATGTACGGTCAATGGTCAAATTCTAAAAGCCGTCTAACCTTAACATTCTCTAGTACAACAGACTGAAAACTCATCGTCACTAACCTAAAAGAATTTTGGAATATTTGAAATGATAATAGAATCACAATGTAATACGTCATAAAATATTAAAGGCATCACTATGGTGACTTGTTCAAACATTCATTTAACTTTACACCGAAATGTATGTGATGGGGCGGGTAGGGGAAGGGGGGGGAAGGGGGGGGGGGGGGGGGGGGGGGGAAGGGGGGGGAGATTTCTTTAACATTTTTAGTCCATTTCACTCCATCCGAAATGAATCGAAAACTTTAAACATCAGTTTTCTCTGCCCAGTCTCTGTATTTCTAAGAATCTAAAAATAAAACATTTATTATGAAATGGCAGAAAGAAATTGCTCAAAGTACAGACTCGTATAAGTGCATACAATGATATTTATTTTATAACTGAATATGGTATGTTTTTCTTTTCATCATATGCATAGTAACTTGGTCACATGGTTGCCTTCAGCTGCAATAGTAAACAAACTTTCAGCCAATCACAACACGTTATACGTGACACACCCACGCGTACAGCGCGTGCTTTGCTATCAATTATTGGATTTTATTGGTACGATGCCAAGTCACGTGTGCTTCTCTGAGATCAGATAGCAACAATCCGTTAAACATTGCATTGTGCAGCTAATAGGTCTTAATGTGATTACGTGAAGGTCTTAATATGCAAAGTTTGAAATATTATGTGTGGAGTAAGAGCTGGCCCACCACTCCTTTTCCCATGTAAATATTTTGCTTTTTATTCACGTGGGCCCTACCATAATATCACGTGGGCCCTACCATAATATCACGTGGACCCTACCATAATATCACGTGGACCCTACCATAATATCACGTGGACCCTACCATAATATCACGTGGACCCTACCATGATATCACATGGGCCCTACCATAATTTCTGAAAGCGATTAGCGGCATAAATCAAACCTGTTTTGGAATCTTAGACGTAACCCCCAAAATAAAATAATTGGGTCATCGTCCAAAATTGGAAACTGGGGTTGGACCTTCTGAGCTCCATGCATGTTGCTTTAAGCCAGTGGCAAGGGGGAAGGGGCAGTCCCCTAATGATTTTTATTAATGTTACTTGCCCCCTCAATCAACACAAAACAGTATTCTCCCCCCCCCCACAAGCATAAGACTATCAAATTTTGATAAAGATGTTGTAGCACTTTTTGGTAGAGGGTGGGTAAAGTTGTTAGACAAGGTACGAACCTGGTAGTTTGTACCCCCCCCCCTCCCTCCTCCTCAAATAAACATCACACTGCCCCTGCCCAATGCTATAACCGCTAACGTCAGGGTCCATGTCTTGTTTCTAAGCTCTCTTTAAAACAGTGTGTAATTTCAGTTC
The DNA here is from genome assembly GCA_020152595.1 of Chiridota heheva. Taxonomy (NCBI): domain Eukaryota; kingdom Metazoa; phylum Echinodermata; class Holothuroidea; order Apodida; family Chiridotidae; genus Chiridota; species Chiridota heheva. Next base: position 37,816 of record JAIGNY010002867.1, read on the forward strand.
CTTGTAGCAAATGCACCCCACCATCGTTTGTTTGACCAAAAATACACTAAGAGATAATTTTGTGAGATTCTCACCTTGGGTTGAAAGACATCGATATAGTCTCGTATAATCTTGTCAATATCTCTAATGGATGTTTGAATTTCCACAAGAATCAAAGGCCCTAAATTAATGTAAAAGCATTCCTTTGAGATTGTCATCCAATGTATAAGGAGTTATGTCTCATGTCGGGAGACATTAGGGGTGGGGGCTGAACATTAGGACTGAGGTTATTTCAAAGTCCAGCTGTTGTTAGTAGTTTTTGTAAATTTTGTTAAAACATGGAGGATTTTCCAAAATTGTTCAAAAATGTGCAAAATTTGAAGAAAAAATAAAAATAATTAGAAAAATACTTAGAAACCACTTATCAACTTTAAAATTGTTTTATAGAATTTGAGAAAGATCAATCTTTCTAATTCTGATCGAATTTGGGTAAAATCTTCCTGAAATTTGAAATTATGTATGATTTTGTTCAGAAATGCCCATTTTCACCCATTTTTACACTTTATTTTTTTCAAAAAATCATAACTTTCAATCGGAATGTACCATTTACGTCGTCAGCACGGTCAATGAAAGAGCAAAGGCTGTTCTATAAAATGACATATAGTTTGCTGCACACCAATGGGCAGTTTGTCAAACTTATGGTAAACTTGGGCCCATATGCTCACTGTGTTAGGATAGGTCTAGTATTAACTAGTAAACCCAATACGGAAGTTATCCGCGACAAAACAAAAAAAAAATTACAACACAAATCAGGATTTTTTTTTTTTTTTTTAACTCTGGTATCATTTGAAAGCTTACATTATGAGAAATTTTAAAAAAATGCTTTCAGAAATGAGTTTTTTAGGGCCTATAACAAAGCAACAGGAGTGTCAAGTCTGCTATTTTGTAATAGCTGGAGTTTAAAAGTCTAATTTAATTCACATTAAGTAAAAGTCAAATTTTAGAAAAAGCTCTCTATCCTAAATATTCCTTCACACAACAGATTGAAAACTCATCGTCACTGACCTAAATAGAATTTTGGAAAATCTGAAATGATAATAGAATCACATTATAATACTTTTAAGAATATTATGGGCATCCCTATTGTGATTGGTTGGAACAGTTATTTAGCTTTCTTACGCCGAAATTTATGTGAAAGGACGGGGTGGGCTTGGGGCTGGGGTGTGCTTTAACACATTGTGTTTAATCCGCAATAAAGAATAGCTTCACCAGTTTTCTCTGTCTGGTCTCTGCATTCCTAAGAATCTAAAAACAAAACATTTATTTGGAAACTGGCAGAAAGAAATTGCTCAAGTACATTGATACAAAGTAGGCCTACATCTGATAACATGAATTGTGCATGTTTTCATTCACCTGCAATAACAAACAAACCCCGGCAGCCAATCACAACACGTTATACGTGACACACCCTCGCGTGCAGCGCGTGCTTTGCTATCAATGTACGATGCCAAGTCACGTGTTTTCTGTCAGATAGCAACAATCCGTTAAACATTGATTAGTGTGATTATGTGAAGGCCTTAATATGCAAAGTTTTAAATAGTGTGTGGTGTATGAACAGATAGACCACTCCTTTTAACATGTAAATGCTTTGCTTTGTAATCTTGTAGGCCCTGTCCAGGAGTTTTCAGAAGAATCAAAAGTCCTAAATTAATTTAAACCATTAATTTGAAATATAATATTTTGATCAAATATTTAAGGAGTTATTTTCAAATTGCTCTAAGATGATATAAGCAGTATGGTAAATTGTCTTTCATGAGGACAAGGTAAGGGTTGGGGAGACAGGAGGGGTGGGGGCTGAACATTAGGACTGAAGTTATTCAAACGTCCAGCTGTTGTTAGTAGTTGTGCTTTGGATGTATTTTTTAGGAAAAAGCGCTGACACATAATTTGTGTTTGTTTTAAATACCAAACGGATAACAAATTTGAAAACGAACTCATACACTGGTTTAGCATCCATTCTGTTTTACAATCCATTTCATGAAATGTTCATTTATGTTCCTTCCTATTCTCTGCATTTAATTAAGTTCTGTGATTTATCGCTTTGTTTATTCATGTCTTATCTATATTTGCTTCTTAGAATTAAAACTTTGTAAATCATTATCCTTTCAGATGTATTAGCTGTAATTAGTGCATTCAATATCCTATTGTAAGGTTCAACGCATACATTGTAAATAGTTGGTAAAAGTCGCTCGATATATCCAGACATTGATTTTGCATGGATTTTGTTTGCTGCGTCAATGGTTGAGTTGATATTCCTTGCTTTAACACTATGCTTCTATAAACGTCCACAATGTTATCTATTTTGTTATTAAATGATACCTTTCTATATTTAAGGAATGAGGAATTTTTAAATAAAAATAGACTTGCCATGATATCTTCAGTGACTGAGATTAAGAAGAGAAATTAAGCAAAAACCCATAAATATTTTCATGCATCTCACATTTTGCTGATCAAAATCATCGGCCATAACTCAAATATTAAAAAATCTATTTCCAAAAAAACCCAAAAACTGCTCTGCTCAGATTGCAGAATATCACAATTGCTACAGTACATGTCATAGACCTCTAACGTTGATGTGGACCACGCTCCTGGGGTCACGCTCCTGGGGTCCTCAGAATATCACAATTGCTACTCATGTCATAGACCTCTAACGTTGTTGATGGGGTCCTCAGACCAATTGCTACAGTACATGCTCTAACTGGGGTCCTCTAGTAACATACTATTACATAATTTGTAGACTTTTAACATGAATTTATTTGTTCTTACTTTATCATTCAATGTGTTCTTTTGTACAGTACAGTAACATTTCTCAATGGACAACAACAGGAGAGGTCAGGGAAAGTCTGTTTGTTTTAGTGATCTATGATGAACAGATTTATAAATATTCTATAGAACATTATTACTCTGAAATGCCGCTTAGTTGATTTAGGCTGTTCATGTAAGTTTCATTTTTAAAAATTTAAAATTAAACAGAAAAACATTAATCAACCCCAGTCCCCCCTCCACATCCTTCGCTTCACCCGAAATGTGTTTCTAAGTATTTCGAAAGTATGTCGGAACATCAGTATCATTGTAGAGCTGTGTGGGATATCGCACTATAGTCATTTAGATAAGAAAAGTTTGCTAAGAAGATCCTTAAATATCGTTTTGTTAATCACCAAGTATAAGTTGGGAAACAATTATGGTGAAAATAAATGACTACTGCAACCCAGCCTCATTCCCCACCCTCCAACTCACCGTATAACCACTTCCCCCATTTTTTTCCCCCCCCCCCCACACACACACACATAAACCAAAAATGTGAGGAATAAAGACCATTGTTTTTCCTCATCTCCATTATTCTTGTAACAGAACTCATTATCAACACACAGTACAGCGGGTCATTCAAAGTTCACGTGACCCAATTTCCACTCAGCGCGTAATACACTGTTCATATGGACGCGCGTGGGGGGTCGCGTGTGCTGCGTTCTGATTGGCTGATAGTTTGTTTACTACGCGTTCATTCATACATGAAAGTCACCTTCTCGTGATGATGTCATGGCTGCCAGATTAAACGCAGCGCAGAAACATTCAACGTCACAGGATTTTAAGGAGAAAATATGAAGAAAGAACGTTTGTGCTGGATTTATTAATCCTACATAGTAGCACGTAGTATAGGGCGAACATTGGGTGAAGTGGGTGGGGGGGGGGGGGGGGGAAGAGGGGGGGAGGTGGAGGGGGTGGGGGTAGATGAGTTCATATGGCCCCTGCTGTCAGAGGTTGGTTCATAAATTTGGATTCTTGATTGAATAAACATAATTTTTCTAAACATCTACGAGGACTTAGGCTAAAGGATAGAGCTTACAATGTGTACACAAACGATTATTAAACCTTACAACGTGTGTGCACTCAATGTAAGGCATAGATCTTGAGGCATTGGTGTTTGTACTGGTGCAATTCATCAGGGAGAGGCTGTGGGGGGGGGGGGGTCAACGTCATGATGTTCATTTCACTAGAATACATTTTTCATTCTATTCTTAATCTTCATTTTATACATTTACTATGTTTATTCATAGATTACATTTTAATTCCAATGTCTTAATCCAAGCTATTCTTGTATTTGCATTCATTTCAACCTAAATCCTACTACTATATAATTGTTAATCCAATGATAAGGTATTCACTTTCTATTATTCGTCTTTTATCATTTTTCTATAATCTTCTTAATTTAAAGACCAACAAAACTTGGATATCTTATCTCCAGCAGGGAGTGTGTTTCATCACGTGTTTAATTTAATCAAACTATTGTTTGGCGCTTGGGAATAAAAACGTCTCTAGAAATAATAGAACTCTGCAACAATTTATTACCTGATCTTTTTATCGTGTTTAATGATCATTGGTGAATTAATAAAACCAGCAGTTGGGGAAAGGTCTACAAAAATGTCCATTTATAATAATCTGTTGTTTCAAGGAAATTATATACTAATTTGTTAATGTTTATAATGCATTTATTTCATTTATGCAAATTTATCTTGTAATTTCTTTCTTTATTTTAGTTTTTCTAATATTTTTGTCTCCCAAAAGTGAGATTATTACATAATGTATTGCCAAAACTCTTAACATATTTTATTTAACTTAAACATATGCAAAGTTTATTAATTATAGCATATATTACTTTGTTTTTATTGATTTTCCTCTTTATTCCGTCTTTAGATTAAGTTCCATACACCACATACCCTCACACACAAACACATCATTTAGTATTATATTAAAATTACATATTAAATCTCTTAGTTTTCATTTTTCATTATCCCCAAAACAATGTCATTAGTTTAATATAAATTAATTAGCCTTACTGCAATTATTGATTATATCACAACTTAATCCTAGTGTATCTAGTAGTTTTAATATATCCTTTATCCATAAATAACCAGATCCAGTAGTCCTGATTAATACTTTACCAATATTATAGCATTAATTAAATAACAGATAATTACTGTCAGTATTGATTATATCACAACTAAATAAATTGCGATCAGTAGTTTTAATCGATCCTTTATCAATAAATGACCAGTACTTACTCGATGAGCTGTAATCTTGGTGCGTGTGTCAGACAGCAGTGCAGAAGATCCTCCAACACTGCACTGCTGTCTGCTGGTCCGTCTGCTAAATCACACTGCTGCACCCAGAGGAACGTCAGATGGGGGAAGGGTCCTGTGGATGGAGGTGACGAGCTGAATGCACTTACACCATTGTAGCGTATGTCCAAACTCGTCACCATCGGGGCTGCTTCCCCCAGGACGTCCCTCACGTATCCTGGTGTGCGACCATCACACCTCAACTCCAGCCTCAAAGGTATCTACAGGAGAGAACACCATGACATGTGATACAGTGACTTACATATACACTCATAAACACACATGGATGCAACAAATTAATTCAGCACAGAAATTAATGTTTGTAATTAAACATCTTTAGGCAAAGTGTGAAGTTGTTTTTTAACAAGAATTTGAATTAAAACAGTATATGATATTTATAATCAATTAAAAACAATGTGTTTTTCACCAAATATTTCAAATTATGGAAATTATCAATGTGAAATTCATCTGATGAAGATGTGAATATATTTTGATATTAGTTTGATTAAATTCAATGGGGTTGGTACAAGAGAAAAAGGTTTTTCAAGTAATATTTAAAATTATCAAATGAAATTCATCTACTGGAGATACATATTATTGTTTACATGATTATAGTTGAATGTGGTTGATACAAATAAATCAAATGAACATTTTGATATCAGCATGATTGCATTTGAATGGGTTGCTACAAGACAATTAAATTAAAACAGTTTTCAGGAAATATTGCAATTAAATCCAGAATAAAATGTGAAGCCTGTGAAGAAATTTACAACATAAAAAAAAAAAAAAAAATGTTTTCTAAGTAATATCTGAGTAAAATATGATTTTTCTTTACACTTATGAGAAATTGTTAAAGATGATACTAAAGATATTCTCATCTGATGATGAAATACATTACTCAAAGCCTATCAGATTACAATACACACACTATGTCAACTACACATGTGAAATGCAGTGAAAACAATCCTATGACCTAAAAGTAACTCATGGTGCAGAGAAAACGCCTAATATCAGTGATCAACATACACAACAAAAATACACGAGTTTACCTCACTTACCTGCTAACACTTCATTACATTTAACATATAAAATACCGTGGAAGAAATTAAATCAAAAATCAACTGAAGACGATGACGATTAACAGCAGCTAAATATGAATGACTGTCTATAAATAAACCAAACACCTACTGTATCATACTGTACTGTAACCACATCACACCTGAAACAACGCTATAGCAAATGATGAATAACGAATTACAACGATTTAGCGATACTTTACATCTAAAACCAAACCACTGCTAGAAGGACAAACAAACTAATAATACCCAAAAGCCTACATGCCCACCATGAAAACTAAGTTGATCAAAAAGAAACGATCAAGAATCATTGAGCTCACTTACCTGCTAACCAAGCTGAATGTTAACAAGAAATCTACAAATAAATAAAACACTTGAACCTAATGTATCTTACTGTACTGTAACCACATCACGCATACACCCTAAACAACACTATAGCTTATGATGAATAACGAATTGCACAAATTAATCCACAATTCTCATCTAAAACCCACCCCTGCTGGGGGCTGGGGGCTACAGGAAAAACACTTTAATATCAGCCTACATAGATACCGCAAATAGCAAGTTAAAATCAAATCAAGACTTATTTACCTCGCTTACCTGCTAGCATTTAATAACACCGTGGAAGACATGGAATCCATTTACTGAAAACGATTACAATTAACGGTAGCTGAATATAGGTTTACAAATAAATGCAATACCTGCTGTATCATACTATACAGTGACCACATCACACCAACTTGTGAAACACCCTTTAGCTTATGATGAATAACGAGCTGCAAAGATTCATCTAAAATCTCATCTAATTTAAACCCCCCCTCCCCCACTGCTGAAGATATCCCTGGCCTCACACACACTGGTATAGCAACTACAACAAAATGATGAAACTGTGTTTAACCTCACTTACCTGCTATTAAACATAAAACACTGTTCATCTACTGAAGACAATTACCTTTAAAACTGAAACACGTTAACCTGTTACATTTACAAAATAAGTCTGCCAGTATCACATTCAGACGTTAGTGTTTACTTCTTGTCGTTAAGACAAGTTCATGGATGATATTATGACCAAAGCCGCATGTAAACAAATAAAACATTCAAAGACCTAACATCAGCTGATTATTAACTTGCAAATATTAATATTAGCTACAAACAACTTTCACTTCTTATTTGCACAAAAAGATGCACTGACTCACCTGCTTTATCTCGAGTTAAGGTTACAATACTGGAGTATTATATTGTAAATATAAAATTCATCAAGACAAGAGATTAATACGGCTGTTTATTATACAGTTCATTAATGTACCGGAATAGCTCAAATTCATGTGCCTTACATTAGAATGTTTGGTGTAATATTACACATTAATCTTGAAACATCTTTGCTATACCTTCATCAGCTTAACTCCACAACGTTTGTTAGCCTAAGATGAATGGTTTTCAACGCATATTAAAATTTAAGCCTACATAAAAACTATGAAAAAAACAATCTTTTAGTATCTGCCTCGAATAGAAATTAGGCCAAGGCCTATACCACAAAATAAGTTTAAAAAATGTTGTCTACAAAAATTTTGACCAACGATAGTCAGAGAGGAATTTGTACGATAATAAAATGAGCACAGTATCAACATTGCTCATTGAAATCAAATTAGGCTAAGATGTTTGATCTGAAGAAAACTACAAACAATATTTCAATAATAGTTTGGTGTATGTTTCTGCAATAGCCTAGGCTATTATGATAAGATTCATTGTTTTTTTGAATAATGTAATTTTATTAAAAATAGTCTCATAGATTGTACAGAGGAGATTTTCACTAGCGGGTAGAATTTAAATAGCTAACGTTAGCCTAAATGAACTGATATTGATACTCGTGCATTCTAAAGTTTAATCAATCAATTTGGTGATCAAGCATGCTCATCATGCATCAAACTTTAAAGATGTCACAACTTTGTCTCAAAATGACTGAGTTCACAAGTTCCCTTCACCAGTTGACATCACATAGCCTAGGCTATCAACTTACTTTTAAAATCGTCCGATTTTTTGCGAGAAACTCTAACAGTATCATACTACTACTAGGGAGGGGGGGGGGGGGGCTTATACCCATAGCCTACACGAAGGCCTACACAAATATCTGTCATGCCGCACCTGTCGTCGCGCCGCGTAAAAGCGAGGGAATACAGATTTGTCTAACTTAGTTAACTTACATTAATGTTAGGGGTTAGGAAAGCGTTTTTGATTAAAAAATTAGGTTTATTTTGTTAGGCCTACCTGTTTCTGGATCATATGTACCGTAACTGTTCTATCAGTTTACAAGTGTTGTAAAACGAGACCATTTGTTGATGCTGACTCGCCTCGTATCATGAAAGAACTAACGTTACAACCACAACAAAATTCAGCAGACATTATCTTTCCGGCTGCGCTGGTTCCTAACGTTAGAAACGGCTACACTGTGCGGGGTGTATATCATCAACGTTAAATAAGCAACGTGTGTACGATATGTATAATGTACAGTTGGAATAGTGCCAGCGCTATCCAGCCAACCGACCGGCCGCGGCGGGTTCCTGGTCTGAAGGTCTTGGATGGAATGTATTAATGTAACTTAATCTAGATTGAAGTGTTATTGTAGTGGAGGGCCGTAATTCATGTCCATAAAAGGTGTATGTGTGTGTGGGGGGGGGGAGGGGCATGACTTTAAATCCAAAAAAACCGGGGGACATGATATGAGACAAAAAAATTCCAAAATGTACTGAGATTTTCAATTTCTACTGAAAAGTTGGGAGATGACCCCCAGTAATTACGGACTTGTGCAATTTAGTGGAACCCTAATAGTTTGTTTTTCTTTAAAAAAGTGTGAAAATATTCCGACCCCTCCATGAAACCCTATTGTCCTGTTCATTCACAAAGATTTTTTTGTTAACAATTGAGAAAGGTGGGGTCTGCATGGGGTTTAGAAATAACTGAATTGTCAAAAAGATCGTTCCCTCAACGGCGTCTGGTAGTTCCATGCTTAACACCCCTCCCCCTCGAATCCGTTTTTAATCCATATCATGCAATATATATCTCACAACCTTTAATAAAAAATAAAACCGCATAACTTGTCGCGTTCTGCATGCAACGGCTTATAAATTGTTTTCACTGCATTCAGAGCTCACTCAATTCCCGATGCAACTTGTGGGTTTGAAGGGGGGGGGAGGGGGGGTTGTAAACGGAAATATGTAAAATATTGAGTATTGTTCCTACAACTATTGGTGAATTTATATTACTTTGATTGAGTTTATATTGTTGGGAACAGTATAGGCCTATGTTTCAATATTATATATAGTTGTATCAGTCTTTATGCACGTAACCATGCATTCCTGGCAACGAATCGCAGTATACACCCAAGACGCCACATGCATGCATCCTATATCCTCGTTTTAAGTATTGTTGTACGACCTAACCCTTAAAGGCCCTGCCCAATCTCCTCACCATTGCAGCTCCATATTTGAGATCATGAATATAAGTGTTCATATGTTACACTTGACATTGTGAAAAGCAAACTGGCAGCCAAGTTCTTCATATTCGGATATGGAATATGAGGGGTGTGTGTGTGTGTGTGTGTGTGTATATATATATATATATATATATATATATGTGTGTGTGTGTGTGTGTGTGTGGGGGGGGGGGGAGCTGAGTATACCACATCATGAGAACTGATAATTTCGCCAGACCGGCATAATAAGACCCACAATAACCTTCTGGATCTTGGGCTGATCTCCAGCCTACTGGCCTAAGAGCGAATGCTAAAGAGAGGGCAGCAGTTACAAATTATTGGTGTACTATGAAAAGAAAAAAAGAAGGAAATGTGCATGTGTAAAATTCTAGAATGGCGACAAATCGCCTAGACTATATAGACTGGTAGAGAAGCTGGGTTTTTCATTTATAATTATATTTTTTTTATGTTGATGCCTTTGTTAGGTAATTTCAATATTGTACTGATTTACAGGTAAAGCAGATTTATGCAATTTTGAAGAAAACGGCAACTATGGAAGTTTGTTTAGCCAACATAGGCCGAATTAATTAAGTTAGGTAAACCGAGATGAATCCACGGTACGCTCCTTAGAACGACCAATATTAGAGTGATTACAAGCAATTGTAGAGGAGCCACATTGTCAATTCAAATCCATTTCTCACTTGCTGTTCAGTGCAACCTAAGAGCTTCTACACAACCAAAGCTGATTTACAACAGTTTTACAGCTAGGATTTCTGCGACCAAGACTATTCCAACTAGTCATGCAGAAAAGTTGATGGACAAAACCGCAGACGCCATGGAAAGGTGTTTTCTTACGTATGTTTAGATATTATTGCTGGTGAGTAAGTACCATCAGGTAATCGATCCCTTCCGATTATCGTTCCCGAGGCCACAAAAATGCCAGGCGTAGTCTTGCCAAGGCTGCAAGGCGGTTATTAATATGAGAATTATAATTGGGCAAATTAGCAAACCTTTTACCCCCAAACGTCTGCTGATTTAAAACTTTCTGTTAAGTATTATTGTGTGTTTGCAGTTTTGTCCTTTTCGTTTATTAGAGTGAAAATGCGCGCTCCAATACACTTCCCACGAGGACCCCCGATCCGAAGAAAATTAAGTTAAACAGCTGAAACTGTTAAAAGATGTTGTCTCTGTTTTTATAATTTCTTTTTAAATAAAAAGGAACTGAAATACAGAAGACGAAATATAAAAAAGATGAAGGTAAATGTGTCGGATAATACCCTTCACCCTTCCTCATACCACCACCAACCCCGCACGCCGTGCTCTTCTTGGTCCATTATTGTTGAGAAATATGAACATAATTTATGCGTCGATTTTAAATCCCGCACATTAGGTCAAAATGTATACGTACTTTCATGACGTTGTTGCAGTATTGACAGAAGAATTATTGAAAGCAGACGCCATTGTAATACATAGAATTTTCCACAGAAATTGTAACGAAATTTCCTCAAGTTATAAGTTTTGTCAGTAAGATAAGTTTCCTGATTTGGTACGTACATGTTCCAATCAAATTTTACACCCCAAAATCAGGTAAAATTAAGATTTTGAAGACAAAACTGGAGGCTTCATTCGGTCAAAGACAATTGAAAATGGAACAAAGAGAAAATTAGGTGGCCAGTACTATTTTAGGTGTATTTGGCACAGCGATGCCGGAAACACGGGGTGACTGCCGCCTTGCCCTAGAGTAAGGGAGCGAAGGGGGCAGGAGATGCCCTTTTGAAAATTACATGAAGTTATTCTAGGTCATTCTTGAAGCTTGAAAACAAATAAAATCCACTCACTCACAAATCCTACATAGTACATACCAAATGTAACAGACATTTAGCATTTATGTTACACATTTAAAGCATGTCATTTATCAGGGGACCCGATAGATAGGGCCATGATGGGAGGGGGCATGACAATAACTTTCAAAATCCTAGGCCTTTTACCTATTCGCCCAATAGGCAATTGCCAACATTGCTCCTGGCTCCCCAATCTCAAACCCATAGGCGGGATTTGCCTACCGAAAGTTGGGAGGGTGGGTCATAAAAGGGGGAAAATCACAAAATCACGATAAGATACAAAAATCACCATAAAAAAGTATATATTTGGGTAAAAATGGGGGTAAGGCTAGTGCCTCTTGCTCCCCCAAATCCCGCCTATGCTCAACTTGTGTAGGGGAAACGTGCCCTTGCTCCCCCAAACCCCGCCTATGCTCAACTTGTGTAAGGAAAACGTGCCCTTGCTCACCCAAATCCCGCTTATGCTCAACATGTGTAGGGGAAACGTGCCCTTGCTCCCCCAAATCCCGCCTATTCTCAACTTGTGTAGGGGAACGTGTCCTTTCCCCAAACCCCGCCTTTGTGCTCCTTGTGTAGGGGAACGTGCCTTGCTCCCCCAAATCCCGCCTATGCTCAACTTGTGTAGGAGGAACGTGCCCTTGCTTCCCCCAAATCCCGCCTATGCTCAAATTGTGTAGGGGAACGTGCCCTTGCTCCCCCAAATCCCGCCTATGCTCAACTTGTGTAGGGGGAACGTGCCCTTGCTCCCCCAAATCCCGCCTATGCTCAACTTGTTGTGCTCCCCCAAATCCCGCCTATGCTCAACTTGTGTAGGGGAACGTGCCCTTGCTCCCCAAATCCCGCCTATGCTCAACTTGTGTAGGGGAACGTGCCCTTGCTCCCCAAATCCCGCCTATGCTCAACTTGTGTAGGGGAACGTGCCCTTGCTCCCCCAAATCCCGCCTTTGCTCAACTTGTGTATGAGGGGAACGTGCCCTTGCTCCCCAAACCCCGCCTATGCTCAACTTGTGTTGTGCCCTTGCTCCCCAAACCCCGCCTATGCTCAACTTGTGTAGGGGAACGTGCCTTGCTCCCCAAAACCCCGCCTTTGCTCAACTTGTGTAGGGGGAACGTGATTTGCTGCCCCAAACCCCGCCTTTGCTCAACTTGTGTAGGGGGAACGTGCCCTTGCTCCCCCAAACCCCGCCTATGCTCAACTTGTGTAGGGGAACGTGTGCCCTTGGCCTTTGCTCAACTATGCTCAACTTGTGTAGGGGAACGTGCCCTTTGCTCCCCAAATCCCGCCTATGCTCAACTTCAACTTGTGTAGGGGAACGTGCCCTTGCTCCCCAAATCCCGCCTATGCTCAACTTGTGTAGGGGAACGTGCCCTTGCTCCCCAAAACCCCGCCTATGCTCAACTTGTGTAGGGGAACGTGCCCTTGCTCCCCCAAATCCCGCCTTTGCCTTGCCCTTGCCCCAAAATAGGGGGAACGTGCCCTTGCTCCCCAAATCCCGCCTATGCTCAACTTGTGTAGGGGGAACGTGCCCTTGCTCCCCCAAACCCCGCCTATGCTCAACGTGTGTAGGGGAACGTGCCCTTGCTCCCCCAAACCCCGCCTATGCTCAACTTGTGTAGGGGGAACGTGTCCTTGCTCCCCCAAATCCCGCATATGCTCAACGCTGTCCCGGTATGCTGTGGTCTTGAACGCATAGTACTAGGCTACGTTGCATTGACGATCGATTATGTATGTTTCGCTACGCATTCTTCATCATGATGAGAATCGTAATTTTTGTTTGCCAGTGTGAGTTCATGTACAGAGACGTGGAAAGCAGAGGGATGGGGGGGGGGAGGGGGAATACCTCTATGGCTCCCCCAAATAATGAAGGTCGAACGAATTGATTTTTAATAGTCAGATTCCATGGATTTTTTTTTCTTTCTGGAAACTCTTCAGTTTGCGTAAAATTTCCTTCATTATCGAGAAAATTGCTCATATTTTTGTGCAATTTCCTTTATTTTCGGGAATCTTCAATTTTCGAAAAGTTCTCTTCAATTTTTGCGAAATTTACGTCGATTTTAATTTGTAATGTCCTTTATTTTCATGAAATTTGCTTCAATTTTCGTGCAATTTTCTTCTTTTTCGGAAATATTTCTAAAATTTTCGAGAGGTTGTCTTCAGTATTCGTGAAATTTTCTTCAATTTTCTAAAAACTCCGTTGTTTTCATGACATTTGCTTCTCTTTAGGCGAATTTTCCTTCATTTCGGGAATTTTTCTTACATTTTAAAGAATTTTCGTAAAATTTCATTCATTTTCGTTAAGTTTTTAACAATTTTTGGGAACTTTTCTTTAATTTGGGGAAATGTTGCCAAAATGTACCAATATTTCTAATAATTTTACGCCCCCGCCCCTTAATAGTTTTTGACCGTGAAAAGAAACTCATACATTTGTATTGAAGTTTGTTGAGACAAATGATAAAATCTGGCCCCCAATCTTAGATACTTTTCTACGCCGCTGTCAATGTCAATGTTAATGGCAAATTTAGATTGTTTAATGTCAATGTATATGTCGAATAACAACTTTAAGCTGTAACCTTTCGTTAACAGATTGTTAACAAAAACCAAAAGAAAATACTTAGGGTTAGGGTTAGAAAATACTCTTAAAAACCAAAATTGTAACTAACAATTTGTTTTATTTTTTTGTATGTTAAGTACAAGCCCTTGGTATTTTGTGGGATTTCAAACCGGGATTCCATCTGCCATGTTCAATGAAACTTTTAGCGAAATGTACACAAAACGTTTTGCATGTTGCACTATCCATGGGTTGCATCCCAGTTGAAAAGTGATTATTTAGGCCTGATTGTATCTGTGTGGTATTGGTAGCCTGCAGGGCTAAGTAGGATAAAGGTGTTTCAGATAATGAAAATTTTATATATAAGGCAACGGTACTATCTGTAAAGTTCTGATTATGGGAAAAGGATCCTGATGTCGCGAGCATTTACATATGGGGGAGGGGGAGGGGAAGGGGAGGGGGAGGGGTGTCAACTAAATTTTGTTTTCCTTCAAAATTCCCGAATTTTAGGTAACATGGCTTTCACAGGATAATAATATTTGTAGTACAATTTTTGTATTTTGAAGGGTCCGGAAAGGGGCATGAGGAGCAGGGCTGAAGTGTCCTTTTCTGTGTTGTTTTTTAATCAACTTTTTATTCATTATTATTTTTCATTTTTATCCTTTTCGAAATTTTCAATCAAGATTTTCGAATAAAATTTTAGATCATGTTTCAAATAAAAAATGAACGACCATGCTGCCATGGGCGGATCCAGAGGGGGTGAAGGTATACATACACCCATCCTTCGGTGGCAAGGTGCCGCGCCCCAATTTTACCTAAAAATATACCCATGTACTATGTATGTCATTGTACTGTGCCCCGTCTATACTGCTTTAAGTCTATAAAGTCTATCAATTTGATATACATGATAAAATTCCGACCACAGAAATCAAGATATATGTGATTCTTCCTTCAATTTGAGCAATTCTATAGCCACAAAGATTCCAGAGCTTTGCCCATGGATCCCTCGTGGGCAGTTGCGTATACAACTTTCGGTGCCAGAGGAGAAAAGTGGCCGAAAATATGATTGCATTATCTGAATTCTGGCTAAACGAAAGTGAGCAAAGTGAATCATTGCCAAATTGATATAACGGACAATTTTTAAATCAATTTGGGAGATTTTAGGCAATTCTGAATTAATCTGAGCGATTTTCAACCCAATTTGTGACTATTAAACAAACTTGGGTGAGTTTTAACCAAATTGGGGCATTTGTAGCAAATTTGGGTAATTTTTTGACAAAATGTGGGCAATTTTAAACCAAATTAAGGCGATTTTTTAAAGCAAGAAATGCATTTCGTTTCCAAATATGTATAGAAAATTGCCCTACTTGAATATTTTCACCACATAGTCTACTTACATAAATCCGCCGGGGGAGGATGGCAATTTAGTTTCCCACTGATCCCCGATTAAAAACGCCATGCACGGCAAGGCCCGCAGTCATAAATTTTCTAGGGAGGGAGCACAGACACTTATTTTGTTTCACTTGATTTCACCCAAGGTGAAACAGACCTTCGCAAGAGAGGGCAGGCGCGTAGGAAGGGTCTCTCTCAGGGGGAGAGGGGTGCAAACACCAAAAGTTTTCGCGAAACAGCTTTAGTTCAGTGGGGGTGTAGAGCAAATTTTTACCTCCTCAGGGTCAAAACTACCTGAAAAAATGTTGTAGCTTATGCTAACTTTAGATGGAACGTACGTTTTTTAACCCAATTTGGGTAATCAGGCAATTGTTTTCAAAATTTGGGCAAGTTCTAAGCAAATTTTGTGAATTTAACCAATTTTGGGCTTTGTATTGCGGGTATCAAAAATCACCTATTTTCATAATGCAGGTATCAAAATCATTTAATACTGCAGTTACCAAAATAATATCTCATACTGCAGTCCAATTTTAAACTCCTGGGCGGCACATACCTACCATTCAGTGTGGAAGTGCCACCCCCCCCCCTCCTCCCCATCGGGGTTAATTTCATCAGAAAGAACATTTAAGCGTTTACTTTATGATAATAACCCAAAATTAATGTAATTATTAAAAATCATGTCCTAATTTCAGTCACTAAAAATCATCTTTCAGGTATTTTTTCCTTCTGCTGCATTTTTCAATTTTGATTGAATGTTCCTCTTGATGATGACGAAGAGAGTGATGAATGATGATGATGATGATGATGATGATGATGATGATGATGATGATGATGATGATGATGATGATGATGATGATGATGATGATGATGATGATGATGATGATGATGATGATGATGATGATGATGATGATGATGATGATGATGATGATGATGATGATGATGATGATGATGATGATGATGATGATGATGATGATGATGATGATGGATGATGATGATGATGGTGATGATGGTGGTGGTGGTGGTGGTGATGTGATGATGGTGGTGGTGATGATGATGATGATGATGATGATGATGATGATGATGATGATGATGATGGTGGTGATGATGATGATGATGGTGATGATGATGGCGATGACGATGACGATGACGATGAAGATGATGATGATAACGACGACGATGTAGGTTCGCCCCTTGCCTGCCCCCACCCCAAACTTAGATGCCAAGCATTTTAAAGCTGAGGCCACTGTCGATTGGGCGCGGTTCAGTGCATTCAAATTTCTAACGACTGTTAAGTTGAAAATCGTTCAGAAAATAGACACTTGATCGGGTTCAGCCGCAGAAACTGCAAATTTGAGAAACCGGAATGTGAAAGGGCTTGACCCATGCAAGATCAAACAAATTCCTATTTTTTCTTCATAAATCAGTCAATCAAATTGATTTCTCTTAACCGCACAACAATAATATACCGTTGGATATTTACGCTGACTGGACCCGTATAGGCTGCGTACGTGTGTCACGGTGACCATGCCCCCATTAGGGGTATATACCAGGGTATATCATGGAGCTATTAACTGATAGCTCCATGGTATATATAGACCTATCCCCTTCCCATCTGCAGATCTGTCAGTGAACTCAGCATGCTCAGAGTGTATATGTTTATAAACACTTTAGATATACTTTTTTTGACCGGTTGTACTTCTGTTCAAAATACACTTAAAGTCACGAAGAAAGTAAAAAAGTACAATGAAATCGATAAATTTTTTACCATTTTACAGTTTCTGAAAGATTTTTTGGCAACTACGCAAATATTTGTATTACTCTTGTGCAGACACGTACATACCAGGAACAAGGAGGGAAGGGGGGTGACAACCCCCTCCCCCTATTTTGAGACTCCGTCGGTAATATCTGAGATTAGTCCGTAAATCTTATACTTGACACCCCCTTGTCAAAATCGCGGCGCGCCTGCCAGGCATACCTACGAGGGATGTGGAAGAGGTGGGGGTGACACCCCAAAATGTTGATACCCCGTCGGCAAATATTGAGACTCGTAGACAATATTTGAGATAAATCGTTCAATCTAATACTTGACGCCCCCTCCACTCCCCCTCCCCCTTCATCAACATGGTCTACTACTACGCATGCGATGTATAAGAACAGACAGGAAAGAGTTTCTATGTTCATGTAGTCATTAATCTTCTTTTTTGTTAACTGTTTTTTAAAAGAAAATTCTAATTAACTTGAGAGGATTTTAATTTTTTTATCAATGTTACCCCCTTTTGGTGCCGAAAAACTCTAAAGGTGGAAAGGCGAGAAAAGAGATGTTTAAGAAGCCGGAAGCAAATTAAAAAATATTCTCGAAATTGTATTAAATTTTCCTAGAATTATCCGAATATGAATGAAAATCCTCAAAAATTGAGGACATTTCTCGAAAACTGTACAAAATGAAAGGAAATTTAAAAAAATTAAGAAAATTTCCAGATTAACAGCAATTTTTGATTGCATCTTATATTATCAGTGCAAATTTGTATAATGTAACTTGTAAGAAATTTACTAGACGGAAATTTACATAAACAACAGGAACGTGGCAGGGCTAGGGTGGTCCTTGGTGCGGTCGCTCCCCTTTTGGACGACTTTACTGTAGTCTGATAGCAGTATAATTATTGCACAGGGGCATAAAAACGGGGGGAAAAGGGCCCCACAATTATTTGTTTGGGAGCCAAGTACCATTTCCCCTCCCTCTCCCCCCCCCTCCCACCTCCTCTAACTTCCATCCTAAATAATGAAGGTCTAACGAATTTGTTTTGAAGGTTCAGATTAAATTATCGCATTGTTTCTTCCGGAACTCTTCAATTTTCGTGAAAGTTTTCTTCAACTTGATGATTTTCGGAAAGTTTTCTTCATTCATTTTCAGTTTTTACGAAGAAAATTTTCTCAATTTTGAGATACGTTTTCGAGATACATTTTTCTTTTTCGGGAAATTGGCATCAATTCTCGTGACATTTCCTTCAATTTTCGTGAAATTGTCTTCATTTTCGGAAAATTTGCATCAATTTTTTTGAAATGTCCCTCACTTTTGTGAAAATTTTCTTCATTTTCGGAAAATCTGTTTCAATTTTCTGAAATTTCCTTCATTTTCGGGCAATTTGCCAAACTTTCCGCAAATTCCCACTAATTTTATCAAATTTTCCCTCATTTTTTTTTTTTTTTTTTTAAATTTGATTGGAATTATTTCTTAATTGTACCGCCCAATCGGGCAGGAAGCATGCAACTGCGAAGGTGAAAACCTTTCTGTAAGAGTTGCAATATGCACTTCAGCTCATTTTAGGCTTGTAGCCGCAAATGCACTAAAGCCGCATATATTCCGTGGACTTCGCCCCCTGGTTCCCCACTGGGACTTGCCTATGGATCCCACGTCAAGATTTGTTTGCTCCCACCTCCCCAACTTCAAAAAATATTCTTAAAGAATTTCGAAAGCGAAAGGCGGGGGTGAGGGGAGGGGTGGGGGGTGTTCGAAATCCTACATTTGAAGATGTGCGAGCCATTGAAGCATTCAACTGCTCAGAGACGAACGAAGGGGTGACCTTTCTAGAGAGGCCCGTGCAAGAGCACAGGAATTTTCATGTCACGTTGCTGTAAGCTCTCCTTCAATTTTCGGAAATGCATCCTTCAATTTTCGGGAAATTTCATTAATTCTGGGATTTTTGTTGTCAATTTTCCCGAAATATTTTTCCATTTTTGGGAAAAATGCACTAATTAATCAATTTTCCATAATCGGGAAATCTTCAACTATTCAATTTTTAGAAAATCTTAATTTTTCGAGAAATTTTTGAAGCCTTCTTTACAAAGTTCAAAAAGTACGCTTTAAAGAATTAAAACATGGATGTTCCGAGCATGATCACCTGATATAACTGAATCTTTTACCTGTTTTCCAGTTTACTAACCGATTGCACAAACATTCGCTATGCAGCTATGTTAAATACAAAATTACTATAATTTATGAATATTGCTAACTTGTGGGGGATACATTTATTACCATCCCCCTCTCAAAACGTTCAGTGGATATACACCCCACTTCCCTACGCCTATGCTTACAAGCCAATGGGGCACAGTCGAATATGCAGATTTTAACTTAGACCATAGTCCGGTACATCTAACTTTCTATGTAGGCCCAACAATCACCTGTATAATTTTATACTTATGAGATGTATTATGTGTGATGTTTCCAAACCAGCAGCCCAAACCACCACCAACATGCACGCAAAGAAACATTTTCATCACATTATTTCTTTAGGCTTTTATTTTATTTCTTATATTTTAGTTTTAGTTTTGTTATAAATTGCCAATTTTAACAGTTTAAATGTGGTACTTACCGTACTGGAGCCTGATATATTTCAAAACGTTTCAAAAAGTTTGAAAAATGATTCATTTCACAGTGTTTTGAGGAAAAGCAGAACAAAAAAATCCCATTAATAATCGTTAGGGGCGGGGGGTGATTGTGGTAAGGGGGAACTAGTGGGACCTTTGCCCCTCCGCATGGAAATGAAATGGAGTTACAGTAGTCACTGATAAACTGTCAGAAGCTAAAGGCTGCATGAAAGTGAAATGAAACTGTTGTAAGTCACGGCTGGGTACCGGTATGCAATAAAACAATTATGTAATTGCCTAAAAAATGCGTCATAGTCTCACTCTTGATTAAAAAAAAAAAACATTAATTGTGTTCTTTGTTAATTGATTTATAGATTTATTTCCGGGGAGGGGATGGTGAGGCATGAGGGGTGAAGTATACATTCATCATTCCCACGCTTCCTACGCCCATTTTCTTTAATTTTACCCCCCCCCCCCTCCCCACACACACACACACACATACTTCTATATTACTGTTGACATGGTAACTTATCAGCTTATAAAGCATCCTACTGAGTACTGAGTTCGACCATGATGTGTTGGGGATTGGTCTCAATCAAATTTATATCAAAATAAGTTTTTGGCATCAATTTTCTTTACAATGATAAAAAAGGAGAACATTTTCTTTAGCCTCTACATTTGTTTGCCTATTCATTTCAGGGTACCAGTTAAGGAGATGTGATATGATATTTTGTTAGTGACCTCTTTTTTACAACGGAGAATCATATACCAATGTTGGCCTTATACAGGTGCATGTCTGCTGATCTGTGTGAGAATGAAACCTTAATTTCTTGAAATCCGCAAAGAATTTCCGAAATGGACTCCTTAAATAAGCGTCGATTTATATTTTAGAAAATGTTTTGGAAAACGTAAAAGTTCCCGAAATTCATTGTAAGTGGCAGCGCTGCTTGAAAGTGACATATGAATTAAATCTGGGACATGGAACGGGGATGCGAAAGCTCCCCTCCTCCTCCCCCCCTCTTCACTCGGGCAGCATATACGCAATTTTCGGGCACGTTTTTGACATTTTGGATAGATAGATAAATGTAAATAGATAAATTAGATTAATTAATTAGATCAGAAACAGAGAATTGAAAATTCAGATTTAAGTTTTAAATTCAAGTTTTAAAACAGTGAAAAAATAAAGTTGGACAGATGTGTTTATCACATGCAGAAACAACTGAAATCAGAGTATGTGTGATGTCATAGCCTCACATTCCCCAATATAAAAAAATGAATTGAATAAAAAACATCTAACGGCAGGACTCGGAAGCAACAATATCAGCTTGGAATCAAATATGCTATAAACCATGAAAATAGCACCAAAAGAAAAAAAATGCGTCAAAATATAAAAATTGCATTTTTACACTGGCGGCATTTTGATTTTTCAGACCTAATTATGATAAATTATGCAACTTTTATTGAAATTTTGTGACATCACATCAAGAAAAGCTATATACTTTCCGGGTCTAGGCTATAATGTTTGACAACCCTCCACCAGGTTAAGTCAATATCTGAATATCTGAATATGGTCAAGACAAGGAAATATGTCAAAAGGCCCACTATATCTTCATCGAACTCTTTAGTGAAAATCAGCACAATCGAATGATTTTCAGTGACTGAAAATTAGGACAGACATGTAGGCCTAAAGTATTGCATTAAAATACAATGCAGTGCCATCGGAAGGTATTTGATATTGGGGACGGGTGGGGGGGGGCTGAATTAGCATTTGCTGAAAGTTGATTGCGCGTTATGCGCTTTTCGAACGCAAAGCGCGGTATTTCTGGCGTAGGGTCCAGGTGCCTACTTATAGGCGCCTAGTATGGTCCAGGGGTGGAGCCCCCGGAAGAAAACTTCCCAAAAAGTGAAAAAGCGAGCTTTCCGAAATTTGGCAGATTTTCTCGATTATTTAGGGAAATTTCGTGCAAATCACACAAATTTCCGAAAATGAAGGAAATTTCCCGTAAATGGAACAAAATGTTCCGAACATCGAATAAAAATGTCCAAAAATAATAACAAATCATTAAAAGTGAAGAAAATGTTATGAAAAGTGAAAACATTTCATTAAAAGTGAAGAAAATATTCCAAATATTGAAAGACATTTTCCGAAAATTAAAAGGGAATGCTTCGAAAATCGATGAAAATTGTCCGGAAATAAAAAAAAAAAGCTCTTGAAAATTGACTAAAACATTCCCGAAAATGAGCAAACTTTCCCAATAATTAAAGGAAATTTCCCGAAAAAAAAGAAAACGAAGGAAATTTCCGAAAATCGAAGAAAATCTCAGAATATTAGCCGGAATTAAAGAAGAGTTCCTGAAAGGTGAAGAAAATTTCCAAAAAATTGAAGGGTATAGATTTTTCTTTTTATTGGAATTTTTCTGATTAGGAACAACTTGAACGTTGAACGTTGCATGAGAGAAACTTAATTTAACAGTGCAACTTTATTTTTGATTATAACTGGAAAATATACCTCCCCCTTCTTTTCGAAAATGATCATGGATATTTCCCGAAAATGTTCCAAAAATGTGGCCCACAAAAGTTGCACTTGCCCAACATGTCTATAAACAATATACATTATTGTTTTTACAATCACACAATATAGAACATTATGAACACCCATAATTCAAGATGGCGTCCAAAATGGCACCAAAAATGGGACAATTCTCTAAAAAGTCATATATTGGCCATAAGCAATAATTATCTTTAAAAGAAACCTCAATATATTATTATAGGAGCTGTTGGGAACACTTGCAACCATATTTATATTTTTGCATAACTTTGCCATATTCCAAATCCAATATGGCGGCCAATATGGTGTCCAAAATGGCCGCCAAAATGACAAAATTCTAATTTAAAGTCATATATTGTCCATAATTAAAAAGAAAGTACAGAATATTATTTTAGGGCCATTGGGAACTCTTACCAACCATGTTTGTATTGTTACTATTTTTTAAATCATAGATGGCCGATGGGAAAATTGTTTTGTATGCATCAATTTGGTCTGCATGAATCAATTTACCCTTTTAAATCCCAAGTCGGTATCGCAGACCGTTTTGCAGAGTCCTATTCCGAAAATTTTAGACTGAGTTAGCAACAACACTACAACGTTAAAATGGCTCATTTAATAGAGGAAAACATAACCTTTAAAAAAAAGTTGAGGCGCAATGCAGGCACGGATTTAAATGGTCACCCGGCGCCCCGGACAGCGTTACACAATAACTACATTTGACCTTGGTGTAATCATGAAAGCCATGCCTATCATATGGGACAACCCTGCAACTTACAAGAACCACATCGTCCTCATTGGAACCTTCCACACCATCATGAACTACTTGAATATGCTTGGACATAAGATGGCTGGTTCGGGCTACTCTGAGCTCATTATAGAAGCAAATCTCACAACCTCTGGCTGCCTGAAAGGAGTTATAAATGGCAAAGCGTATAGCAAGTCCATGTGGTGTCTGAAAGTAGTAAGTGAAGCCTTAGAACGACTACTTCTTTCAGCTTATATCGCCCAGAGGGATGAAACTGCTCACGGCCCCACAAATGCAGATGCTCTGGATGCCTTGATAACACTCTGTAATGCAGAGAACTTTAATGCTGTTCTTCAAGATCCTACAATTCAGCAGTATCTGAATGACTACACGGTGTTCCAAGAGCGAGTCCGAAATGGAGAACTAGGAAAGACCGCCAAGTTCTGGATATCTTTTTTGGATCATGCACACCGTATCTTCATGCTGCTCTATGCAGTAAAGACAAACAATCTGAAATTGTACCACAAGTGCATGGCGGACATGGCAGACTTGTTCTTTAGCTTTGGAGGAATCAATTACTCTAGATACCTCACCTGGTTTGATGCATTTCTCGCCAACATTGAGGTCAGTCATCCAGGAGCTACTCGATTACTAGAGAAAGGAGCCATATCCGTTGCCAGGTCTAAAATACCCGGTAACTTATGTGCCGTAGACAAGACGATAGAGGAAACCTTCATGAAGTTTGCCAAGTCCCATGCTGATGCTGGTGGAGCTGGCCTTACTGGAACCTTAAAGAACTACGTTGCTTACCAGCGATGGATTCGGACGATATCAGAACGTAGTAAGTACTACCAGGCCACATTGGAGATGTGTGACATGTGTCTTGACAATGATAACGCCAAGTGTGGCAAGCACCGTGAGCAACTCCAGACAGAAATCAAGAGGAGTGAAGCTGCAGTACAACGAGTAATGGATGCCATAGAAGGCTTCCTCAACCCATTCGACATAGCAGACAAAGACCGCTTGTATGTGATTTCATCTGGCAATCCCATACCTTCTGAGATAGAACATGATGTTCTAACTGCTGAGGAAGCTGGCACGTTGGAGAAGGAGAAGTTTGTTGAGAGAGGCTAAAGAAAAAGATGACGACGAAGGACGAAAGGAATTCTTTGACCCGTTGAAGAAGTTAAAGCTGAAGACCATGCAAAAGTTAAACAAGAAAGTTAAGCTAACATCTGCTCAAGGAAATGTTTTGAAATATCAAGAGCAGGGGGATATAGCCTTTCAAATTCTTGTGAAGTCACAGATGCTCTCTCAACCTGTAAGCATTGATGAACTGATGAATTACTGCATTACACCAGTACCTCATGCTCTAGGTACTCCCGATGGCTTCATGGCAAAAACAAACAAAGCAGCAGCAGTCCACTTCCTCACAAGCGAAGTGC
This sequence comes from Chiridota heheva, assembly GCA_020152595.1. NCBI lineage: Eukaryota > Metazoa > Echinodermata > Holothuroidea > Apodida > Chiridotidae > Chiridota > Chiridota heheva. The sequence continues at coordinate 62,402 of JAIGNY010002867.1, forward strand.
CTCAAGCTTCCTTACCGTCCAGAAATGCTGGAGAAACACTCTTCATTGAAGATGGGAATGCCCATTTCCATACATTGAAGGATCTGCCTCCAACCTTCAAGCAAATTTCTTTCAAGCTGCTTGACCAAATAAGCCATAAGCCAGATGTAATCTTCTCAACTGACATGTATCTGAAAGAGTCCATCAAAAGTCAGGAGCGGCTTCGCCGTGGCTGCAGTGAGAAAATCCTCTTGGAAGGCATCAACACCAGAAAGCCAGCCAATTTCAAGGTCTTTCTGCAGAATGACGAAAACAAAAAGCAGTTGTGTCAGCTCATGCTTCGCTCTGGGAGTAGTTCAGAAGCAGCACGACGTTTAGTAGGAAGGAAAGTTATACTTGTGGTTGAAGGTGTTCCGTTCTTGCTAACATCTACCGACGGTGCATCTGTGCAACAACATGAAATCCCAGGGCTTATATCTAACCAAGAGGAAACAGACAGCCGAGTGATCCTGTATTTGTTTTATGCCAAGGAACATGGTTACAAACAGGCAGTTGTACACAGCCCAGATAGCGATATCTTCTTCATATTGTTGTACTATGCAGAGAAATTGCGTCCACTGACTGTTCTGTTTGACACTGGCAATGGAGTTGCCCGGAGACTCCTTGACATTGGTGACATAGCAAAAGACTTGGGACCCACATACTGTGAGGCACTTCTCGGCATTTACTGCTTTACTGGTGAAGATTGCAACTGCGCTTTTAAAGGAAAGGGGAAGAAAATTCCTCTGAAGACACTTGAAAAGAGGCCACGCTACCAAGACTCTTTCGTGAAGTTGGGCAATAGCTGGGAAGTTGAGGAGAGTCTAGTTGATGAGCTGGATGAGTTTGTGTGTGCTCTATATGGCTTTCCTAGACTTAAGCATGCCAATCAAATTCGATGTGCAATGTTGAAGAAGATGGTTTGCGAAGGAGAGACCATCAAGTCATCCAAAGTAGATTTGTCCAGGATGCCACCTTGTAGACAGTCGCTGATCCCACACATCAAACGTGCAAATTACAGGGTAGCTCAATAAAAACGGGCACACATACCCATACTTAAAATCCCGCCTCCTACAGCACATGGATGGGCTCTTTGTGATGGATACATTGAGCCAGTGTGGTCAGAGGGACCTATCTTGCCATCATGTCTTCAAGATATATTGGCTGATGAAACTGAGGAGGATTCATCTGATGAAGAATATCCTGAGGAAGATGGTGTTCCAGATGAATCAGATTATTCCAGCCTAGACTCTGATTCTGACAGTGACTGATTCATTATAAACACAGGTTATTTCAAATGTATGAAATATGAACATTGTAGAAGAAACTAGTAACTCTTATGAACAGATAAGCGGTGGACATTCGCTATATAAAATGTCCATATGTAAGCAATTTTTTTCTCTCATGATTTTCTTTTTGATATACTTGGCCATTTTGGATGCCATACTGGCTACCATATTGGATTTTGAACATGGCAAAGTTATGCAAAAATATAAATATGGTTGCAAGTGTTCACAACACCTTCTAGAATAATATTTTGAGGTTTCTTTTCAATGATAATTATTGTTTATGGCCAATAACTTTTTAATTTTTTTTAATTTTACCATTTTGACGCCATTTTGGACGCCATCTTGGCCGCCATATTGGATTAGGAACATGGCAAACAATATGAATATGGTTGCAAGTGCTCCAAAAAGCTTCTAGAACAATACTTTGAGGTTTCCTTTCAATAAAAATTATCATTTATGGCCAATATATGACTTTTTGTAGAATTTTACCATTTTGGACGCCATATTGGACGCCATTTTGGACGCCATTTTGAATATCGCCAGAGTGCCGAGATTTTTCTTTTGTTAACATCTTAAATGTGTTTTAGGACCATAAAAAGAAGCTAAAAAAGTTGGTGTGGAAGAGTCCTGGGGGGGTGCACATTAACCACCCGTATATACCCGACTATAATTACACATTTTGGGGACACAAGTACCAAACGCGGAACTGCGAAGCAGCATGTAGCTTAGTACCCGATAAGGGCCCATAGAGCGATCCAGGAGGGGCCGCTACGGTGATCCAGGAGGAGCTCGTAGAACGAGCCAGGGGACCCTTGATTCTAGGGGGCCATTGGAAGGGGTCCAGGGGGTGAAGCCCCCGGAAGCTCAGGCAATTTCTTGTTGTTTTGCCTCAAATGGCTGAAAATCAGCACAAAGTTCACTGAATGAACAGAACAAAAACAATTTTAAATTCTCATGCTAACATCTTGATTTCTAAACAGGCAGAAGAGAATTATTTCCATTGAAGTGCATGGTCTGGAGATTCAAGTTTTTTTGCCCAATCGGGCAGAAAATTGGCAAAAATCAGGCAATTTCGGCAGAAATATTGGCATTTATCAGGCAGTAATTTGGCAAATTATTGGGCAAAATGGCCAGCTCAGCCCCCTTTCCTTCCCTATGAAAAAAGTCCCGTATACGCCTATGCCAAAAATAGCTGAAAAGAAACAACAAAGTTCCATGGGTGAGGCCTTGGGTCTGAAGATTTCTTGCCTTTGATGCCCCAAAATGGCTAAAAATCAATACAAACAGACAAAGTTCGGAAAATTTAAGTGATGATCAGATGATTTTCTCCTAAAAATTGCAAATGTTTTGGAGAAAAAAAAGTGCACTTTTTACGCCCCCAGTTCAACATAAAGTTCCAAAATGTAAATGAAAATCGTGTGGCCCTGGGGAGATCTAGGATAGCCCAAGTTGGGAGGGGTCCAGAGGTGAAGCCCCCGAAAGCTCTGACGATTTCTTGCCCCGAAATCAGGAAATGGGGTAAAATTAATACAAACTGACAAACTTCGGGAAATGTAATTGACGAAAAAAAGACAATTTCAAATTAATATTGATTAATTAAATATAGATTATAATGTTAAAATCTATTCAGATAAGCATTTTGGTTATCATTTCTATAAGCAGAGGACAATTATTCTAGCAAGAGAGAAAATTTGGCCAAAATTGTTCATGGACGCAGCTCTGGTACTGAGGTCCAGAGAGCGAAACTCGGAAGATTGATATTCTTTTATGCCCAAAAATGGCCAGTGATCATCGGGGCTCTGGATTTTAAACGTATGGTTGGTTGGAATCTTTCATTTGTGCCAGTTGCCCAAAGTCTTACGAAAAATCACCATACAAGAATATATAAATTAATTTTGTAAAAATGTGGGGATGGGGAAGGTACAATGCCCCTTGCTCCTGAAATCAGCCCCAATGTTCATAATAATGATTATTTTTCAGTAAAAGTCATGGCCCAGTGACGCAACAACAGGGAATGTTAACCTCACTGGCACGGGCCCGGGCCCGAGCAAAAAATAAAGATTTGGGTGGCCTAAAGCAATGATCCTGCGTTAAGTTTGTTATGGGGCAACGTGGCGCAAAATCCCCATGGGCTCCGGTTAGGACTACAGATTTGCCATTGTTTAGGCTTATTGTAGTGATGTAAATGTGTATCATATACTGATATACCAGCAGATGAGTAACTATTGTAATGTGTGGACACGTAAAAGCTTTACAATGCCATTAAAAAACATTTTGAAGATAAAAATACATGGCAAATTGTATGTTGAAATTTCACTCCTGTAGTTTCTTAATCCCTGTAAACAATGGCGAAGCTAGACTTTTTTTTTGGAGGAGGGGGACATACAAAATCTGCATCCAAACTTCTCTCCCCCCCCCTCCAAGAAATAAATCGTATATTTGTGTGCGAAATTAGATTAATTTTGTTAGCCAGGCCCGATTGGGTGGGGGTGGGGGGATCGCCCCATCTGCCGTACTCATTTCCACTTAGCTACGCCACTGCTTATCATCGTGCTGATGCCAGCCGTGTTTGTGACTGTCGTTAGGGAAGGCTGGTCAACAATTCATACTAACTTAGTCATTTAGTTTACTGTCTATAATAACAGACCCTACCAACTCATTGCGTTGCGATGTCTGCATGTTATCTACCAAGGAAGTACTTCTTTGTTTCCACTAACAAAACATCCATCTTTTATTATAAAAACTCAATATAATGCGGAGGAAACCAAAACAAAACATTGAGCTAAAACTGTCAATCAATTATAACACTTTTCCTTAATAGCCTTTCCCAAAAGACATACAGAGATTGACGATCACTTACTGTCTGAGAGATTTCCAGCAACTGTAGGTTGCGTGTTGTTGGTGGCAATTACATACATTTTATATATTTTTAATAAGCAATCTTTCCACATTTAAATCACAACTCTGTGTAAATAGTGCATGCATTATACATACAATAAATAACTTTTTTTAAATAATATATTAAAACATGACAAAAATATCTGACCAGATAAACAACATGTATTGCATAGTAGAGGGCAGAATGTATCGTTTTTTACACTATCATCGATACTAACGTAGACTACCAAAAATAGAGGGCATAATACAGATTTGTAATCACAATTCATGTTATAGACCTTGTATGTCAAAAACACCCCAAAAGGATCCGCCAAATAAACTAAAGGGCATAATACAGATTTACAATAACAATTTATCTTATAGACAATACGGTTGTCAATGCAGTAAAACCTACAAATTCCACCATTTACAACCAAGTTCATGCCTCATTATAAAAACCAACACTTTGACCACCATGATGTGGGAAAAGGTAGTTTTGTAGGGAAATTTGATAAACGTAGGAAAAGGTGGTAAACCATAGTCTACCCACCATATAAAGTATTGGAAATGGTTGTCAAAAATGCAAGTGTTGTTAATGTATGCTAAAATGGTTGTCATAAAATGGTAAAATATGGCTTAAAAGGGTAGGAAAGCAAGGGTGATTTTAATTGTTATATGAATGTTTTGGTGGAGAAAAGTGCAAATTGGAAAAAATCTGTTGTCGTTTTTTTTTTTTTTTTTGTAAGGGAAATGGTCAATGTTTAGACGATCTTTGTTGCTACTATGATAATTTTTAATTGATTGAGCTATATACCTTTAAGCTAATTATTGGGTACCCGCTTCCCCCACCGAATCTCAAGACACTTTAACACTTAAAAATTGCATGTCGAGTATTTCAGAGGACGTGCCTCCTCCTTCCATTTTCAAGTGGGAAGGGTGGGGTGAGGGGTGAAGTAGGAGGGTCGGGTGTAGTGGGGAGGGTCGGGGTGCAAAGCATGAAATATATTGAAATCATGATTAGGTCATATACTTCAAAAAGGAAAATCATTCAACTAAAACACTGCAGCTTTACAAAATAAACGCACGTCTTTCGTGTTCTGTACGGCATAATAATATTTTTGCTTCATTTCCCGAAGCAATTTCTTATCGTGGGAAGGGGAAACTGAATTTTATGAGGGGTGAGATTTTTAAATGTAAAAATACAAATATGTAAAGTATTGAACATAATTTATTGAACTGTTGTTGAGTTTAGATTAACTTGATTGAAATTAAACGTACTTCGTGCCAACAGTAGGCCTATGTTAGATATGGTCCACACACTTAACATTCGTAGTATAAAGAATACGTGGTATATATCCAAAGCGCTATGTGTATGTAGCGAAGCGCTTACTGGAGATGTGCCCTGGTTTTTAGTATTGCTGTCCGACGAAATCTCCACAACAGAGACCTCTTCTTCGCCCGCCCAATCTCCTCATTCATCACTACTGGTCTAATATGTTGGGTTTAGCAGGGCCGTGCAGAGCTGGTAATAGGCCCGAGCGAGATGGGAAATGTAGGCCCTATTTCAAACCACTCATATATTTTTGTCATCAGTACTGAATATATATTATTTATAGTGATATTGTGTGTTCAGGTATTCCCTTGACTCTGGTTTCAATATCAAAAGTCTTTTTGCCCTGAAGTTGTCTCTATTATGAAATGAATAATAAATGGCTGACAAAGTTGTTCACATTTTGATATGAAATATTTTAAATGATCTCAACCAAAATATGAATAAAATATTTAGACTCGCCAATTCCAGGGCTACTGTACGTATTAGATGACAGTAGCGCTTGTACCTATGTGAAATACAAGAACATTTTATTCCCAAACGTGTGAGATTGACCTATCACTGTAAGTGCACGTTTTACCATTGTGTTTGAACCAATCAAAACACACGAATTGAAATCTATTTTCCTTGTACGTTAGAGACAACAACTGGTCTTTAAACGTTGATAGAAACTTATTTTACCAGTGCAACGTTATTTCCGCCAGCAAGTGTTGACGGGTTTGGAAATATCATATCTGAGGGTATTGGCGTAGGCAGTTTTTTTGTTGGGGGGGGGGGAGCTACTCATTGGTATGATTTTTAGCCCGTGACAGTATCTAAGCGCAGTGCCACCATGGGTTGGCGCGTAGCGTTCAGAGAAATTTTTCCAATATATGCTGCCTATAGATTGCCGGAAATGGCACTTCCTAGGCCAAAAACTTACAAATTTGAGGCTGTATTTCTTTGATTGTTCACAATTTTGCCAAAATTTTGCTGTACATTTTGTCCGAATTCTTGGTTGCCAAAAAAATTGGAGGAACTGTGCCACCTGCCCCCACCACATACTTTCCGAAGTACAACTTATTCAAACTCTATTGCGTAGCGATATAGGGGCAGTTTGGGTTGATCCCTTCAGAGTTTTTATGGGGAAGGGGTGGTACATGTCAAAA
>JAIGNY010002868.1:0-14174 GCA_020152595.1 Chiridota heheva
AAACGGCTGACTGAGTCTACTTGAATAAATCCGATCCTGAATTTTTGACATTTTTGAAAAGCCTGGTCACCCCCTATTGAACAAAACCGTCACGGAGGAAAATGGTTTTGAACCCATTGGATGCCACCCCTCTCCCTTTTTGACGTTTTAAGTCTCATTGACTTAGTGTGCACATAATTATTGCCTTACGGATACAGCTAATTACAGGTAGCCAATTACAATTAACATACATTTTCGCATATCAAACGAAAGGTCTACTAGTCCTCTGTCTCCCGAGCCCATAAAATTTTCGAAAAATGTGTTGTTATAAGGCGTAATTCACCAAATTGCGCCCCACTTTACGTAAATCATTTCGAAATTCTCAGATTTTGTTCCTCTGCAAAAACGGCTGATTGAGTCTATTTGAATAGATCCGATCCCAAATTTTTTGACATTTTTGAAAAGCCTGGTAACCCCCCTATTGAACAAAACTGTCACGGAGGAAAATGGTTTTGAACCCATTTGATGCCACCCTTCTCCCTTTTTAACGTTTTTAAGTCTCATTGACTTAGCGTGCACATAATTATTGCCTTACGGATACAGCTAATTAGAGGTAGCAAAACGGCTGACTGAGTCTACTTGAATAAATCCGATCCTGAATTTTTTGACATTTTTGAAAAGCCTGGTCACCCCCCTATTGAACAAAACCGTCACGGAGGAAAATGGTTTTGAACCCATTGGATGCCACCCCTCTCCCTTTTTGACGTTTTTAAGTCTCATTGACTTAGTGTGCACATAATTATTGCCTTACGGATACAGCTAATTACAGGTAGCCAATTACAATTAACATACATTTTCGCATATCAAACGAAAGGTCTACTAGTCCTCTGTCTCCCGAGCCCATAAAATTTTTCGAAAAATGTGTTGTTATAAGGCGTAATTCAACCAAATTGCGCCCCACTTTACGTAAATCATTTCAGAAATTCTCAGATTTTGTTCCTCTGCAAAAACGGCTGATTGAGTCTATTTGAATAGATCCGATCCCAAATTTTTTGACATTTTTGAAAAGCCTGGTAACCCCTATTGAACAAAACTGTCACGGAGGAAAATGGTTTTGAACCCATTTGATGCCACCCTTCTCCTTTTTAACGTTTTTAAGTCTCATTGACTTAGCGTGCACATAATTATTGCCTTACGGATACAGCTAATTAGAGGTAGCAAAACGGCTGACTGAGTCTACTTGAATAAATCCGATCCTGAATTTTTGACATTTTTGAAAAGCCTGGTCACCCCTATTGAACAAAACCGTCACGGAGGAAAATGGTTTTGAACCCATTGGATGCCACCCCTCTCCCTTTTTGACGTTTTTAAGTCTCATTGACTTAGTGTGCACATAATTATTGCCTTACGGATACAGCTAATTACAGGTAGCCAATTACAATTAACATACATTTTCGCATATCAAACGAAAGGTCTACTAGTCCTCTGTCTCCCGAGCCCATAAAATTTTCGAAAAATGTGTTGTTATAAGGCGTAATTCAACCAAATTGCGCCCCACTTTACGTAAATCATTTCGAAATTCTCAGATTTTGTTCCTCTGCAAAAACGGCTGATTGAGTCTATTTGAATAGATCCGATCCCAAATTTTTTGACATTTTTGAAAAGCCTGGTAACCCCTATTGAACAAAACTGTCACGGAGGAAAATGGTTTTGAACCCATTTGATGCCACCCTTCTCCCTTTTTAACGTTTTTAAGTCTCATTGACTTAGCGTGCACATAATTATTGCCTTACGGATACAGCTAATTAGAGGTAGCAAAACGGCTGACTGAGTCTACTTGAATAAATCCGATCCTGAATTTTTTGACATTTTTGAAAAGCCTGGTCACCCCTATTGAACAAAACCGTCACGGAGGAAAATGGTTTTGAACCCATTGGATGCCACCCCTCTCCCTTTTTGACGTTTTTAAGTCTCATTGACTTAGTGTGCACATAATTATTGCCTTACGGATACAGCTAATTACAGGTAGCCAATTACAATTAACATACATTTTCGCATATCAAACGAAAGGTCTACTAGTCCTCTGTCTCCCGAGCCCATAAAATTTTCGAAAAATGTGTTGTTATAAGGCGTAATTCAACCAAATTGCGCCCCACTTTACGTAAATCATTTCGAAATTCTCAGATTTTGTTCCTCTGCAAAAACGGCTGATTGAGTCTATTTGAATAGATCCGATCCCAAATTTTTTGACATTTTTGAAAAGCCTGGTAACCCCCCTATTGAACAAAACTGTCACGGAGGAAAATGGTTTTGAACCCATTTGATGCCACCCTTCTCCTTTTTAACGTTTTTAAGTCTCATTGACTTAGCGTGCACATAATTATTGCCTTACGGATACAGCTAATTAGAGGTAGCAAAACGGCTGACTGAGTCTACTTGAATAAATCCGATCCTGAATTTTTGACATTTTTGAAAAGCCTGGTCACCCCTATTGAACAAAACCGTCACGGAGGAAAATGGTTTTGAACCCATTGGATGCCACCCCTCTCCCTTTTTGACGTTTTTAAGTCTCATTGACTTAGTGTGCACATAATTATTGCCTTACGGATACAGCTAATTACAGGTAGCCAATTACAATTAACATACATTTTCGCATATCAAACGAAAGGTCTACTAGTCCTCTGTCTCCCGAGCCCATAAAATTTTCGAAAAATGTGTTGTTATAAGGCGTAATTCAACCAAATTGCGCCCCACTTTACGTAAATCATTTCGAAATTCTCAGATTTTGTTCCTCTGCAAAAACGGCTGATTGAGTCTATTTGAATAGATCCGATCCCAAATTTTTTGACATTTTTGAAAAGCCTGGTAACCCCTATTGAACAAAACTGTCACGGAGGAAAATGGTTTTGAACCCATTTGATGCCACCCTTCTCCTTTTTAACGTTTTTAAGTCTCATTGACTTAGCGTGCACATAATTATTGCCTTACGGATACAGCTAATTAGAGGTAGCAAAACGGCTGACTGAGTCTACTTGAATAAATCCGATCCTGAATTTTTGACATTTTTGAAAAGCCTGGTCACCCCTATTGAACAAAACCGTCACGGAGGAAAATGGTTTTGAACCCATTGGATGCCACCCCTCTCCCTTTTTGACGTTTTTAAGTCTCATTGACTTAGTGTGCACATAATTATTGCCTTACGGATACAGCTAATTACAGGTAGCCAATTACAATTAACATACATTTTCGCATATCAAACGAAAGGTCTACTAGTCCTCTGTCTCCCGAGCCCATAAAATTTTCGAAAAATGTGTTGTTATAAGGCGTAATTCAACCAAATTGCGCCCCACTTTACGTAAATCATTTCGAAATTCTCAGATTTTGTTCCTCTGCAAAAACGGCTGATTGAGTCTATTTGAATAGATCCGATCCCAAATTTTTTGACATTTTTGAAAAGCCTGGTAACCCCTATTGAACAAAACTGTCACGGAGGAAAATGGTTTTGAACCCATTTGATGCCACCCTTCTCCCTTTTTAACGTTTTTAAGTCTCATTGACTTAGCGTGCACATAATTATTGCCTTACGGATACAGCTAATTAGAGGTAGCAAAACGGCTGACTGAGTCTACTTGAATAAATCCGATCCTGAATTTTTGACATTTTTGAAAAGCCTGGTCACCCCTATTGAACAAAACCGTCACGGAGGAAAATGGTTTTGAACCCATTGGATGCCACCCCTCTCCTTTTTGACGTTTTTAAGTCTCATTGACTTAGTGTGCACATAATTATTGCCTTACGGATACAGCTAATTACAGGTAGCCAATTACAATTAACATACATTTTCGCATATCAAACGAAAGGTCTACTAGTCCTCTGTCTCCCGAGCCCATAAAATTTTCGAAAAATGTGTTGTTATAAGGCGTAATTCAACCAAATTGCGCCCCACTTTACGTAAATCATTTCGAAATTCTCAGATTTTGTTCCTCTGCAAAAACGGCTGATTGAGTCTATTTGAATAGATCCGATCCCAAATTTTTTGACATTTTTGAAAAGCCTGGTAACCCCTATTGAACAAAACTGTCACGGAGGAAAATGGTTTTGAACCCATTTGATGCCACCCTTCTCCCTTTTTAACGTTTTTAAGTCTCATTGACTTAGCGTGCACATAATTATTGCCTTACGGATACAGCTAATTAGAGGTAGCAAAACGGCTGACTGAGTCTACTTGAATAAATCCGATCCTGAATTTTTTGACATTTTTGAAAAGCCTGGTCACCCCTATTGAACAAAACCGTCACGGAGGAAAATGGTTTTGAACCCATTGGATGCCACCCCTCTCCCTTTTTGACGTTTTTAAGTCTCATTGACTTAGTGTGCACATAATTATTGCCTTACGGATACAGCTAATTACAGGTAGCCAATTACAATTAACATACATTTTCGCATATCAAACGAAAGGTCTACTAGTCCTCTGTCTCCCGAGCCCATAAAATTTTCGAAAAATGTGTTGTTATAAGGCGTAATTCAACCAAATTGCGCCCCACTTTACGTAAATCATTTCGAAATTCTCAGATTTTGTTCCTCTGCAAAAACGGCTGATTGAGTCTATTTGAATAGATCCGATCCCAAATTTTTTGACATTTTTGAAAAGCCTGGTAACCCCTATTGAACAAAACTGTCACGGAGGAAAATGGTTTTGAACCCATTTGATGCCACCCTTCTCCCTTTTTAACGTTTTTAAGTCTCATTGACTTAGCGTGCACATAATTATTGCCTTACGGATACAGCTAATTAGAGGTAGCAAAACGGCTGACTGAGTCTACTTGAATAAATCCGATCCTGAATTTTTTGACATTTTTGAAAAGCCTGGTCACCCCTATTGAACAAAACCGTCACGGAGGAAAATGGTTTTGAACCCATTGGATGCCACCCCTCTCCCTTTTTGACGTTTTTAAGTCTCATTGACTTAGTGTGCACATAATTATTGCCTTACGGATACAGCTAATTACAGGTAGCCAATTACAATTAACATACATTTTCGCATATCAAACGAAAGGTCTACTAGTCCTCTGTCTCCCGAGCCCATAAAATTTTCGAAAAATGTGTTGTTATAAGGCGTAATTCAACCAAATTGCGCCCCACTTTACGTAAATCATTTCGAAATTCTCAGATTTTGTTCCTCTGCAAAAACGGCTGATTGAGTCTATTTGAATAGATCCGATCCCAAATTTTTTGACATTTTTGAAAAGCCTGGTAACCCCTATTGAACAAAACTGTCACGGAGGAAAATGGTTTTGAACCCATTTGATGCCACCCTTCTCCCTTTTTAACGTTTTTAAGTCTCATTGACTTAGCGTGCACATAATTATTGCCTTACGGATACAGCTAATTAGAGGTAGCAAAACGGCTGACTGAGTCTACTTGAATAAATCCGATCCTGAATTTTTTGACATTTTTGAAAAGCCTGGTCACCCCTATTGAACAAAACCGTCACGGAGGAAAATGGTTTTGAACCCATTGGATGCCACCCCTCTCCCTTTTTGACGTTTTTAAGTCTCATTGACTTAGTGTGCACATAATTATTGCCTTACGGATACAGCTAATTACAGGTAGCCAATTACAATTAACATACATTTTCGCATATCAAACGAAAGGTCTACTAGTCCTCTGTCTCCCGAGCCCATAAAATTTTCGAAAAATGTGTTGTTATAAGGCGTAATTCAACCAAATTGCGCCCCACTTTACGTAAATCATTTCGAAATTCTCAGATTTTGTTCCTCTGCAAAAACGGCTGATTGAGTCTATTTGAATAGATCCGATCCCAAATTTTTTGACATTTTTGAAAAGCCTGGTAACCCCTATTGAACAAAACTGTCACGGAGGAAAATGGTTTTGAACCCATTTGATGCCACCCTTCTCCCTTTTTAACGTTTTTAAGTCTCATTGACTTAGCGTGCACATAATTATTGCCTTACGGATACAGCTAATTAGAGGTAGCAAAACGGCTGACTGAGTCTACTTGAATAAATCCGATCCTGAATTTTTGACATTTTTGAAAAGCCTGGTCACCCCTATTGAACAAAACCGTCACGGAGGAAAATGGTTTTGAACCCATTGGATGCCACCCCTCTCCCTTTTTGACGTTTTTAAGTCTCATTGACTTAGTGTGCACATAATTATTGCCTTACGGATACAGCTAATTACAGGTAGCCAATTACAATTAACATACATTTTCGCATATCAAACGAAAGGTCTACTAGTCCTCTGTCTCCCGAGCCCATAAAATTTTCGAAAAATGTGTTGTTATAAGGCGTAATTCAACCAAATTGCGCCCCACTTTACGTAAATCATTTCGAAATTCTCAGATTTTGTTCCTCTGCAAAAACGGCTGATTGAGTCTATTTGAATAGATCCGATCCCAAATTTTTTGACATTTTTGAAAAGCCTGGTAACCCCTATTGAACAAAACTGTCACGGAGGAAAATGGTTTTGAACCCATTTGATGCCACCCTTCTCCCTTTTTAACGTTTTTAAGTCTCATTGACTTAGCGTGCACATAATTATTGCCTTACGGATACAGCTAATTAGAGGTAGCAAAACGGCTGACTGAGTCTACTTGAATAAATCCGATCCTGAATTTTTTGACATTTTTGAAAAGCCTGGTCACCCCTATTGAACAAAACCGTCACGGAGGAAAATGGTTTTGAACCCATTGGATGCCACCCCTCTCCCTTTTTGACGTTTTTAAGTCTCATTGACTTAGTGTGCACATAATTATTGCCTTACGGATACAGCTAATTACAGGTAGCCAATTACAATTAACATACATTTTCGCATATCAAACGAAAGGTCTACTAGTCCTCTGTCTCCCGAGCCCATAAATTTTCGAAAAATGTGTTGTTATAAGGCGTAATTCAACCAAATTGCGCCCCACTTTACGTAAATCATTTCGAAATTCTCAGATTTTGTTCCTCTGCAAAAACGGCTGATTGAGTCTATTTGAATAGATCCGATCCCAATTTTTTGACATTTTTGAAAAGCCTGGTAACCCCTATTGAACAAAACTGTCACGGAGGAAAATGGTTTTGAACCCATTTGATGCCACCCTTCTCCCTTTTTAACGTTTTTAAGTCTCATTGACTTAGCGTGCACATAATTATTGCCTTACGGATACAGCTAATTAGAGGTAGCAAAACGGCTGACTGAGTCTACTTGAATAAATCCGATCCTGAATTTTTTGACATTTTTGAAAAGCCTGGTCACCCCTATTGAACAAAACCGTCACGGAGGAAAATGGTTTTGAACCCATTGGATGCCACCCCTCTCCCTTTTTGACGTTTTTAAGTCTCATTGACTTAGTGTGCACATAATTATTGCCTTACGGATACAGCTAATTACAGGTAGCCAATTACAATTAACATACATTTTCGCATATCAAACGAAAGGTCTACTAGTCCTCTGTCTCCCGAGCCCATAAAATTTTCGAAAAATGTGTTGTTATAAGGCGTAATTCAACCAAATTGCGCCCCACTTTACGTAAATCATTTCGAAATTCTCAGATTTTGTTCCTCTGCAAAAACGGCTGATTGAGTCTATTTGAATAGATCCGATCCCAAATTTTTTGACATTTTTGAAAAGCCTGGTAACCCCTATTGAACAAAACTGTCACGGAGGAAAATGGTTTTGAACCCATTTGATGCCACCCTTCTCCCTTTTTAACGTTTTTAAGTCTCATTGACTTAGCGTGCACATAATTATTGCCTTACGGATACAGCTAATTAGAGGTAGCAAAACGGCTGACTGAGTCTACTTGAATAAATCCGATCCTGAATTTTTTGACATTTTTGAAAAGCCTGGTCACCCCTATTGAACAAAACCGTCACGGAGGAAAATGGTTTTGAACCCATTGGATGCCACCCCTCTCCCTTTTTGACGTTTTTAAGTCTCATTGACTTAGTGTGCACATAATTATTGCCTTACGGATACAGCTAATTACAGGTAGCCAATTACAATTAACATACATTTTCGCATATCAAACGAAAGGTCTACTAGTCCTCTGTCTCCCGAGCCCATAAAATTTTCGAAAAATGTGTTGTTATAAGGCGTAATTCAACCAAATTGCGCCCCACTTTACGTAAATCATTTCGAAATTCTCAGATTTTGTTCCTCTGCAAAAACGGCTGATTGAGTCTATTTGAATAGATCCGATCCCAAATTTTTTGACATTTTTGAAAAGCCTGGTAACCCCTATTGAACAAAACTGTCACGGAGGAAAATGGTTTTGAACCCATTTGATGCCACCCTTCTCCCTTTTTAACGTTTTTAAGTCTCATTGACTTAGCGTGCACATAATTATTGCCTTACGGATACAGCTAATTAGAGGTAGCAAAACGGCTGACTGAGTCTACTTGAATAAATCCGATCCTGAATTTTTTGACATTTTTGAAAAGCCTGGTCACCCCTATTGAACAAAACCGTCACGGAGGAAAATGGTTTTGAACCCATTGGATGCCACCCCTCTCCCTTTTTGACGTTTTTAAGTCTCATTGACTTAGTGTGCACATAATTATTGCCTTACGGATACAGCTAATTACAGGTAGCCAATTACAATTAACATACATTTTCGCATATCAAACGAAAGGTCTACTAGTCCTCTGTCTCCCGAGCCCATAAAATTTTCGAAAAATGTGTTGTTATAAGGCGTAATTCAACCAAATTGCGCCCCACTTTACGTAAATCATTTCGAAATTCTCAGATTTTGTTCCTCTGCAAAAACGGCTGATTGAGTCTATTTGAATAGATCCGATCCCAAATTTTTTGACATTTTTGAAAAGCCTGGTAACCCCTATTGAACAAAACTGTCACGGAGGAAAATGGTTTTGAACCCATTTGATGCCACCCTTCTCCCTTTTAACGTTTTTAAGTCTCATTGACTTAGCGTGCACATAATTATTGCCTTACGGATACAGCTAATTAGAGGTAGCAAAACGGCTGACTGAGTCTACTTGAATAAATCCGATCCTGAATTTTTGACATTTTTGAAAAGCCTGGTCACCCCTATTGAACAAAACCGTCACGGAGGAAAATGGTTTTGAACCCATTGGATGCCACCCCTCTCCCTTTTTGACGTTTTTAAGTCTCATTGACTTAGTGTGCACATAATTATTGCCTTACGGATACAGCTAATTACAGGTAGCCAATTACAATTAACATACATTTTCGCATATCAAACGAAAGGTCTACTAGTCCTCTGTCTCCCGAGCCCATAAAATTTTCGAAAAATGTGTTGTTATAAGGCGTAATTCAACCAAATTGCGCCCCACTTTACGTAAATCATTTCGAAATTCTCAGATTTTGTTCCTCTGCAAAAACGGCTGATTGAGTCTATTTGAATAGATCCGATCCCAAATTTTTTGACATTTTTGAAAAGCCTGGTAACCCCTATTGAACAAAACTGTCACGGAGGAAAATGGTTTTGAACCCATTTGATGCCACCCTTCTCCTTTTTAACGTTTTTAAGTCTCATTGACTTAGCGTGCACATAATTATTGCCTTACGGATACAGCTAATTAGAGGTAGCAAAACGGCTGACTGAGTCTACTTGAATAAATCCGATCCTGAATTTTTTGACATTTTTGAAAAGCCTGGTCACCCCCCTATTGAACAAAACCGTCACGGAGGAAAATGGTTTTGAACCCATTGGATGCCACCCCTCTCCCTTTTTGACGTTTTTAAGTCTCATTGACTTAGTGTGCACATAATTATTGCCTTACGGATACAGCTAATTACAGGTAGCCAATTACAATTAACATACATTTTCGCATATCAAACGAAAGGTCTACTAGTCCTCTGTCTCCCGAGCCCATAACATTTTCGAAAAATGTGTTGTTATAAGGCGTAATTCAACCAAATTGCGCCCCACTTTACGTAAATCATTTCGAAATTCTCAGATTTTGTTCCTCTGCAAAAACGGCTGATTGAGTCTATTTGAATAGATCCGATCCCAAATTTTTGACATTTTTGAAAAGCCTGGTAACCCCCCTATTGAACAAAACTGTCACGGAGGAAAATGGTTTTGAACCCATTTGATGCCACCCTTCTCCCTTTTTAACGTTTTTAAGTCTCATTGACTTAGCGTGCACATAATTATTGCCTTACGGATACAGCTAATTAGAGGTAGCAAAACGGCTGACTGAGTCTACTTGAATAAATCCGATCCTGAATTTTTGACATTTTTGAAAAGCCTGGTCACCCCTATTGAACAAAACCGTCACGGAGGAAAATGGTTTTGAACCCATTGGATGCCACCCCTCTCCCTTTTTGACGTTTTTAAGTCTCATTGACTTAGTGTGCACATAATTATTGCCTTACGGATACAGCTAATTACAGGTAGCCAATTACAATTAACATACATTTTCGCATATCAAACGAAAGGTCTACTAGTCCTCTGTCTCCCGAGCCCATAAAATTTTCGAAAAATGTGTTGTTATAAGGCGTAATTCAACCAAATTGCGCCCCACTTTACGTAAATCATTTCGAAATTCTCAGATTTTGTTCCTCTGCAAAAACGGCTGATTGAGTCTATTTGAATAGATCCGATCCCAAATTTTTGACATTTTTGAAAAGCCTGGTAACCCCCCTATTGAACAAAACTGTCACGGAGGAAAATGGTTTTGAACCCATTTGATGCCACCCTTCTCCCTTTTTAACGTTTTTAAGTCTCATTGACTTAGCGTGCACATAATTATTGCCTTACGGATACAGCTAATTAGAGGTAGCAAAACGGCTGACTGAGTCTACTTGAATAAATCCGATCCTGAATTTTTTGACATTTTTGAAAAGCCTGGTCACCCCCCTATTGAACAAAACCGTCACAGAGGAAAATGGTTTTGAACCCATTGGATGCCACCCCTCTCCCTTTTTGACGTTTTTAAGTCTCATTGACTTAGTGTGCACATAATTATTGCCTTACGGATACAGCTAATTACAGGTAGCCAATTACAATTAACATACATTTTCGCATATCAAACGAAAGGTCTACTAGTCCTCTGTCTCCCGAGCCCATAAAATTTTCGAAAAATGTGTTGTTATAAGGCGTAATTCAACCAAATTGCGCCCCACTTTACGTAAATCATTTCGAAATTCTCAGATTTTGTTCCTCTGCAAAAACGGCTGATTGAGTCTATTTGAATAGATCCGATCCCAAATTTTTTGACATTTTTGAAAAGCCTGGTAACCCCTATTGAACAAAACTGTCACGGAGGAAAATGGTTTTGAACCCATTTGATGCCACCCTTCTCCCTTTTAACGTTTTTAAGTCTCATTGACTTAGCGTGCACATAATTATTGCCTTACGGATACAGCTAATTAGAGGTAGCAAAACGGCTGACTGAGTCTACTTGAATAAATCCGATCCTGAATTTTTGACATTTTTGAAAAGCCTGGTCACCCCCTATTGAACAAAACCGTCACGGAGGAAAATGGTTTTGAACCCATTGGATGCCACCCCTCTCCCTTTTTGACGTTTTTAAGTCTCATTGACTTAGTGTGCACATAATTATTGCCTTACGGATACAGCTAATTACAGGTAGCCAATTACAATTAACATACATTTTCGCATATCAAACGAAAGGTCTACTAGTCCTCTGTCTCCCGAGCCCATAAATTTTCGAAAAATGTGTTGTTATAAGGCGTAATTCAACCAAATTGCGCCCCACTTTACGTAAATCATTTCGAAATTCTCAGATTTTGTTCCTCTGCAAAAACGGCTGATTGAGTCTATTTGAATAGATCCGATCCCAAATTTTTGACATTTTTGAAAAGCCTGGTAACCCCTATTGAACAAAACTGTCACGGAGGAAAATGGTTTTGAACCCATTTGATGCCACCCTTCTCCCTTTTTAACGTTTTTAAGTCTCATTGACTTAGCGTGCACATAATTATTGCCTTACGGATACAGCTAATTAGAGGTAGCAAAACGGCTGACTGAGTCTACTTGAATAAATCCGATCCTGAATTTTTGACATTTTTGAAAAGCCTGGTCACCCCTATTGAACAAAACCGTCACAGAGGAAAATGGTTTTGAACCCATTGGATGCCACCCCTCTCCCTTTTTGACGTTTTTAAGTCTCATTGACTTAGTGTGCACATAATTATTGCCTTACGGATACAGCTAATTACAGGTAGCCAATTACAATTAACATACATTTTCGCATATCAAACGAAAGGTCTACTAGTCCTCTGTCTCCCGAGCCCATAAAATTTTCGAAAAATGTGTTGTTATAAGGCGTAATTCAACCAAATTGCGCCCCACTTTACGTAAATCATTTCGAAATTCTCAGATTTTGTTCCTCTGCAAAAACGGCTGATTGAGTCTATTTGAATAGATCCGATCCCAAATTTTTTGACATTTTTGAAAAGCCTGGTAACCCCTATTGAACAAAACTGTCACGGAGGAAAATGGTTTTGAACCCATTTGATGCCACCCTTCTCCCTTTTAACGTTTTTAAGTCTCATTGACTTAGCGTGCACATAATTATTGCCTTACGGATACAGCTAATTAGAGGTAGCAAAACGGCTGACTGAGTCTACTTGAATAAATCCGATCCTGAATTTTTTGACATTTTTGAAAAGCCTGGTCACCCCTATTGAACAAAACCGTCACGGAGGAAAATGGTTTTGAACCCATTGGATGCCACCCCTCTCCCTTTTTGACGTTTTTAAGTCTCATTGACTTAGTGTGCACATAATTATTGCCTTACGGATACAGCTAATTACAGGTAGCCAATTACAATTAACATACATTTTCGCATATCAAACGAAAGGTCTACTAGTCCTCTGTCTCCCGAGCCCATAACATTTTCGAAAAATGTGTTGTTATAAGGCGTAATTCAACCAAATTGCGCCCCACTTTACGTAAATCATTTCGAAATTCTCAGATTTTGTTCCTCTGCAAAAACGGCTGATTGAGTCTATTTGAATAGATCCGATCCCAAATTTTTTGACATTTTTGAAAAGCCTGGTAACCCCCCTATTGAACAAAACTGTCACGGAGGAAAATGGTTTTGAACCCATTTGATGCCACCCTTCTCCCTTTTTAACGTTTTTAAGTCTCATTGACTTAGCGTGCACATAATTATTGCCTTACGGATACAGCTAATTAGAGGTAGCAAAACGGCTGACTGAGTCTACTTGAATAAATCCGATCCTGAATTTTTTGACATTTTTGAAAAGCCTGGTCACCCCCCTATTGAACAAAACCGTCACAGAGGAAAATGGTTTTGAACCCATTGGATGCCACCCCTCTCCCTTTTTGACGTTTTTAAGTCTCATTGACTTAGTGTGCACATAATTATTGCCTTACGGATACAGCTAATTACAGGTAGCCAATTACAATTAACATACATTTTCGCATATCAAACGAAAGGTCTACTAGTCCTCTGTCTCCCGAGCCCATAAAATTTTCGAAAAATGTGTTGTTATAAGGCGTGATTCAACCAAATTGCGCCCCACTTTACGTAAATCATTTCGAAATTCTCAGATTTTGTTCCTCTGCAAAAACGGCTGATTGAGTCTATTTGAATAGATCCGATCCCAAATTTTTTGACATTTTTGAAAAGCCTGGTAACCCCCCTATTGAACAAAACTGTCACGGAGGAAAATGGTTTTGAACCCATTTGATGCCACCCTTCTCCCTTTTTAACGTTTTTAAGTCTCATTGACTTAGCGTGCACATAATTATTGCCTTACGGATACAGCTAATTAGAGGTAGCAAAACGGCTGACTGAGTCTACTTGAATAAATCCGATCCTGAATTTTTTGACATTTTTGAAAAGCCTGGTCACCCCCCTATTGAACAAAACCGTCACAGAGGAAAATGGTTTTGAACCCATTGGATGCCACCCCTCTCCCTTTTTGACGTTTTTAAGTCTCATTGACTTAGTGTGCACATAATTATTGCCTTACGGATACAGCTAATTACAGGTAGCCAATTACAATTAACATACATTTTCGCATATCAAACGAAAGGTCTACTAGTCCTCTGTCTCCCGAGCCCATAACATTTTCGAAAAATGTGTTGTTATAAGGCGTGATTCAACCAAATTGCGCCCCACTTTACGTAAATCATTTCGAAATTCTCAGATTTTGTTCCTCTGCAAAAACGGCTGATTGAGTCTATTTGAATAGATCCGATC
>JAIGNY010002869.1:0-7500 GCA_020152595.1 Chiridota heheva
AAAGAAAGCATCCAAAAATCTTTTTCATTAAGGAGATATTTAAAGGATTAGTTCAGGGGTCAAGCAAGTCCATCTTATTTAAAAAAAGACTTCAAAAGAAACAAAATGGGAAAGAAAGCAATTAAAAATCTTTTTCCATTAAGGAGATATTTAAAGGATTAGTTTAGGGATCAAGCAAGTTCATCTTACATGAACAGATGAAAGAAGACTTCCAAAGTAACAAAATGGTGAAGAAAGCATTCAAAAATCTTATTCCGTTAAGGAGATACTCAAGTTTAAAGTTTAGTATTATTTGTGTAGAAACGATTGAAATCAAGACTAGTTGTGATGTCATAGCCTCAGATTCCTCAAAGTCTTTATGTATTCTATCATATTTTGTCCTGCAATTTTGTGGCTTAAAAACCATGGGATATGTCAAAACTGAATAGTAAAACTGAATCTAGGAAGGGTATTTTTTTTTATAATATTCCACCTGAAGAAAGTTTGAGAGAAACTAATCTAAATAGTGAAACAATTCAATAAGCTTTCTTTAAAATACATACAGGACTTTGAAGAATCTGAGGCTTTGACATCACAACTAACCTGATTTCAGTCGTTTCTACAGAAATTATACCAAACTTTAAACTTGAACATTTCTTAACGGAATAAGGTTTTGCGATGCTTTCTTCACTATTTACTTTCTTTTATAGTCCTCTTTTATATACATGTTCAGTAAGATGGACATGCCTGACCACTGAACTTATCCTTTAAGGTAATAATAGGAAGGTGAAGAAGGTAAGACAGAGATGGGAAGGAGAGGGAAGTTTAGATCAGATAGAAAATTTGTAATACCCAATGATCAACCCCTTCCAAAGAAACAACAAAAAGTGTTATTTAAAGTGGATGGGGAAACCCTACACCTCACCAGATCTCTTTTTCACAAATGTGTGGATATTTTTACTCACAAAAATCAGCTACCAGGAAACTTAGACATCTTTAATTTCATAGTTTATTGTCTTTTTTCTATCTTCTTTGGGGGAGGGGCATTAATTAAAAAATAAGAATTAACGCAAAGGAGCTTTTCCTGTGAACACAGACTTCAAGATAACTCTGAATCGACGGTAAATATAGGCCATCTTTGATTTCACAATTGATTTTCTTTCTTTAGAGGGTAGGGGAGGGGAGGGAATATTTTCAAAATAAGACTTTTTATGGATACAAGAACATTCAAACTAAAGGAGCTTTTTCTGCAAACACAGACTTAAGATAACCCAGTATCATCTGTGGGTTAAATACCTGAGGTATACATAGCTGGGTTATATAATGGGCTTAAAGTATAAAGATTTTAACCTTTTGGACATAGACAGCGATATTGATTCCCATTGTTTTCACATGTAGATCCATTCTGACATGGCTCTACATCACATGGTAGGTTTTTCTCTTCACACATTGGTCCACCAAAATCCCTTGAGCAATGGCATCTGTAACTATTCAGTAGATCTTCACACTGACCGTCATTCAGACATGGTTGGCCAGCACAGTTGTCTTCATTTATGCTGCAATCTGACCCTGAAAACAATCAAATAATAAGGGTGTTAGAGTATGAAATGACTATTTTCTATACGATAAAACATGTAACCAGTTGATCGAAGCAGTGGTGGCGCTACAGGTGCATGAGGGGGGAATTTCCCCCAAACGAGATCGCTCTCCCCTGCCCCTACTTGCCCCCCATACATTTTAAAAGTGACATTTTGATGAGGCTTTTCCCCCCATGAGACCAAATTCCCCCTCTTTCCACCCACCCCATGACCAAAATCCTGGCACCACCACTGATTCCTGATTACCCCAAATAACCATTTGGATCACTTTAGCATTCTTAGGTCTAAAGTGAAAGATGATTGATGAGAAGAAAAGAAAGCACATAAAGAATTAACATTATTTTAGTCGTTATTTGTCTCAAAATATTCATAAATGTCTATGAAACTAATTTGTGTTCTTTTAGTTGTAAAAGAAGCATAAAACAAATAATGAAAAACAATTTTCATGTACTAATTTCATAAATGCTAAAAGTTCCTTCTATTTGTTTCATCTGCACATGATAATGAACAGCAACACTAAAAATGATGAATAAGATATTGTTGTTGTTAATACATTTAACAGCTTCCCATACTACTGCACTATCAAAAACATACTGTAAAATTGCAAACCAATTTGAAAGTTTTCAAGATTTTTAATGAGATTTCTGAATAATTTAGTTGTTAATATGTGTAACTAGGTTTTCTTTATAATGCAACACCAATAGGGCAACAGTAAACGCTGAGACAGTGACCATTGTAAATGCGGAATATCTTACAAGATTTTCATACACAATACTAAAAAAGGTGTATCCTTTTCTGAGCCTTGAAGGTACATAACAACCATGCTTATCCCTGACTTAAGAGAATTCAAAAGGATGAAACTCCTAGGCCATTGCAGGTTAGCCCACACAGTAACAACAGTAATCATTTGAGGAGATGAGTAAACTGAAGCAAGTCGCATCAAGTGTAAAACTCAAGGATAACATACAGGATGTGTGCTTGGAATTGAACCTTTTCAATACAAGATTTACCCGTTATTAAGTGTAAGCCACTGCGATGCCATATTCTTAAATTATATTTTGCGTATATCAATAAGTCTTCAAGTTAAATTATGTCAACATTAATTGACTGGCAAAGATGTGCAGGATTGGTGGGCAGTGACAGTACAGGATTGGTGGAGCAGTGACAGAGAGGATTTAAACTTTCAAGTCTTTTCTCTGCAAGCAAAACAAACTATTGGGTATCCAGTGCCGCGAAAAAGGAGGGGGGGGGGGCACGTTGCTCAGGAGCCCTCCAATGTAGTAAAATTATCACAACGGTAGGGGCAAAAATCAATGTCAATGGTGAAAATGGTATAGGTCTAATCGGGCTAAAAGCAATTCTTTCAGTTACCATACGGGTATACTCATTTTGAAATTCTTACCAATATATCCCAATGGACAAATACACTGGTATCCATTGATGAGATCCAAACAACTTCCATCGTTGAAACACGGAGAAGACAAACACTCATCCATATCATGCTCGCAACGATTGCCTTCAAAACCAGCGGGACAAAAACAAATGAATCCAGATACCAGGTCCTGGCACCTTCCATTATTCGAACAGGGGTAGGAGGCACAACTTGAAGTTTCTTGAAATCACAAAAAAGAAAGAATTTATGTTAATTTTCATCATTGTAATGACATAAAAACAAAAATATTCCACATCATCAGAGAATTTGTAACTTATGTTCCATATTAAAATCATATTTGATGGTGAGTTTCATTTCATTTTTACATTATACATTAGACAATAGAAATCACATGATATAAGGGAGATTCTATGAACATATCCCACTAATGACATGGACAAATTTGCTTGGACCTCTAGCTGTGTGCCGAGATTTATATCATACTAACAAGTATTTGTTGTATTTCCAAAACATTTCAGTACATTTTTACAATCTTTCTAAGTTCAGCTGTACAGTAAACGTATATAAGATGTATGGTGCATTGTGGGTAATGTTGCTTAACAGCACCTACATTATGTACAAAAAAATCTTTAGTTTTAAGAATCCTTTAGATTAAGCTTTAAAGGGAGTAGGTAGCCCGATTGGTAGAGTGCACGATTGAGATGCTGGACGCACCAGGTTCAAGGAAGTATGTAGCCTGATTGGTTGAGTGCACAACTGAGATGCTGGAGGTACCGGGTTCAAAAGAGTACGTAATCTGATTGGTTAAGTGCACAACTGAGATGCTGGAGGTACCGGGTTTAAGGGAGTACGCAGCCTGATTGTTTGATTGCACGACTGAGATACTGGAGGTACCGGGTTTAAGGAAGTACGCAGCCTGATTGGTTGAGTGCACGACTGATATACTGGAGGTACCGGGTTTAAGGGAGTACGTAGCCAGATTGGTTGAGTGCACAACTGAGATGCTGGAGGTACCAGGTTCAAGGGAGTATGTAGCCTGATTAGTTGAGTGCACAACTGAGATGCTGGAGGTACCGGGTTTAAGGGAGTACGTAGCCTGATTGGTAGAGCACACGACTGAGATGCTGGAGGTACCAGGCACAATGGAGTACATAGCATGATTGGTTGAGTGCACGACTGAGATGCTAAAAGGTACCAGGTTCAAGGGAGTATGTAGCCTGATTAGTTGAGTGCACAACTGAGATGCTGGAGGTACCGGGTTTAAGGGAGTACGTAGCCTGATTGGTAGAGCACACGACTGAGATGCTGGAGGTACCAGGCACAATGGAGTACATAGCATGATTGGTTGAGTGCACGACTGAGATGCTAAAAGGTACCAGGTTCAAGGGAGTATGTAGCCTGATTGGTAGAGCATACGACTGAGATGCTGGAGGTACCAGGTTCAAGAGAGTACAGAGCATGATTGGTTGAGTGCACAACTGAGATGCTAGAGGCACCAGGTTCAAGGGCGTATGTAGCCTGATTGGTTGAGTGCACGACTAAAATGCTGGAGGTACCGTATTTAAGGGATAACGCAGCCTGATTGGTAGAGCGCACGACTGAGATGCTGGAGGTACCAGGTTCAAGGGAGTACATAGCATGATTGGTTGAGTGCACGACTGAGATGCTGGAGGTACCGGGTTGAAGGGAGTACGTAGCCTGATTGGTAGAGCACACGACTGAGATGCTAGAGGTACTAGGTTCAAGGGAGCACATAGCATGATTGGTTGAGTGCACGACTGAGATGCTGCAGGTACCGGGTTCAAGGGAGTACGCAGCCTGATTGGTTGAGTGTACGACTGAGATGCTGGAGGTACCGGGTTTAAGGCAATACGTAGCCTGATTGGTAGAGCGCACGAATGAGATGCTGGAGGTACCGGCTTCAAGGAAGTAGGTAGCCTGATTGGTTGAGCGCACGACTGAGATGCTGGAGGTACCGGGTTCAAGCCCCGGTTAGGTCTAACCCGCTTTTTCACAGCTATGCAGACAGGTACGCCGAACATCAAAGCAGAAGTAAGCCTTTGCAGTTCCTGCTCCCCCTGTTGAGCTATTGAGAGAGTGGCAATGGTTAAATGGCGCTTGCCATCCTTTGGAGGAGACGTTCAGCCGTTAGTTTTGATGGTAGGGCAGTCACATCCTGCCTGGTTCTTTGAACACTATTCGAAAAGAGAAGTGTGAAAATGTGGTGTTCATTCACTTCCTATCCTGTCCCAACCTGGCCCAGTGAAGCCCAAGTTCCTGTGTGCCGATTTGTCTGGCTGCAAGAGAACTTATTAGGTAGCTAATTGGTCCAACGCTTTGAGGCCCTGGCAAAAGGCACTATATATATCGATGTCTAAAGCCCTCTACAAACGCCAGTGCGCCACAACTGGTTATCAAAGGCCGTGGACATTGACTTGGTTGTCGATGTTATGTCTGTCCGTACGTCGTACCTGTGTTCTCGTCCGGGTCGTATTAAGCATTTCGTGATAGCATTCCTACTATCATAACCGAATACGCAGGTGACGACCCCGTCATTGTAATTGTGTGTTCACTCGTCGTCGTCGTCGCCCTCTACAAAACTGTCTAGCTCTAAGTGATATGGTTTTAAAGATGTAAAGTACCTCCTTCTATTGTCATTAAAGGATTAGATCATGGGTCAAGCAAAGCCATCTTTTATGTTTTTGTTTTTTTGGTAAAGAAAACATTCAAAATTCTTATCCCGTTAAGAAGATATTCTAGTTTAAAACTTTTGTCATTGTAGAAATGACTCGTGAAGTAAGTCTACTATGATAGGTTGGTGCACTCATCCTAACATTCTTAACAATTGTTAATGTACTTTAAAGAAAATTTAATAAACTTTTTTACTATTTGAATTATTGTTCTTCAATTTGTTTTAAGTGGTATATTGTAATTACCCTTCCTAGAGGTCTGTTTTACTGCTTTTATGACATACGCAATGGTTTTGAAGCCACAAAATTGCAGGACAAAATATTGAAAAATACATAAAGACGTTGAGGAATCTGAGGCTGTGATGTCATAATAAACTAATTCTGGTCGTTTCTACACAAATGATACTAAACTTTAAACTTCAATATATTAACGTAAGAAGATTTTTGAATGCTTTCTTCAGTTTTGTTTCATTGAAGCCTTCTTTTATAGAAGATGGACTTGCTTGACCGCTTAACAAATCCTTTAAATATCTCCTTAACGGATTCAGGTTTTTGAATGCTTTCTTCACCTCTGTTTCTTTTTAAGTCTTCTTTCATATAAGATGGACTTGCTTGACCACTGAACTAATCCTTTGAATATCTCCTTAACGGATTAAGATTTTTGAATGGTTTTTTCACCATTTTGTTTCATTTGAAGTCTTCTTTCATATAAGATGGACTTGGTTGACCCCTGAACTAATCCATGCAAATTGACACCCATATCATATGAACCGACTAGTTATATAAATGGCATCTCACACTAAGTCACACATGGCATTCATGTCCTCTAATATAGTGCCAAAATACAAAATACAGTCTACAAAATTTCATTCATTTACCTTTTTTTACTTTTTGAATATTTTATTTCAAATCAGAAAATATAAACAGAAAATATGTCATTAAAATAAATTAGCATAGACATATAGATGTGTAACTTTATATACATATCAATGTGGGGCCGCAAATGTGTCTGGAAAGACACGGTATAGGGGATCTGAAATATTGAAGAAAGAAAAAGAAATTTGGATATTTGTAAGAACCTTTCACATAATTTTACCTTGTTTTTCGAAAATGTTGGTGCATAAATTAATCCCTTATCGGCAACTTTCAAGCTTCGTCACTAATAAGAAGCGTCACATGACGTCCGATCGTTGAAAAAAATTACCATCATATAAAATAAAAAGAATATACACATACATGTACCTTTCACATTAAGTATTTTAGCCCGATATTTGCCTTTCTTGTATGAAACAAAAACTGTATCTCTTTTTTTCAGGTAAAACTCCTTAATTCGGCTTTTAACTAACATAATCCTCCTTCCCACAATCACGAGCAGGTTCTAACCAACATATTTTGATCATTCTGACTTGGTTGGGAAGTAAATTTTATAGCAAGTTGATCAGTAATGTTATTTTCCGTAGAACTAATTTGAAAGTGTTGAGGTTTGGGAAAAATTTACGTGTTTTGAAACACTTCTGTATCCTATCTACTTCTTTATAACTGATTGACATATCTTTTTCAATACATCAAAAGTCAAAGTTAAACCTTTAAAAAGCCGCTCTCCAGTGTAAAATCATTCTACCGACAGACCGACATACTGAAATATGTTTACAAAAGAGTCAAACATCTAATCTTTCGGATTGTGTAAAGGGTTTCAAATGTGAAAAAGTTAAGGTCGTTTGTGTATGCCGTCTTGCATATTACTAAATACAAAAAACAACTCTTTTTTTTTAAGTAAAGAAAAAAAAGAAATAATGTGAAACCGACAAAAAGCAAAAGAGTATAAGAGCTGACATAGGGT
>JAIGNY010002870.1:0-34200 GCA_020152595.1 Chiridota heheva
TTTCGACGCTCTTCAAGCTGCCCAGTGGCGTATTCAGCTTTCGCTGCCAGAGGGGCAAATAATAATCATCGGAAAATGTCTATATCCAAAGTAGGCAGTTGCGAGGTGTGGGGGAGAAAGGAAGAGGGAGGGAAGGGTGGGGGGGGGGGAGCTGCCTAAATGAATATCATGAATGTTATTTGTTCCATAAAGATCTTATTTTATGCATTTTTGCCCCAAACCTGTCATTTTCACCTCATAGTGTCAAAATTCTGTTATAATTTGCTTTCTATTTCTTTATACACGTGGCATCGACACTTGCGATGATAATTGTACGATCAATGATAGCACATATCAAAAACCTCATTTGTGTAGTGCTTCTATCCCTTTCCCTTGGACCCCAACAGGGATCCTTATGCGGCCCACTGAGCTCGATTCCTATGCCTAGGGCCTCGCGCTACGCCCTCTGATTGGCACTACTGCACTAACGCGCCATCAACATATTGCCCCCACTTGTTATCGCGAATATTTGGGATTTATTTTGAGAGAAAAAAATCCACGACAATATCGGGGGCCCAGGGACTGAAGTATACTTGTGTGGCTGTGCCCAGTCCCACGTTTCCTACGCCTATGAACAAAGGTGCAAGGACTGTTGGAATGTGCACACACTTTAAGAGAAAAAATACATATTTACACTTTGTTTATCCGTTACTCGTGAAATCATGAGTGGGCATTCTATGAGTTGCGATGTATTTCCATCAGTTCATATTTAAATTTCTGCTATGCAAATCACACGTACAAGTGGGTCATTCTCGATTACGTTACGTGCGTGACCAGCCAAAGAATGTTTCCAGTGGATCGCTGGGAGACAAAAGAAATCCACTAGGGGCCATCCTTTGTTAAGATACGTGTGTGATTAGTAGACACGATCGGCAATGCATAACCTCTTTTACAGTACAGTGGTCACAAATGAGCATGGAAATTAAGACCGACGCCTTAAACTTTTATCTAATGTAACCACAGAAATATAGAGCGGAACAACTTTTTGCAACTTACGTTTTGGTAGATTTCCCGAATTTCTTGTGAAAAAGGGTAAAATTGTAAATTTTCTGGACAAAATTTAGTGTCTTGTGCACAGGACGTTAGCGTTGCAAGTAATTTTGCAAACGCGCGCGTAGAACTTGAAAAAAATAGGGGCCAAAACGGTCGCAGATACAACACAAACTACACTGCCTGTTCGTTGCAAGAGGAGACAAGTGCGTTGTTGCGCACTATTATAATTATTCGAATTTAACTACCTCAACGCCCTTGTTCTTTTGTTAATTTTGATACATACAAATAATACGCGCCATCATAAGTACACGCACGTAGGACGCACATCGGTGCGTTCATACGCTCAAGGTTACACAGGCGATGCAGATACGCACTCAAATTATGTCAATCATTTCTTTACGCAAGTGTCTTGTTTTCTTATTGGTTGGGAAAAATGCTTACGTACGTACCACATTTTTGTCAAGACGCTCGCAGAAAATCTGTCGAAACTTTATTTTTGAACGAAAAATGTGCATCCTTTTAGGAAAGCAATTGAGTTACTACGATATTTATAAGGTGTAAAACTAATTCAAGTTTCCGTGTGTTAATTATCATCTTAAAATATGGAAGTCTTCATACCGCAAATTTAGTTTCCCAGAATTCCTTGGTAGCTTTTTTTCTGAAAACACGCGCTGAAACCCATTGCTTAAGCCTGTAAAATGTTTATGTATGTAATCGTTCATACTCTAAGTCAGAGATTCAGAGCGAATTAGTTGGGAGTATGAAGATTCGTACTGGTGTGTGATCAGCCAGAGAATGGCCCAGTGGATTCCTGCCAAGTTGAAATTCCCAAGGGTACACTGGGGCCATTCGCTGTTACGTTACGTGTGTAACCAGTCAGAGAATGGGTCTGAATCTGAATCTGAATCGGTTAAGTCGGCAAAAATCCTTCAGGAGGACATGAACGCCAACCGAGCGTAAGAAGTATGAGTAAAAAAAACTAGTTAGCAATACAAGTGTTAGTAAGTTTAGCTTTGAGACAGTTGAGACTTGGTGCATGTACAATGTCTTAAAGCATTCCTATCCTTTAGTGTGTAAAGAAAGAGTGTTTATCTACATTCTTTTTAGCATAGGGAACCAGGAAATTAAGGTCATGATTATTTCTTGTATTAGTTCTGACGGTGGGGATAAGTTTATCTTTATTGATGGCGACAAGATTGTTATTGATTTTATATAGCATATGTAGCCGGGTGTTGTATCTTTTTGTTTTTAGCAGGGGCCAATCTAATTTATAAAGCATGTTTTTTACACTAGATTTATAAGAGTAGTCTGCCATACAGAACCTGGCTGCTCTCCTTTGAATAGATTCAAGTGTATCCACATCGCACTGGTAATGGGGGTCCCAGACTGCTGATGCGTACTCAAGCACTGGCCTGACTAGAGTTTTATAAGCAGTGGATTTAACGTCGGTGGGACAGTTTGAGAGATTACCTTTTAATAGGACAAGTACAGAGTTAGCTTTCTTGGTTATGTTATGTATATGTTTATCCCATCTAAGTTTATTATCAATTTCAACACCTAGGTATGAGTGGGACTTGACATGTTTTAGTGGTTGCTTGCATAAGGTATAAACTGGTGATTTAAAGCTTTTTTAGAGGAAATTGACAAGATGTAACATTTAGAGGGGTTGAAATTAATTTGCCATTTGTTTTGCCATTGTTCAAGTTTGTTAAGATCATCTTGGAGGATTTGTTGGTCACAGGGGTTATCAATTGTTCTGTACACAAGGCAGTCATCAGCAAACAGTCTAACTGTGCTGTTTATATTATCAGAGATGTCATTTACATATAAAAGGAAAAGTAATGGACCTAAAACAGTACCTTGTGGTACACCGGATAAAACCTGTTTAGAATCAGAGATTTTACTGTCACAGACAACACGCTGGATGCGGTTGTTGAGGAATGATGCAAACCAGGCCAGAAGATTTCCATCAATGCCATAGGCGGAAAGTTTGGATAACAGGCGCTGGTGTGGGACTTTATCAAAGGGTTTTGAGAAGTCAAGAATAGCCATAGAGACGTTACTGATTTGGTCAATTTGTTTAGAGATATCAGTTATTGTTAAAAGGAGTTGTGTTTCAGTCGATCATATTGCACGAAAGCCGTCTTGTAAATCAGTTAAGATATTATGTTCATCAAGGAATTTCATCACATGTGAGTGGATTATATGCTCAAGGATTTTACTACAAACGCAGGTGAGTGAAATAGGTCTGTAATTAGCTGGGTTTTGTTTATCACCTTTTTTAAAATCGCTACATATGTTTGCTTATTTCCACTTGTTAGGGATGGTACCATTATCGACAGAGGTTTCAAAGAGATCAGTTAGAATTTCATAGAGGTCATCAGCGTGTGTTTTTAGAAACCATGGTAGTATTTGTTCAGGACCTGAGGCTTTGTTGGGGTCTAGGTTATGCAGTTGCTTTTTGACACCCTCTGTAGTAATTATAAGTTGGTTTATTTTGCTGTTGGACAGTGGTTTAGTTACAGGGATTTGGGAGGTGTTTTCTTCTGTGAAAACAGTGAAAAACTGGTCATTTAGAATGTTAGTTTTAGTTTTACTGTCACTGCAGAGTTTAGCATTATTTAGTAGATCAGACACACCTACAAAGTTACTTCTTAATCTTTTGATATAGGACCAGTGAGTTTTTAAGTTTATCACAGATGAAGGTGTTTCTAGCTTCTTTAAGGTTTTTACGGACAGCCTTCCTAAAGCTTTTATAGGTGTGTTTTCCTGCAAAGACAGCGTTGGATACGGGTAAATCAGGGCAGATTTAGTTTAGTTAAGGTAAATTTGTGAGGCGTGTTTTTATCAATAATCAGTTTAATTTCCTGTTCAAAGAAATTCCAATTTTCATCAATATCAATGGAGTTATTGAATTGAGTATAATATTGCAGTTTAAATTTGGTCAGGTCTTTTTTGATTTGTTTAATGTTAGCTTCTTTCTTTAAATAGATTTTACGTTTAGGCACTTTTTTGCGAGGAGGGGAGATATTTAGGGTCAGTTCAACAATATCATGGTCACTTATACCAAGAATGACATTAGCTGAGGTAACAGCTGGTGAATTGTTAGTAAAAACAAGATCAAGGATGTTGTTATCTCTGGTGGGTGACTGCACCATTTGTGTGAGATTGAATGAATTGGTCACTTCAAGGAGAATTCTGGCTGCTTCGGAGGAAGTGTTAGTTCCTGAAATAATGTTTTGACTCCAGTCAATGTTAGGTTGGTTGAAATCACCTGCAAGATTAACATTGTTTTTGTCAGCATTTTTACCAAACTTTTGGAGGGATTTTTTCAACTCAAGTAGGCTAGTGAGATCATTGTGACTGGGTTTGTAAAATGTTTTTATATACATGCTCTTTTCCTTAGGAAATTGGAATTTGGTTTAGATAATTTCACAGTCAGAGTCTAATTTAGTGAGCTTAGTAAAAACCAGGTCATTTTTTATTGCCTGTAATACACCACCATAACCATTTGAATTTTTATCTTTGCAAACGACTGTCTAATTGTCCGGGAAATTTTCAGCGCTGGTAATTTCGGAATTAAGCCAGGTTTCAGTGCCAATAATGACATCTGGGTCTTTTTCTTTGATAAGACTTTCCACGGAGGCCGTCTTGTTTCGAACACTCTAAAAGTTGATAAGAAGAAGTTTTAGAACCTTCCTTTTCCCCCTTTTGGGATTTGTTTTCAATTTGACATCGGGATGGTGGTTGGACCCCGAGTCAAGGCCAGAAGAACAATTTTGAAGTGGCTCATATGAGTAAGTACAGTTGATGGAATTGTTTGTTAAGAAGAAAGAATCAGAGAAGTTCAGGAAGTCACAAGTGTCACACATCCAGGTACAGCTAGAATGCATGAGATCGCTGTATTTTGAGTCGTCAATGCGACAGCACTTAGTGTGGGTCCATAGATCACAATTGTCACACTGTACTGCTTTTTCGGATTTCTTACACTGGAGTCCATACAGGCCACAAGGTGCCAAACATTCCGAACAAAACCAATCATCAGATGATGATGCAAGAGTATTGTTACCTGCATTACTAATGCCTGCACATTTACTATGAAGCCACGAGTCACAATCACCACAACAAATACCTTTCTGGTTATTTTTGACAGACTTGTTGCATTTTTTGCAAGGATACTTTGGGGAGGGTCCTGGATTGCTTTCAAAATCACCAGAAAGGGTAATTAGTAAAAGGAGTAATTTTCTCCTGCGTGAGCTAAATTTTGACAATTTCCAACTTGATTTGTACGAATGTAATTGCCCATCGATACAAAGATAAGTTGCAAGTGAGTGATTTGAATAATCACTGATGCCAAACAAGACATGGTTACCAGTTCCTGGGGCGTTTAAAGGCAAATTTGATGCCTGAGACGAATGAGGTTGCGACGAATACAATAAGTTTAGAAAATCAGAGACTCGGGAGTATGTTAACAAGAACAGTATAGGGAAGACGAGGTTATGAGTGAGAATGAACATGATTGATGGCAAGAAGAATGAATATACTTGACAAACAGGAAATACAGACAGGTAAAGCAAATAAACACTGTAAAACAGAAAAAATATGAATGGAATAACGTATAGATAACAAAAATGTTCCGATCACCAAAAAAAAAGTGGAAACGGTAATTATACAAATAGTGTGTTAGGCTATGTAACATTAGGCGCACAACCGTTACGCAAAAATGAAAAAACACAAAAACTGCAATAATAACAAAAATAAACAGACAGGCAATGAAAAGCACGAATAATCTGCAGAAAACAATAGCATATATCTAAGTGGGGTAAGATGAATCCACAGTTAAGAGGTAAAGTATCCAATAAATAGCCAGTGAATCTCTGCTAAGTTGAAGACCAAATGGGTACACTGCAGCCATTCTCAGTGACGTTACGTGTGTGACTAGCCAGGGAGCATACTCTATGCAACCAATGGTAATTTAAGATAGTTATGGAATCATTTACCATTGTTTGGCCGTAATTTCTTTCACTTTAACCCGTTTCTGTATGCTGACATTATGTGATTGCTGTTGTTTACTGATCTGGGGCCTCCTGAAAGTTGTGTTTTTTCCCTATGCACGCAATTGGAGATGAAAGACAAAAGTTTTTTGGTAGAGCGTCTGACTTTACATAACTTCCCTGAGAATATTTATAAGTAAGATATTAAGAAGTCTTTTATCACTAGGTTCACAACATATTTGTTGTTTATCCACAAAATAGTCCCGTATGAAAATCACTTGGAAATGGTAGAATTTATCTACTTTCTGTGAGTCTTCTGATCGTGATGCGAACAAGTATTCGGCCATTACTTAAAAGTAAAACTAAAGTTTCTTGATTATTCATGAGGTCAAAGCTTAATAAAAATGTTTACTTGATGGTTGAATCTATTTGTGCATAAGTTTTTAGCCAATAAGCTGTGCGACAACCATTGAAGTAATATGACGTCAACATAAACATCACGAGCCTGACACGAGTGACAGAAACGTCTAAGGTCCGACTAAGAAAAACGTTTTCGTTAAAACAAACATAAATTGTCTTCTAATTTTGTCTTTTTTGAGCACTAAAACAACAAGAAAGATACATAATATAGTAAGAGTAGCAAGTGTGAAGCGATTTTCACCCCATCGACCATGTACCTAAGTGTAATAACCCACTGTACACGCCACCAGTATGTCAAAAAGTGTATTGTGTGATATGACTAATAGCCAGGCTAG
This sequence comes from Chiridota heheva, assembly GCA_020152595.1. Lineage (NCBI taxonomy): Eukaryota > Metazoa > Echinodermata > Holothuroidea > Apodida > Chiridotidae > Chiridota > Chiridota heheva. The sequence continues at coordinate 6,782 of JAIGNY010002870.1, forward strand.
GCCTAGTACGCGTCCACATACCCAAATAAAGCAGATCTCCAAATCTACCGATTTGATGTGCCCGTGTTCTTTGAAAAATGGCGCCACACACTAATCAAAACACAGATATATAATAAGGTGAATCAAAAGTCAATGGAATTTAACACGTCTTAAAAAAAACTCCCAGATTTTTCTGGGAGACTTTGTTTTTAAAAAGAAAAACAACTTCCTTCTGACTGAAAAATTAAACACACGTACTTCAGTTTGTTTCCAGTTGCAGGGTTAAAAATTGGAGAAAAACAACAACGATAAATGATCAAAATTTGAAGAGAAGAAAAAAAAGACAACAATTATTTCTCAATTTAAAAAAGATAATCCTGAAACGCTCTTAACCATGGGCGTAGGAGCCCAATTTGATTTTTAGGGGCTGTAACGACTTGCCCGAAAAATATAACCCCCAAGTTTTCAGCATGTTAATGTAGATATTATAATAGCAGTGGCGTAAGTAGGGTTTTGCGGGCCAGATGTGAGAGGGATACTGCAGGCCCCTTGGTATGAAGTGGGTAAAACTATCATAAAAACAACAACTACGCTACGCGCCACCTTGGTTGGCGCGTAGCGTATGAAGAAAAATTTGGAAAAGTGTCTCCCAGACTGCAGGAAATGGCTTTAAAAATCGAAAAAAACTTAGATATTTTTCCTTGATTTTATGGTGTTGCTCAAATTGTTTTTAATTTACAAAAATGAAACAAAAATGTTTTTACAAGCTGATTTTGGCTTAGACAATAATTTTTTAACTCATGGGAACCAAGGGTTCAGGAGTCATACTCTACATATTTTTTCGGGGCCTGCACCTTTTGATAACTTCAGCGTGATCTCCGCTGTCTTAAAAAGTTCTAATTGTTTAACTTTATTTTCACTAAATTTATCATAAAAACCTTCCTTAAATCAGGTGCAATTTAAGTTCGACCTCTCTGCGTTCGATGTTAAAGTAGCAACTAATTGATATGACTATGAGCTTTCCACAAAGGCGTGAAATTAGGCACTGATTTTAGGCCTTAAGTAATCGCCGGCCGGTAAAATTACCTTGTGGAAATTAGTGGAATGAAGAATCCAACCCATTGGCTCAACACCACTTTCTTTTGAAATCGCGGATCACTTTTTTCAAGTACCCTTTTTTGCTAATTCGCGGTCCGCGTTTATTGTAAAAATTGTCCACCTTCTTCGCAATTTTCATAACGCGGATACGTAATAAGGTTTATGTTAAGTGCCACCGCCAGGGTAGGTGCCCGAAAAATTCTCAGAATATTGCCCGAATTTTCACAAAAAAATATTTTGTTGGGGGGGGGGCTGCAGCCCCCAGCCCTCCCGCCTCCTACGCCTACGCTCTTAACCATAAATGAAATGCAAGCGCATATGCATGTGCGCTAAAAAATGAAATGTATGACGCGGCACAATTAGCGTGCGCAAAACTTGGCGTAGCTCACGCTCTTTTTGCGAGCGTACTCGTACCGTGTTATACGCTCGTGGCGCGAGCGTACGTATACCGCGTTAAAATTACAACGCTTGTTCGTTACAAGCCAATACCAGAGAGCGTGACGTCATTCGTCCTATACTTACGTATAGGCCGAAGGCCGAGAGTCGAAACTCCTATACCTACAGTGTTACAGAGTCGTGATACTTTTTTAAGTCAACCACCCATGTTGGTTCCAACTTAGGGCAGTAGAACTTTCAACCTCAAACAAAACGTATAAAATAATATTAAAAAAACAGATTCGTAATTTAAATGAAAAAAATATAATTTTAATTGTACTTTTTTTAAATTATAAATAATGATGTAATCGTATCTATTCATATTAGAAAAATGTGTATTTTTAAGCCTTACTAATTATTAATTTTGTAAACTTTTGTGTATAAACACCTGGCTTCGCGTGCGAAATTCAAATAATATCGTGCGTCCATTCGAATCTCACGTACATGCGTATCGTATTTAACCGCACGCACCTGTACAAGACGTATTGTAAAAAATATGTTGCAGCACCGGACGACAGCCTGACAAGTTAGGCTCCCCTATGTCTTTTTGTGAAAAGGTTTTTGCCTACCGACTGAGCGTTAGGTATACTAGGTTATTGCATAATAGCAAATCAAATTTACAGGAATCAACACTAACAACAGTCCAAGTAAGCTTTTGATTCATTAAACATTTAACCATGATTGGTTTTGTTAACACTGAACAATGTCTAACGACTAGGCCTAGGTTTCCACTTAGCGGGTCACTTGGCCTAAGCTAGTGACGTATCCACCTTTAGCTTGCAAGTGTAATTTTGTAGTTTGTCAGTGTACGCGTGCAGCAAGCGCGTAGCGCGTTAATTCAGTTCTGTATGTACTGTAGGAAAAATATTTCTTAAGTTTCCTAATTATAATTTTAGTGTCCATATTTGTCAATGTTTTTATCCAAATTTTATACAAGTAAATATTCAAAAATACTTAATTTGTAATAATAATATTTTTTATAACATTTTTCAACATTTTTTGGTTCAATTTTAATTGTAATTAATTTTTTATTTTCAAATTGTTGACTCTCTACTGCCCTCACTTGGAACCAACATGGATGGTAGACGAACAAAAAGTATCACGCACCGAGGTATAGGAGTTTCGACTCTCGGCCTTCGGCCTATATGAAATATAGGCCGAATGACGTCACACTTTCTGCCAATACTATACAGGCAATGTAATATACGTACGTACGTATATACATACACGTGCACATACACGTATACATACACGTATGATCAAAGAACAAACACGTTAAAGGGCGTATGCTCACTTCCTTTAGGAATCGACAAATGTTACCACATCAATTGCACTTATAAGATGTTGAAGTCAACAATCGCCGATATTTCCCCTGTTTTGCTGACTCTAAAGCCTCGTTGCAAAGTGTGCAGTCGGTCAAGATTAATTTAAGTGTTCTAAACTTAACCTATTTAGTTGAATGGCTTCTTCATGGAATAATTTGTGAGTAAATTAGAACAAGCCAAAAACGCGCGTGAAATTTTTTTCCCGCGCTGCTCTTTCTCTAACTTGTGTACACCCGCGTTACCTACGTACAAAACTCAGTTCTACGCAGGTATTTTACTGTAAAGGACAACGGAGCCAAAATTTCCAGAAAATGAAGATGTTTGATACATTTCTAGCAATAAGTTTGACTCGTTAATATCATCATTTGATTTGGAAACATCTCCTTAATACCGAAGACTCAATTTGTTGTGTTTACAAGGTAAGGAGAGAAGTTGGTAGCTATCGGAAGTAAAAGTTTGTTGTTTCGGTGATGTTGTATAATATTGCAACAGCATTGTATTGAGGTGTAGGCTCACTAGGCTAGTACACAGGTGTTTCTAGCGTTATGGCAACCTATATGCTTACTAGTATAAAGAAAGGTTGGACTCGTTGCGATGACGTCTTGAAGTGCTGCTTCTTCATGACGTCATCGCAACGTTTCTTTAGTTTGCAGAAAATTGTTGGGCGGATAGACTGTCTTGACGGTAATTTGGTAAAAATTCATCGTTTGTACATCTAATCGAGAAAAAAAAACTAACAAATACCGTGGCTTATACACGAAGAAGGGAATCTCCAGCAAATGTGAGTAGAGTAAAAAAGTGTAATTAAGATTCGCGAGTGGTAAATTTTTTTTTTTTTTAATATACGGTTGGTTGGAAAGTCTCGTTAGAAAGAGTCCTACCTTTCTTTATATATATATATATATATATATATATACTAGTAAGCATATAGCCTGGTTGCCATAACGCTAGGAACACCTTTGGGCTAGTAGACCCAGTGAGATAAACACCTCACTCAGTAGGGCACTACTTGCATACTGAGTGAGACAACGCATAATACACAATTTATGTTGAAAACCACTCAGACAACAACAAATAACATAATCATGAAGAAATGAAAATTCTTCTCAAATCTGACAAAAGTACTTACGAGCTATGATTTTGATTTCATTAGCGTTTTGAAACTTTAAAGTATCTTTCAAACTAAGTTACAAATAGAGTGATGAACATTTTGTACGTAAAGAAAAAACCTATCTAAATTACGGAAGAAATGACAATCCGATTACTTCGCAAATCCCTCACTTTAGGAAACGCGTACGTAATTAGTGTGCGTATCACCCGAGTACGCTATTTTAGAAATGTTCGCTAACGAATGCGCGCAGTGTTCGACTTAATGCTATATACGCACGTTGATTTCACCGTTACTGTTCGACTATTTAGATACATCCATCCAAGCGAAGAGAAGGCTCTTATACAAAACGCAATTTGTTACAGTTTTGTTTATCAAACTCACGCACAAAACGTAAGTGAACGTCTCAACATAGTATCATTGCATATAACCTATCTATTTATTTTGTATCACGTAAAAGTGATCCATAACGATAAAATGCATTACCAAAAGTTGACCTGCGATCGTCGCGGAAAGGCCTAGTTTTTGTAGCGCGTAGTCGGAATTCATCTACGCTTCTAGTCTTGAGGTTGAGGAGACGTACGTAACCGTGTACGGGCTCAGTACGGTTTTGCTAAGTTGGAGGGGAAACTTTAACATTACAGTCAATGGGATATTTTATTTAAATACTTGTGTGCCGCCTTAGCCAGTCAAAATTAATGGTACTCATATATGTTGGAAACTATTATCTAATACACAACATATATGAAGAAAAATCAATTCTGTACAGTATTTGTTGAAAAATGACAAAATATATGTTTCTCTCCCATTGACTGTAATGATAACTGACAGTTTGTTTCCCCCTTTGAGTGAAGTTTGAGATCGTCAAAAAAGAATTGTTACATTTCACGCATCCCGACCCTAACCCCACATTTTCACGGATTTCCATCTGCTGTTAATTTAAATTTTTGAAGTTACTAGCTTTTGGACGAGCCACAGCGAGTTCGCATTGTCATCGCTACTAGGGAGCTTTAGATTTCACGACGCGGACCTCGCTACAACGTAATGACGTCACGTTCGGGGTACTGCGCATGCGACTGCTTCAACTTCGACGTTATCATGAAAATCTACACCGGGTGTCAGTGTATTTCACGTTGTGCTGAAAACGGCAACTTAAAATAGCGTGTGACGTCATATGTTGTCATGTCAATGAATTCCCGAGTCAAGACATGCAAAATGGACGAACAAGTTGAGCTATTCAATTTAGTAAGTTTTTGCATTTTGATGTTCAATAATGTCAATTATTTATAACAAATAGCTAGGCAATATTCTTTGTATACTGAATTAATAAACTGTACGACCAGTGTAAATACATTATTCCATTCTGACTGCTGTTTGGTTGTTAGCGTTACAACCCATCGACAAGTATCGTACTGTAGCTCCGCCTAACGTTGGGCTAACGTTACACATAAACGAATACGGCGGAATACGACACGTCGCCACTGTGTCAGACCAAAAAATTGCAAGTCCCTGGTCAGACTAAAAACACTCACTAGGCTAGTAGGTCTGTAAATGTTCAGTCAGAAAACATCTGACTGTAGTATACGCTATTGCCACTACATGGCTGCTATATACAGTCAGAAAACACTACAACGATTGAACTGCTGTGTTGGATTATCATTCATAGAAGTGTAGCCTAGATCATCATAGATGCAATTCGGCTACGCACTAGAATAACTAATCTTAGGTCTAACACGTTAGGCCTTTCTATGATGAACTTGAAACACTTTGATGTAATTCTAAATAAATATATAGGAGCTAGGCTATATTTAACCGCTCATTTATGTTTAGGATGTGAGATTAATAAAGAAAACTAAAAAAATGCATTTTGTACGAGAACCTTCCTACTTGATTATTTTACGAACAGCATCTTAGTTTGATGTAGGTCTATCTACTAGTTAGTTGGAAAGTTGGCGAACAATAAAGCATCGGTGATGTCAACGTACATATAGTAATAAATCCAAGCTACATACACATGCTGACAAACCTTTTCAAAATAACAGTTGCCAGCGCACTTAGGTGATACATCCACTAATTGTGTACAAGATTTCAAAAGTGAGTGAAGTACAAAGTGGTCGGAATGTTATATTATTTCACTTTTTGATTGATTTTTAATTATATTTACAGCCAACAGACAACTCGACAGATATGAACAGAGCATCAAATGATTCAAGTTCCTCTATAAAGAAACCTAGTGGCAATCGGTAGGTACCAATAATGACAATTTTTTCAATTAAGTTTAAGTCAAAATTCAATAATTATATGCAATATTTTTTGCTTAACAAAAAATAATAGTATCCCGCATAATATACGTCATAGTCACTACACTGCTGCAATACACAAGGTCAAGTGAGTTGTCTTACTCGGTAAATGAAATTGATGGAAAAGGGAAGTCTTAACAGAAACTCTCGTTTGTATAGTAGTTTCTCTCGGGGAGTTCAAGTGCACTTGAGGCCATAGGTTATGTTGTGGTGTACCTTAACTGAAAAATTCTGTTTAATGCCATTTTTAAACCAACAATTTACCATATATTTTCCCCAACAGTATTTGATTTAAGGCCTACTTGTTCCAAAATACAGCATGACCTTCACAATTCATCATGGCGAGTATGGATATTCATAACCACAAATACCCCATGAAGTATATAACAAATATTTATGATCTCCCTCTAGTTGGGCAATATATCACTTTCTGATTTATGGTCATGTTGGCTGAATACCAAGCATGTGTGATGCACGATGAACGTAATAGTCAGACGGTCATGTTGTCTGCTAGATCTGCAAATAATTTTTTCGTGCGTTCATCATACAGTGTTAAAAGAAGTAACGCTCAGGATATTGACAATTTGTGGCACGAGTCAATTTCCTTAAAAAGTATCGCAATATACCAATATATTGTATATTTTCTCCACGATAATCGATATGTAATAGGGCCATGTCTTGACAGCACTGTTTAATATTAGCTTGAAGTGTAAGTAAATACAATATGTTGCTTTTTTCATTTGCATGTCATCTCAACCTTCAGCAAACATTTTGTATAATGTTCCTGCAAAAGTATGCAATTCTTTCATTGCATCAGTTATGTATCATTTCCAATGTGATGTTATCACTGCTATTATTTTTGCCCAAGCATTTATAAACAATTTCCATCCAGGAAAACTACAGTGCTAAATGAATTTTACCTTCCTTTATGTTAAGCTGTCTTTTTTTATTTTTACATGCAAAAAATTTGAAAGAAATGTGAATTACTAAATCAATTTCTCATTGGTCATTTGTCAGTTACCATGTGCTATTTTCCAAAAACAAAATCTTGCATGGAACTCTGGACGAGTGAGTTCCCCAAATTTTCACAGTGGGTGTTTTCCTATACAAATTTATTTGCAAAATTCTTATGCACTGATGACTATATGAAATGAAGGGCTTAAGAAGGGCTTAAGAAGGGATAATTGTGTGACACTCTTAATATGTAATGAACAACTGACAAGCTTCTGATTTGTTTAATTATTTTTTTCAGGACATTAATGAAATGGACTAAAGAAAAGGATATCATTCTTTGTAAAGAGGTTGTTACCCAAAACCCATTCCAATTCCGGAAAGGCAGCACGGAAAGAGGAAAAGTGTGGTCTACAGTGGCCTCAAAGTTAAGAGAGCAGTACTTTAAGGTTGATCAAAGGGATATTAGAGACAGATATGTGTGTGTGTGGTTAGTCTGCTGAAACCAGCTTACCTATTATTCAGGTATACTTTTATACATAATGCATTGCACGAACCCATTAATTATCCTTAGCTGAATGTATGAGTGCATCAAGCCATGTACGCACACTAATGTTTTAACAGTACGTCTGAATTTTCCATTGTTCTGGTACAATGTACAAGGTGCATATTTTTACATTTTGTGCACGTTATCATAATCTTATAATTTTAAACAAATTATTCCAAAAGTTAAAGTTTGTGTATTTTTTCAAATGTTTATCCCAAATTTTTGCGATTTTTGATAAAAACAAAATAGTCCATTTATATGAACAACAATAATTCAAAGTGCACTATAATTTCAGCAAAGGATAATGCATAGATGCTGGGGAAAGATGACATTGGATGCACTCTGGCTAGGCCCTCTGCCCAACTTCTTAATGCATTATCCTGTGCCGAAAACATAGCGCACTATGAATTAACCCGTTGTTATTCCAGCCTCTCAAATACAGTTTAGCTTCCCAGTATTTCTGGTACTATTTCTACTGAAGCAAACAAAATTAAGTGCCTTGCTTAATGACACAATGCAAGTAGTCCTGGCCAGGACTCGAACCCATGTCCTTACATCTCAAGATCGAGTCTCTACCACTAGATTACTGTACCCCAACCAGTTGACCCTGATGTGGCCAAATAATTGCTTTGTGATCTATGAAAGTTATTCTTTACAGGACTGAGGGCGAAAAAAGGAATGAAATCTTACAAATTCGACCACAGCAGACCACAGCTTTCTCATTTCTTTTTAAAAATTGGGAGTTTAAAGGACGATGATTTGAACCAATGACTAGCCCCCCCCCCCCCTTACCCACCCTCCCTCCACCTCCCGGGTGGTTTCTTTCTTTACATTCCTTCCTAAGCTTTCTTATTGTGTCTGCTTAACATTTTTTTTTACTTATCCTTTTAAATACATGTACATTTAAAAAAAAAAACATTTTTATTTTAATCACAGGTACAACGGCCTGCAAAACAAAATTAAAAAAAAAATGCTGAAGAGAAGAAGGCTTCTGGAATTAGCCCAGAAGAGTCCGAGTGTCAGAGGGAACTGCGGACTCTCTTGGAGGATCTTATGAATCAGGAAGAAGATGCTGAGCTTCTGCCAAAGAACTATGGGGATGAAGAGCAGAAGCGCCTGGATGGCCAGGAAGTCCAAAAGAGGGCGTGTGAAACGTTTGTGGAGTCGAGGAAGAGGTAAGAAACTCAGGGAAAGGCAATAATTAAATACCTGATTATTGAAATTTTTGGCGAGCATGCGAACAAATGTTATGACGATTTCATTTGTCTATCTGCCCGGCTATCCACACCTTTTCTTTAAGATGCCTTATTAAGGTGATCCATAGAATCAGATTGGATCCAAGCCTGGGATGTCTACCGAATGTGTACTGTATCATACCATGGTATCAAATTGGGGTCAGTGAGAGTACGTATTGTTCAATAGGAACTGAGTTTGGCCCAAATAGCGATGGGTTGCCCCATGAGAATGTGACAGATTAAGGATGATCATGGTGTAGTATACCAAATGGACCTAAAGAATAAGCTTAATACAGATATCCCTTGGGTCCCAATTGGTCTCATTTGGAGCTGAGTGAGACCCAACTACTGTGGTGTAAATTGGCTTTGAGTGGGGCCAATGCCTGCAGATGGTCTCATAAGACTAAAAAGGATATAAAAATTGGAATAGGTCAGTTGGAAACTAGGAATCAATTTATTGTGACCTAAATCCCACCTCCCAGGCATGTCCATGGAATTATGAGTGTTGATAAATGCTAATTCTATCCCATATGAGACTTTATTCTTTTGGTGTCTCAATGGAATCAGGGTATGAATGATGACCACATTGGGCTTACGGAGGCATGTGGGACCAAGGCTAACCTATATTATTTAAATTGCATCTGAATGAAACTATGAAAGCTTTACCATTCTACTTTTACTATGAATTGAATACATTGACCCATGGAGGACTTCCATATTCATTAGTAATATGCACTAAGATGTATACTAAATTACAATCTGCAGGTATGTTAGCTAATACTTTACTTATGAACATGCTTGTATTTGTTATAACGTGTATACATTTTTTTTTTTTAGGCTTTTCGGAGATAAAGAAAACACTCCACCCAAACAAAAGAGAAACAGTGGAAGTGATGCTATTTTTTTTGCATCAAAAGATGGAGTTAGAAAGAGAAATGAGGAGGGAAGAACTCTCGATGAGAAGAGCAGAGGTAGAGAGGAAAGAGAGGGAGGAAGAAAGGCGAAGGTTGGAAGAAACTGAAAGAGATCAGCGATTTGAACTCCTCCAACAGCAGCAACAGCAGATGCAGCAACAATTTCTGCAGCAACAACAACAAATGCAACAACAATTCATGCAACAACAGCAGCAGATGCAAAGTATGATGATGATGTTTATGCAAGGGGTGAAAGATAGTAATAATAAGCAGTAAGTTTGAGCTAATGATAACTGAGGACCCGTAGGGATTTTGTCGCTTTGCACTGTTTGCAGGAATGCCGGAATCGCGTCTACAAAACATTTGATATTTTTTTAGGAGATAACTTTGAAATGATATCATTTTCCAATACTCTTCCGAGATCCTCAAAATTCTTCAAAATATTTTGGCACCAATAGTTGTATCAAGCATGATTATTAAATTCCACCTTTATTATTGTGGTCATTTGCACAAAGTTGCTACAGTATATTACCTCACCAGACTTTTTTTTATCTAGCATGCTTAGTCAGGGAGTGTGACAGGATGTGATTGCATATGGACATAGGGAGGGATGCCATGTGGGACTTAAAACAGGATTATACCCACCTTAAAAACATTTGTTGAACTACTACATCATTGATGTTCTAGTTTTTCTAGTATATACAGCTCAAAGCTTAGGCACTTTTTTGTGTGACACCACTAAACGTTTCAAACTTATTTTTTTTATGTCGAATGCTATCAATTCGGTGCATTATAAAAAGTAGTTGTTGCTATCTTTGATTTATGTGCAAAGTTGTTGTTGTATACAGGTTATAGATTATATCTAAGTGAATATATAATTTTTAGAGCAGATTATTTCAAACATTTTTGAATGGGATATGATTATGGGAAGTGTGTGACCAAGAAATTGGAAAATATGTGTATTTATTAAACTGTTATTCAAAATTCTTTTGTGGTAGAGACTCATCCTAAAGACTGGTTTGAGCCCCAGCCAAGACTACCTGCTTTGTGTTCTTGAGCAAGATACCTAATATATCTAGTTAACCCACCCCTGGTACAGGGGTATTGTTTCGAAAAGCTAAATCCATTCAAGTCATTCATTGTTTATTAGAGCCGGTGCTTAACTCTGGTTTCTGTAGCACAAAGCAGATGGGACTTTTACTCCAAATGGATAGGACACTATCACAGGTTAGCTTCCCGTTATCACTTGTACTTAATCTACAGCGGAGTCCACTGAAGCAAACAAAGTTAAGTGCCCTATTCAATGACACAATGGAGATTGTCTTGTTTTGGAAGCTCATGTTTATATGTTGATGTGACAGATTCAATCCATTTTGCTCTTAGTGCTTTTATCTACATGCTCCATCTAACCAAACACTATAAATTTACCTGGAGTGCAAAGACAGGTTACTAAACTAAATTATTTGTATGAGTTCCTTTGGTATTTAAGGAAGTAACTGCAAATCATCTTTAAGCCAAAACTATTTGTAAATTTAAAGAACGGACAAGATACAGAAATTCTATGCAAACATTTTATTAGTATAATTTCACAAAATGCAACATTTTAATTTTAAAAAAGTTGAAATACATCAAGAGTATTTGACAAATATGATTGTCACGCCATATTTTTCAGATTTTAATATGTTTGGATCATTTCAATTAAGCATGTTAATGAAAAATCAAGTGAAATTACAAATATCAATGAAAACATGTCATTTTTTATTTTGCATTAAACCCAATTTTATTCAATAACAAAACCTTAGTGGCAACCTGCCTCAACTGCATTTTTGGGAATTGCAATCACAATTTTTTGCATTTCTGGTTATTTATCCATTTCATCTTTAGTAATTTTCAAAATCTTTCTGAAATTATTTCACTTAATTCAATATCATCTTAGCTCTGTATGACAAACTAACAGACATTAGATCGTGTTAAACATATGTTGCTGTATTATTATTATAAAAAACCCATCATTATTACCTTAGCTTAGTAAGACAAAGTAACAGTCTTAATAGACAGCAATGATCTTATATTGCTGTATGATTCCAACAAGCCTTCAAGTCAAGAATTTGAATACTATCTTAGCTTGGTATGACAAAGTAACAGACTTATTAGACAGCAATGATCTTATATTGCTGTATTATTCAAACAAGCCTTCAAGAATTTCAATATTATCTTAGCTAGGTATGACAAAGTAACAGACTTTAGGGAGGCAGATAGTTTAGTCAGCTGAGCGTATAATTGAGATGTTGGAGGTCCCAGTTTTGAGTCCAACGGCGCGATTTAACCAGCGATTTTTCCACAGATATGCAGAACGATATTTGCTGACATCAAGCACAATGGTTTTTCTTCTGCATCACATCTTCTCCCAGCACCCGTCATTTGTGAAAAGTGGGCAATGGTTGGGTGACGTTCACTGTCCTTCGGAGAGGATGTAAAGCCGCCGGTCCCTATGGTTGGAGTTTCACCTCCTGCCTGGTTCTCTGAACACTTCTCGAAAAGAGCAGGGTGTTAACCCGGTGTTCATCCACTTTCCATTCAGGCAAATTCATTGGTCTCACACTGAAAACAAGTCATTTTGACTTACGTGTGCTTTCTCTGGCACATGCTTAAATGTTAAAATACAAAGACTTATCAGATCATGATGAATATATGTTACTGTATGATTCCAACAAAAACCATAAAACTAAGAATTTCAATGTTATCTTAGTTTGGTATGACAAGTATCATATTTATCAGACCGTGATGAATATATCTTGATGGATGTTTTCAACAAACCTCCAAACCCGGAGAATATTACATTAGTTTGATATGTCTAAGTTATGTCAAAAAATTTACTTCAGCAGGATTGACAAACGTAGGTAGTTCGTAGATTGACTAGCATTAAGTCAGTCAAAATGGACACCACTCAGCTTTAAGAAATATAAACACATGTTCACATGTATAGTTGTTTTTATATGGTTAAGTACAATAAATTCTGTTGCTTGAATTTAAAATAATTGCGTTTTTTTTTATGTCATTTGCTATTTCAAAGGGGTTTACCATTGTCTGAAAACACAGAATCATGATTTCATTTCCCACATACTGTAGATGGTATCTTTATATTAACAAATTCCATTTTTGTAAAGATACTTATTATGGAGGAATTAGACAGTCTCTTTTACCAGGTGATACCACAAGTTTGAAAAACAATGATACATATTATATCAAAGCAGAACCCAAATTATCCTTGAAAATATTGCTCTAATGTGGGTGGCTCCAATTCAAAAAATCTGGATGTTGAGTTCCCATATAAGCAAGTGTGTGCATTGGTAAGTATGCCTGAAACTATATACATTTTACCACAGGCTGAAAGACCTAACTTTTGATTTTTTTTAAATCTGTTGATTTAAAAAAATTAATGATGTCTCCAAACACCCACTCTACTGAAACTCTCACACTACTCATTGATTGGTTGTAGAGTTTCTGATCATTGGTGAGGTTATTACCTTTGAAGGGGCCTTGTAGATGGGCCCTCAATGGATATGCAGGGTCACCATCAATACATAAAATATTGCCCTGCGTATCATATGCTCTATGTTGTAATTCATTTAACAGGCCAGACTCTCGTAAAAGGAAACAATCATGTCGCCTTCCCTCTATTGGCCCAAAAAGATGGGCCACTAGACCATTGGCAGCTGTAACAGATTGGTATTTGAAGGCATGCACCCTTTTGTGACCATTATAGACAACCCTCTGGTGTTCTTGTGGTCTGCAAATCGGGCGGACTGTTCCGTCCACAAACCCCCAACAGTTCTTCAATGCAGCTCCTTTTGCATGTACTGCTTCAGCATACCTCATGAGATGTTCTGAGGAGAGCCAGGACCTGTCCAAAGTTTCAACAAGATGTTTATGGTTGTTGTACATAAGATTAAGCATGTGTGTAGAAATCTGGCAGAGCTGCGGTACATCCTGGGCAAAGGTCTTTAGCATATCACCATACCTGAAAGAGAAGAGATAAAAGACTGAGAAATGCAGGTCACTTACAAAATGGAAGATGGGTTGTTTTAATTATGCTTCTTTGGACACCCAACACATTAAAGAAAAACCTTGATAAAGGTTACATGACACAATATCCCTCAAAAAATTATTTAAGCATTTTGAATGCATATTATACAACTAGAACATTAATCATTCCGATTAACTTAGTTCCCCAATGTAAGAAAAAAGCTTGATAACACAATACTGTCATTAAGATAATAAGTACATATGTGCATGAAGTTGGAAAAAACCAAGGGAAAATATTTACATTTTTACCAAAGCTATGATAGGAATGTATTTTTGTTCTTTTTTCTTTGCATGAGTGAACAACAAAAGCTTGGGACTAAAAGTTCATTCAGTGTGGTTCAACCTGAATATAATTAAGGGAGTGATAGCTTAATATATGACCAAAACTGCTGTAGTTGCACCTCCAATGAATTACTATGGCAACATCAAATCAATTTATAATCATTGATGTTTTTCATTAATGGTTGTCCTAATAGTATTTAGATTTTTATATTAAAGGAAAACCTTGAACTGCAGCAATGGGAAAGTTCAAAAGTGACGATGAAGCTTTGGTACATCTGTTAAAATATACCTGCATGGATATGCAAATCTTGACAGCAAAATGCATAAGGCCTCCAAGCCTTCGACTCTGCACCCATTAATACACTTGATTTTGTCTGGGATATGTAATACATCTTTCAATCTGTGTAGATCATTCTTCTTGAACCTGAAAAAGCAAAGATAAACAAAGTATATCAGTATTTTCACACCAGAGAAGAAAAAAAAATTACTTTCAAAATTTTGAGTATTTTTTTTTGAGCAACTAAAGGGTGTTATTTTCATCTATAAGTAGCTTCCTGATTGGTTAGGTTCTAAATTGGTCTTCTACATCTTCGTCTTAATATACGTTCTCAAAACTAAGTTCGGCTTATGTAGGTTTTTTCTGTAGGTCCACAGAAAACATTTTTTTTTGGCGTGCCAAAAAACCATAAACACATACATTTTTACAAAAGTTTTTAAAAACTCCAATTGTTTGCTGGATTGTGCTAGAAACAACAAAGGGGCCTACTTTACTTGTACATTCCCCCTTTCTTTTCCTCAAAGTATACATTTTGCCAGGAGCTTTGGTGTCTTCATGCCCCTCAGTTCCCATCAGTCATTGATTACATACTATTGGGCATGCTTTCTATCTTCAGGACTTTGCACATGCACCCGAAAAGGAACATTAGGCTTGAAATACAGTAGGCCTGCAGCGAAGTTGACCAGGTTCCCTATCTGGGTCATGCCTCACGACTCTGGCATGATGTTGACAATATGGTACCTGGGCACCGATCTTATTTGGTCAGACAGAGAGGTAAAATGCATTTTTTGCTAAGTGATTTGTCGGAATCATGTTGGGTAATTTCCCCGAAATCAAAAAGCTGCCCAGAAATGGAAGAAAACCGAAGCAAATTGCCTGAAAATTAATTAAAGTTCCTGAAGTTGGAAAAAAATTGGCCAAAAATATGTTAAATTTCTCAAAAAACTAATAACCTACCAAAAATTGAAGGAAATTTCCCAAAACTTGCCTGGCAATGAAGAAAATTTTCCGAAATTCAAACAAAATTGCCTGGCAATTAAGGAAAGCTCCCGAATATTGAGTATAATTTCTCAAAAATTCGCGAAAATCGAAAAACCTGTCTGAAAATAAAAATTTATTTCCCAAAATTGTTCAGAAAAATCAGCTAAAATTTCCTGAAAATCTAAAAACCTGCCTGAAAATAAAGGAAATTTCCGAAAAATGGAAGAAAATTGCCAGAAAGTTTGTTAAAATTTCAAAAAAAGCAAAAAAATTCCTGAAAATTGGCCAAAAATATGCTAAATTTCCTAAAAATTGAAAAACCTGCGGGAAAAATGAAGAAATTTCCCAAAAATTGCCCGATAATGTATTTTTTTTTCTAAAAATCGAAGAAAATTCCTTCCGAATATTGAGGATGTCTACAAAAAAATTCAAGAAAATCAAAAAACCTGTTCGAACATTTCTCGAAAATTGGCCAAAAAAATTCGGTTTCCCGAAAATCAAAAAACCTGTCCGAAAATAAAGAAAATTTCCTGAAAATCAGAAAACCTGCCTGAAAATAAAGAAAAATGACCGAAATTTGTAATGCACATAAACTTGGTGTTAAATTTTATTTATAAATTTACACACAAGTATCAGACATGTCAGAAAACAGACACAAATGTGCACAAAGCAACTTTTCTCTGAACAAAAAATGGGCTGGTTAAAAACTATCTGAGTGTGTAATTTTGTGGTCATCGGCAGTGCCGGAAACTAAGTTAGGTAGTTTATGGGGTTTCTGTGGTCTAAAAGAATTTTAATTGAAATACTTATTCGTTGCTTAATATTTCCGGGACTTATGTTGCACTTCTATTAGATTTAAATATTTTGAGTAGTTTATTACTTTTCAATTTTTTTTCAATCTTGCACGTTGGTTAATCTGGGAAAAATGATATAATAAAGCTCCTTGTTGAAAAAAAATAGGCTTAAGGAACGTAGGCTTTTTATATAAATATGCAATGGGCAGCTTGCTATCCGCCACTGTTTATCGGCCTTAAGATTAAAATTCTGGAAATAAAAGAAGTTAGGCCTGGGGGGTATTTTTTCGTGGAATTGGTTGTAAGATTAACACATTGTAGAAGAGTCTGAATTGAGATGTTAAGTACAACAGAAACCATCGAGCCTGCCGAGGTGGTACCCGTCGGATTATGAATCTTGGTATTCAATTTTTAGTTTTCACTGTCTAAGCATAAATCGCGTTGCTACCCTTCTTTACGATTAATTGGAGTCTCTTCTTGATATTATAATGTCGTCTGCTACGATCGGGATCCTACTAGGCCTATTTACTGTAGCGTAAATACTGTCTAGGCCTAGTTGTACTAACGTTAAAGCTGCTTTGCTAACCTGAAGTAAGCGTTGCACTCATCATCGTTATAACTGTCCAAATCAAACGCTTGATACTCATAATACTGAAATTCAGGGTTTGACGGTTTGTTTGAATCATAGAGTAACATGAATTCATTGTCGTCTAATAAATCTGTCAAATAACCAAAGGCAAGTGCCTCGCAAACTCGATTAAGGTTCGCCATTATGCAGCGTCGTCTGCTTGCTAGGCTTCTTAGCAATCGAGTTTAATCACATGACTGATCACATGACTGATCACATGACTACCATTTACCCCGTCGTAAAAATCTAAAGCGCAAAATCATCAGGACGGGGATGTCGGTACGACGACGTACATTATCGGTTAACTTCCCGTCGCACGACTCCGCGTCGTGAAATCTAAAGCTCCCTAATAAAAGTTGAATCTTTTATTGTTATTCAATAATGAAATGTGTACGTTATATAGAATGCCTATGAACATTGATCCAAGGGAACAAACATTCTCTTGATATATATATATCTGATATCATATCTGCATTGTTTAAGAAAGTAACACAACTATCGCCCTAAAAGAGACTGACTTAAATTGTGAAATTTTCATAATCATTCTAATTTTCCCTAGATATAAACAAACCTATAGGCTACGTTAAACGTTTTTTCTACTGAAAAAGTATTCACATCTGCCTGTCTATATTCTGCCGCTTATAATTTGTAAGACTTATTTAAGTAGATCCTTGCTTGAGTGTATGATCCACCTCAAATTTCATTAGTGGAGCATTTTTGAAATTGGGCCCAGTGTAAAACTTACAATGTACCAATGTGGACTTATGTCATTGTCGTAGAATAAAATTCAAAAAATGCTCCTTTACAGAGATAACACTTGAGTGTTGTTTTGAATATTAAAGTCCAATCCCTTATTATAAATGGTGTTTACACTGACATGCTGACAGATTGAAAAAAGAAAAACAGTTTTTCCTATTTTCCCGAATTTTGTTCATATGTAGATAACAAAAATGTTCACCGATAATTTTCGGAGTGATACAAATTTAGAATTTTCCCGGTGATAATACCTTAGAAATATGTCAGTCGGAAAGTGCCACGCAATCTTGTGTTACCCTCCCCCACCCCTTTCACAAAAATCGCGAAAACGCCTTTTCCTTTGAAACAATAATAATAATAATAATAATAATAATAATAATAATAATGATGATGATGATGATGATGATGATGATGATGATGATGATGATGATATTAATAATAATGATAATAATAATAATAATAATGATTATAACAATAACAACAACAACGACAGCAACAGTAAGAGTAATAGTAGTAGTAATAGTAATAGGGGCGCTAAAGGTAGGGGTAATGAGAGGGGTAAGGAATGGGTGACGGGAATTTACCCCACGATATCGCTTTTTCCCACTCTTCCTCAAAAAATGTTGTACAGGCAAAATATTTGGTCCGATTTACAACCCCCCTCCCCCTCCCCCCTCCCAGTGAATGAGTGAGTGAAGGGCAAGGTGGAGAATCTGGGGATTAATACATCTTGAAATGGAGTGCTCAATTTGTGTCACTTTGTTTAAATTTCCGAAACGAAGTTTTATAGCCGCTTTACATTGTGGCCCCTTATTCCCCTAAAATTGGGCCCGAAGATCAGCAGGGGTGGGGGAGTAGGGGCGATTAAGATGTTTTCCACTGGTTAGATTCACTGTACATTTCATCATCTAATTTTGTATTAGAAGGTTGACGCTGGAATAGGCCGGAGGCATTTACCAGGTTGTCTGCACTCTAAAAGTAGCACCTCCACGACTTCAACAAAGAAACGTGAAGATGAAGTAGTCATGATCATCCATCTGACCAAGAAGAAGTACGCTAAGTTCTAAGTTCAAGGTTAATGAATTATGCTTTAGCTTCATACTACAGATATTTATTTAAGAGTTTAAGAGATTCCCTCATTCCGCCCTCTCACCACCCCTACCCTCATCTCAAACATGCACACATCACCTACAAAGAAATCATGTCCAAAAAAAACTTAAGCTTTTGATTCTCTTGGAGGCAAAGTACCATTTCCGGCTAACGAATTGATTGAGTCAGGTTGCATGGCATCTTTCTTCCGGAAATCTATAATTTTCAAAAAATATCTTTCAATTTTTGTAAGCTTCATTTTCGTGTAATTTTGTTTCAATTTTCGTGAAGTTTGTTTCAATTTTGTGAAATATCTTCCAATTTTGAGAAATATTCTTTAATTTTTGAGAAAGTATCTTCAATTTCTGGAAAATTTCCTTCATTTTTTAAA
This sequence comes from Chiridota heheva, assembly GCA_020152595.1. Lineage (NCBI taxonomy): Eukaryota > Metazoa > Echinodermata > Holothuroidea > Apodida > Chiridotidae > Chiridota > Chiridota heheva. Next base: position 25,958 of record JAIGNY010002870.1, read on the forward strand.
AGCTTTCTTCATTTAAAAAAATTTAAGATTAGATTTCTTCAATTTTCGTAAAATTACGTTCGTTTCGGGAATTTTCCTCAAACTTTACACAAAGTTCAAATAACTTTAGTCCCCCTGCCTCCACTCTCCTCCTCCTTCCTTTCCAAATAGTTTTTGGACCATGATAAGAGACTGCATACATGTTTGTAGGTTAGTTCAGACAAAAATAAAATCTGGTTCGCATTGTCAAATATCATCCTACGCTGCTGATAAGTTAGATCTATGTGCCCAAAGTTTTACTCTGATGAGCATTTTTTTTTTTTTTTTTTTTTGGGGAGGGATGGGCGCTAAAATTCCCTTGCCCTCAGTCAAACATGACCCCCTCCCCACACGCTTCTTGTGGACAGTTCGAAGTCTTTCTGCCAATTTCTTTATTATAGGTCAATCACTTAAAATGACGTGAAAGTCTAAATCTGCTAGGATTTGATCAGTTTGGGAGCAGCCCGAAAAACTGGGTACTTTGAAATACCCCAAAGTTTGGGTAATTTTATGTATTTCATCATCGAATGCGCCTACACATTTGACTAACCCACACTAGCTGACTAAAGATATGGGGTTTCTTATTTTCCGCTCCGGATTGTCCAAAATTTCAATGGAGAACCTGAAATTTTGGAGCCTGATAGTAAATAGATATTCAAAACATTTTGCCACTGCTTTTTGATAATCACGGTCGCCTATTTGAGAAAATCAATAAAACAGATTATGGGTAGTCTGTTTTCTTCACTTCCTTAAAAAAGGCGGCAATGAATTTAAAAAGCGGTGGCAAAAAGTTTTTAATATATATTTACTATCTGTCTCCAAAAGTTTAGGATATCCAGTGGAATTTTGGAGAATCCAGAACGGAAATTGAGAAAGCCCATATGTTAAGTGTGGGCTAGTCAAATGTGTAGGCTCATGAGATGACGTAATACATGAAAGTACCCAATTTTTTTGGGTATTTTAAAGTACCCACTTTTTCGGGTTGTTCCCACACTGTTGATTGTGGTACGATTTGCTGCATGTGCGTTACATTGTAAACAGATAAAATATAAAAAAAACTTAATAATAATTGGTACATGTCGACAGAAGTTATCGCAGATCGCAAAAGAATCATTCCACACTCCTTATTTCATATATCTTTATAATTTTTTAATGTTTCACGGTGATAGCATATCTCCCATATATGAAGTGTTATTAGGTCATAGCTTTTACTTAATTTTGCATCTAATTCACAGATTCATGTTCGAACGAACTGTGATGGGCAGACTGTGCTATGGCGTGGAAAAAGAAGAAAACACCTATCGCGAATGATTTTCTCCTAGCCTTCCGCTCTTATAATCATATTAACTTGTTAACATAAATATAGCATTTACTAAGTTCTTTCTTTTGACGTAGGCCAATGGTGGGTTCCACTTGGTAGCGGAAGTCATCGCAGTTCAGGTTTCAGTTTTGTCTACAGAACATGATGACAATTGCTACATTCACATCAAAGGTAATGTTTCTTTTTAAAATATTTTAACTGGGGCGCACGCATACTAGGCACAGATCCAAAGTGGGGAGTAGTCCAACTTACAATATTCCTTACAACATATATAGGGTCTAAATATTATTGTCAGAAAATATCCAAATTTCCATCGAGAAGGTGTATGTTTGTGTGGGAAGGGGAAGGAGGAGTTTGGATCCCTGTACCAGACTTCTCTCTGGATGCTTCTGATTATGCAGAGTAATAGGTCAATGGAGGAAATCTTCAAAAACTTACTTTTGGGCCGTTTTTTTTTATCCGTATAATGCAGTCTTGTCAGGTTCGTGGGTGCAGGGAGCGGATAAGATTCCCAAGGGGTAAAGTAACCTTACCTTAAAACTGCAAAATGATAAGCACCGACCGTTCTTTTTCGCTTGTAAAATATTTGAAATAAACTTTATGATCTTTCTACATAAACAAAGGATAAATAGGAAATAGAACGGGTGGAGAGGGGTCACTATGTTCAGTAAAATACTGTTGTATGTAGAGTGGGCAATTCCTTACGGGACGTATACTTACATATCGCATTTTCGCGTATATGTGTCGAAAGCATGACCAGATCTTCATTCATAATTTAAAACCTAAACTGGAGACAGTGGAGAGGGATCAACATCTTATATTTAAAAAACAAACAAAAAAACGTGACAGCTGGTTTTTACAATATAGGCGCATATTTGTGGGTAGGTCGAAGGGTGGTATGTGTGTATAGGGGTTTAGGGATATGGTTGTAGAACAACATCTTTATATTCCTACGTCACACATTTGTTTTAAAGTAACATAAACACTTTTTTTTTTTTATTTATCTTCTTTTCAGGATCCACGCGGGATGTTTGCTCTACCTCGTCCTTCCTGCATGTCCTGGCTCAAAAATACTCCGCAAGCGTCATTCCACGCCTCGACGCCATTAAAAAAGTTCCAGAATTCACCACTCTCACAAAGTGGAGCATTATCGAGAGCACCAAGACTCGACCAAGTATTTGCAGGTGGAACAAAGAGGTCGCTGTTTCTCCTGGTAATCAACTTTACATCGTCAGAAATGGAAAAACTGTCAATATTGAGAAAACACCCCAGCCAAACATTCTCAAGTATCCACATCTTGTTCAAATGATCAACGAACAACTTTAAAAAATCTCTTCAACTTCTTCAAAATATCATCATCGCATCAACTTTATCATCAAAGAAAATTCGCTTTGGATTCCTAAGAAATTATCACTAATCAATTGTATCACCAAGTGTGGGTGTGCGTGTGGAGGTAGGAGGGGTTGGGTACAATCAAATTTCAAAACAAAGTAAGGCTGGGTTTAATTATTCATCGTTAGACAGTATTTTGCATAAAAGTTTCTGTTGAGCAAGGGCCCATTGAAAATTCTTTTTAAAATCATCTCCAAACTTCAAAATTATCTTGAATCTTCAAAAAATCTTTAAGAAGTCAACGTATCCATTATCAGATTTTATAACATTGTAACAATTTATCACTTGGCACTTTCTGAAAAAAAAGTTAAAAGTCAATTACATCTAGCAAGTGTGGGTGTATGTATGGACGAGAGGAGGGGGAACAATCAAATTTCAAAAACAAAGTAAGTGTGGGCTTCAATTATTGATCTATTTGGCAGTATTATTGGGCGAAATCTGCTCTTCAAAAAGTATCATTTTACAATTGCTTTTGAAATTACCCTCAAACTTCACATTTTACTTTAAAACGCCAATAAAGTAATAAATGATCAGATTCCATAAGATTACAACAGTTTAGCACCTGACAATATTTGTCCATGTGACCTTCAGACAAATTGCAAGTTTTTGCGTGAACTTAAAACTATTCTAATGCAGAGCCTAATGGTACTACGCCACTTCGTTAGGATATCAACCAATGGAGGAATTTCTCTTATCATGTGGCCCATAAACTGCATCTTCCTGCCTTTGATTTTTTACCCATTAGCATAAACCAATGCAATAGAGAACATACCATCACGATCTCTACTTCATAGCACTGGTTGTCTCCCGTTATTTTTAAAATCACATTTAAACTTCCCAAAAGAGGAAAAACCTTCAGAGCTTCATTAAAAAGCAATTCATCAATTACCAAGTATAGGTACTAACATGATTTCATATGATTACAAAAATTAATCACTGGACAATGTTTGTGCATGTGATCTTCAGGCAAAAACAGTTTTTTGCATAAGCTTGTCTATGTATAGTCAAAATTACTTTTGACACGCCGCTATCCCGGGGCTACACCACTACATCAGAGGTCACACCATTACGATCTCTAACTCAACCAGCTGGCTGTCTAGGTTATCAAAATTGGTGAAAATTTAGTCGTTTAGTATTGTGTCCACGAATCATAATTCTGAATGATAAATCAAGTAGTACGGGAGGACCATACAGTAAGGGACCAATCAGAAGCCAGGATCGTTATGATATGATGCTCGCGCGTGTCTTCTATCAGTCTATGCGAAAGCTTAAAGGAAAGCCGCACAATTCAAACTGAAGTTTGTGTTAAAGATCAAATCCTCTCCAACAAGGCACGCCAACCAGGTATTAAGGCGAATCTCAGAAGTAAGAAGGAGGAGAGGTCGTTCCCAAACCTGAAGTGGCACCAGACATTTGAGCGTTGGATGACGCATGGGGCTGTTTAAGTAAGTTTGGTTAAAACTTTACATGGATAGTCTCTTTGGATGCGATCAGGGCATTGAATTTTAACAATGAACATTTCACGCTATTCTTCAACGCTTGGGCGATCACGTCACATTCATTACCTGTTTAGAAACTGCAGCATGAGCAAGGTACGTGTCTAACCTTGTATTTAAAGAAGTCAATAAACATCAGGATGTAAATGTAAAGGAGCACCATCAAGACCTTGAAAAAGGAAACAACGGCGTGCATGTGAAAATCAATATTAAGACCACCAGAAGTGAGTTCTTCTTTTTAGCCACAAAGTAATGCGCTGAATTCTAGTTCTCGTCAACGTAAAAAAAAGGAGTCGCAAAAGATTTGTCTTTCTTGTAGCTCAAATCAAACATGCCATGTACGCCAAAGCCATGATTAACTCTATAACCGAAACAGATTGTGAAAACAAGACAGTGTACATAGTGATACCTTTTGAGTCACTATGGTTTACCAATATTATGAAACAGTGGTACGATGGAAGTATATCCGCAGACCTGTATGAAAATATAAAATCAGATCGGTCCGATGTAGCAACAGCCGTGAAGCAAGGATGTCCCGTACTAGGCTTCTTGTTTATCATTGCACTTGACTGAGTAATGCGACGAACTATCAATGATTACATGAATAACATTATGTGGAATTTCTGCAAACTCCTGGAAGATTTAGATAACATTCACACAAAAAAAACTTCAAAACTTCAAACCATTGAAGGATATATAGGCTAACAATGAATGATAACCAGATAACAAGATCAAGGTAATGAGATTTAATGCAAAAAAGGCAATATGCTATATCAATGAACGGATAAGAGATGGATGAAGTGCATGATTTCACATACTTAAGAGCTATCCTTACTAAGAATGGCGGAACGCTGATTGACACGATGAGAAGAATAGGCGAGGCTAGAGAGAGAGTTGAACACACAATTACAATGACGGGGTCGTCACCTGCGTATTCGGTTATGATAGTACAAATGCTATCACGAAACGCTTAATACGACCCGGACGAGAACATAGGTACGACGTACGGACAGATATAACATCGACAACCAAGTCAATGTCCACGGCCTTTGATAACCAGTTGTGGTGCACTGGCGTGTCTACCCACCCCAGAATTGAACCCGGGGCCTTGTGGTCTGTAGACAGGTATGATAACTGCTACACCACAGTAGGTAGGCTAGAGACGCTTTCATCACCTTAAATAACTATGTGATTATGGGAATCAAACAACTTAAGGACAAACTTGAATATATTTAAAACAAAGGCTATGTCTGTGCTTCTATATGGATCATGCACATGAACTGAGAATTATTGAGAACGACAGTAATAACGGCTTGTATAATTGACATAGATGATACCGACAACCACAACAATTCGTGAAAGAAGATAGGAGTGGACATATTGCACGGAGAAATGCCACCAATAATCAAATGGTAGCTCTGACCTGGACACTAGATGGGCGCAGAAAACGAGTTAACATGGAAGCGAATGGTAGAGATGGGGGAGCTGGAAGTAAGCCAGTGAAGTAAGATAAGGGACAACGAGATGGGTCTCAGTTATTAAGGCCTCAATCCCTACTTGAGGAGAAGGGAGCAGTGAGTGAGTATAAGTGATCCCTTTTGGTTTCCAAACCGCGATTTGCTGGTGAGAGCCGACCACTCGTTGAACACAATTCACAGAATGCATATCAATATCGAAGACAAACTCACCGACTTATTTGTTGCGAGCTGTGGACTTTAAAGCATGCGTGCGCTGTTGTCTGGACGGCGCTGTTGAAAAGTTAGTAATGTTCGAGCAAGACTTGTGACGATGTGATCGTCGCTGTCTACCATATCTGCTATTGAACAATTTGAATTGCTAATTCCATGTCTTGGTGAGAGTACTGCTTTTTTCGAACTGCTTCCCAGACGAATTCAATATAAATTATGCTGTCTTGATACGGTCGCAGGCCTTTGAGAGATTCGTACTCATCGGTATAGCGTTGTTGCATTCGATCGCTTTTGTTCAAAATAAATCCCGTCTCTAGTTGATATACATACCTCGACGACGTGAAGTACCGTGTAGTTTATGTCCACGATCTGATTAATTTGCAGCTCACCCATGTCTTGCTCAGAATTTGTTGGTTTATTTCATGTCGTTCGTTGGCATTAACTGTCACACAAATCCCCACAGAGCAGCTTTCCTTGACATCAGAACGGGAGTACGGGATCGTACAGGTTGTGTGGAGGTAACACAATTTGTTTAATTATTCTTTCTTAGACACATCTGTGGTGTTTTGAGTCGCGACGTGAAGTATCGTGAAACTCAAGTCCACGGCGCAAAATTTGTTGATCTACCGGTGAAAGCGAGCATATTATTTCACTTGTTCTTCAATTTGTGGATAGTACGAAGGTACTCATGCCGAAGAAAATCTCGGGATTCGACGATAGTTTACGCCCCACTCGTCTACTTTGTAGTGTTCTTTGTATATCATAATTTTGTTAACATTTGTAAGAATTTTTGAGGAAACGTTCACATTCAGACTGTGTAGGTGAAAATAATATTCCTCAATCTCAAAAATATCTGACTGCAAACAATACCTCTAGGAGGCAAAGCTATTACTCTCTGGTCATCCAAGTAGATCAAACCTGCAACCGATTTCTTTACGCCGTAGCAACTATGGCTGAATTTGCACCAGAATAGCCATGTTATAGGTCTTACCGTATTTGTAGTAAATATGAACTTGCTTATGGCCAATCCCCATTCCATGGGCATTAACTGCGAATACAAGCTTCCCATATCCGACTATTCCTGTCCATACGCCCTATCTGTTTCCAAGTGCGGTCTAACATACAGTTTTTGCCAAGAGGTTACATTGTCATAGGTTTCTTGGGCGGAATTGATTCATATCCCGAAACTCATGCCTACCCATCTTTTCTAGACATCAAAGTCTCCCATTACGATGTTGATGTCTTTCTCTGAGTATCTCTCGTTTTACCAACTGTCTATCTGGTTTCGCTGATACCAAGCACGGTATGATTGTAATCATGCATTCGTTTCATTGAAGAGTCTTACCCACCACATACAGGGTTTCAATAAATACGACGTTTCTTGTCGACAGAACTGAGGGTTTTCAGCTGTTATGACTTTTTAGATTATTCACAACTTTTATCAATTACCGTCATCTCTCTCCCTCCTTTTCAATGTTATTAATCTTATGTTAATTTGTTGCTGACGATTGTGAAAGTTTATATTACGCGTAGGGGCGTATGCCCGACGATCAACCCTCCTTTCTCAACCGGGGTTGCCACCATCCATTACGGAGTTAAAGGCCTACAGCTTTCAGTTTCTTATTACTACCATATATGCTTCGTCTTTTCGTTGTTTTTTCAGAGAGGAAAATAAAGTTTTTCAGGCGAGGGTGAAAGGGAGAAGTTCGAGTTGGTTTGGAACCGAGTTATCGAGTTGGCTTGACGCTCCATTCGAGTTGGTATAGGGTCAAGTTAGCTCATTACCAGCGCTTTTCCCCGTACAGCTTTCATTCAATGCTCTCGTGGGTGGAGCCTTACGAATAAACGTAGGTCTTGAGTCACGTGGTCTTCTACACAATGTTTACATCAGGAATACCCACGTAAAGAAATTTTATCAAGTGCTTTTTTCGGTGCGACGAATGCGTTAGGCACGGTTGCGTTGATGTAATGGTTCTCGGCTTATTACAGCGCCTGAACTATATCAGTATAACGTTGGTGTAGACTCACGGTAAGTCTGGTACTGATGACATGCACATGTGCGTGAAACCGTTTGTGGCTAGTTTATTTGTGTGTCGCCAGGATAGAAGTGCTTGTGTTCGGAATCTCACACAAATTTCATTTTGAGGTGAAAAGGCTTTCGCTTCAGGAATACACGTGATTAGTCCTGCAGTGTTGGAAGATAACTCCCTTACAACTAGCTCAGAATAATGGAATGTGGTCATGGTCCAAACGATATATAGTGGGGCGGATATGTAACAATTTTTACTTAAAGTGTGCACTTCTGAATAGAAGCATGAAAATTTGCAC
>JAIGNY010002871.1:0-12968 GCA_020152595.1 Chiridota heheva
TAAAAGCTATACGGAATTTAATATACAATAACATACAGTATGACAGGGACACTCAGCCCAGCCCAATTTCGCTCTGACACTTACTTTAATTTTGTGGAGAAACACAAAAATAAGACAAATAATTATCTTTGAATTTTTGCTAAGGTTCATCTTTATTTAAAAATTCGATTTAAAATACAACAATTGTATACATACATTAAGTCTATCTAAGCAATGATTAAAACATATATTAAATCATGTTTATAATTCCAAACATTCACTTTTTTTAATACCTTTCAGAAATAGTGTTACATGAAACATAACTACAATATCTAAATTATATGATAAACAGTAACAGAGTGTATCGATGGAGTTTCGCCGAAAGACACATCTTCAAACATGAAATAAAGTTTCATATTTGGGATGTCATAGATTTAAATTCCTGACAAAATTTAACACACGACAGCTTTTTACTCAATAACGGAACACGCTGTTTCGATGAATTTGTAAGCATAAAATAAAGTTTAATATTTGAGATTTATGTCTCTATTAATATCCACATTTTATCGTTTTTGATGGACTGGCAATAAGCCAATAAGAGTCAAGGAACTCAAAAACGGAAATCAGCGCATGACAAAACACGTTTTTTTTCAGCTTCCATTTGGTACCGTCTTTTCAAATGAATATTTCCAAAATTGTATTAGTGTGATTTAAATATTTACAGGTTCCTACATCAGTATCTACGCCACTATATCAAGCATCTACACCACTATATCAAGCATCTACACCACTACTACACTAAGCTTATCCACAAATATAACAAGCATCTACACCCGCATACCAAACATCGACACAACTATAACAAGCTTATATACCACTATGTCCAGCTTATACACCAATATATTAAGCAACTAAACTTTTATATGAAGAACGTATATCACTATATGAGGCATCTTTATCATTAAATCGAGTATCTACCCCTATATATCAAACATCTACACCACAATAGCAGGCATATACACCATTGTACCAAACATCTATGCCAATATAACAAACACCTAAACTGTACCAAGCATCTACACCACTATATAGTCATCTACCAAACTACATGAATCATTTACATCACAATGTCAATCATTTATACATCACTTCTACACTCCTTTATCCTGGACCACTATATTAAGCATCTACACCACAATGTCGAGCATCTACACCACTGTGTCAGCATTCTATATCACTATATCAGTCATTTACACATCTACTACAACTTCTTCACCACTTTATCCTAGACCACTATATGAAGCATCTACACCAATATGCCAAGCATCCACACCACTATATAACGGCATATACACCACCATATCAAAATTTTACATCACCAGGTGAAGCATCTACATTAAGCGTTTACACCACTATACCAAACATTTACACCACAATATTAAACATAAACAACACTGTAAAGGACAACAACACCACTATATCAAGCATCTACGTCACTATTGCAAGCATTTACACAACTATGCCAAGCAGCTGTGGTAAGTTTAAAGCAATGTAGTGTCTTGATTAGTACACTCTAAACTCATATCAATTCTCTGTTGGATAATAAATGCGTCGTATTTCTTAATCGGCCCTGTACTAACTGAATGTTGCTGGTAATTTACTGTAAAAACAATTTCCTTTCACGGGAAGATGGATTTTATCTACAAATAATCTTTGATTTACAGCAGCTTTTAAACCATTTTGCAGTTTTCTGAAATACCTTATAACAATTCATACACATTTAACTCAAAAATTGACAACACTCTTGTAAAATCTTTGTTTTCTCAATACTACAAATATAAATCAAATCCAAAATAAAATAAATTCTCGTTTTTCCGCTTTCAAAAATCAAAAATGATGCATTTGCAACCATCGACCACGGAACTTGATTTGGGGTACGTTTCCATCTTTCTATCTTTTTCATGAAAAGTTATCTTCCCAAAGTCTGGAACGCATGTTGTAATTAACCTGAAATCCATGAAATCTTAGTTTGTAGTTGTTCCAAGCTACATCAGAGATATGCAGGAAAAATCTTTTATTGAAAATTAGAATATGAAAAGCCGCTTTATGATGTTTTCTAACATTTGGGTATGGCGTAACTGATAAGGAAATTTGATTAAAACTTTGATTACTACGTTAGATTTTCCTTTGCCCAATACCAATTGTACAAATAAAATACTAATTTTAACTATTTAAAATTATTGTCTGTACAAATTAATGTATTCATATGAAAACGTGTAATATGTTGTGTCTCGAAAACATTTGTTTCTTAAATTTGTGCACCGCTGCTAATTTGCTTTGACAATCTGAAACGTATCAGATCATATTATTTACTTCTTTTCTTTAAAACTATAAAAAAACATACAATATCAGAAACTATTGTTAATATTAAAATACAAAAAGCTTCCTACCATCTGATATATCATAAGAATACTTTATTCTTAATCTTGTCTCGTGAATTTTAAAATTGAGTAATAACCAAATTGAATGTAAATACCACATACAGTATAGTTTAAACTGGTTTTTTTACTGTTTTGTTTCACTACTGCACAATTAGAATTATATCATGTAGCACCAGAATTGGTGTTAAAATTATAACACCATGGGTGTTACTTTCAACACTTACTGGGAGTTTGGAGAGGACTACACCCATGGGTGTTAACATGTATCAACACCTTACTTTTCGTTACTGTGACACCAATTAGTGTCACAAGTAACACCAAGTTATTAGATATTTGGTTACCTGTGTAGCACCAATTAGTGTCAAAGTAACACCAAGTAAGGTGTCGATACATTTTAACATCCATGAGTGTAGTCCTCTCCTGACTTCCAGTAAGTGTTAAATGTAGCCCCTTTGGTGTTAGATTTAACACCATAGATTTTGCAGTGTATACTAGATCGTTCGTAATCATCCTATTGTAGTTTTTGAATGTCTTAAAGTAGTATAATGGAGGACCATAAAAGCTATACGGAATTTAATATACAATAACATACAGTATGACAGGGACACTCAGCCCAGCCCAATTTCGCTCTGACACTTACTTTAATTTTGTGGAGAAACACAAAAATATGACAAACAATTATCTTTAAATTTTTGCTCAGGTTCATCTTTATTTAAAAATTCGATTTAAAATACAACAATTGTTTACATACATTAAGTCTATCTAAGCAATGATTAAAACATATATTAAATCATGTTTATAATTCCAAACATTCACTTTTTTAATACCTTTCAGAAATAGTGTTACATGAAACATAACTACAATATCTAAATTATATGATAAACAGTAACAGAGTGTATTGATGGAGTTTGCCGAAAGACAGATCTTCAAACATAAAATAAAGTTTCATATTTGGGATGTCATAGATTTAAATTCCTGAAAAAAGTTAACAAACGAGAGCTTTTTACTCAATAACGAAGCACGCTGTTTCGATGGATTTGTAAGCATAAAATGAAGTTTAATATGTGAGATATATGTCTCCATTAATATCCACAATTTCTTTTCTCGTTTTTGATGGACTGGCAATAAGCCAATAAGAGTCAAGCAACTGTAATCAAAAACGGAAATCAGGGCATGACAAAACACTTTTCCTTGAGCTTCCATTTGGTACCGTCTTTTTGAATAAATATTTCAAAATATGTACTAGGTTAATTTAAATATTTACAGGTTCCTACATCAGTATCTATACTACTATATCAAGCATCTACACCACTACAGTAAGCATCTACACCACTACACCAAGCTTCTCCACAAATATAACAAGCATCTACACCAGCATACCAAACATCGACACAACTATAACAAGCATATATACCACTATGTCTAGCTTATACACCACTATATTAAGCAACTAAACTATTATATGAAGAACGTACATCACTATATGAAGCATCTACATCATTATATTAAGTATCTACACCGATATATCAAACATCTACACCACAATAGCAGGCATATACACCATTATGCCAAGCGTCTATGCCACTATATAGTCATCTACAAAAGCACATGAATTATTTACACTACAATGTCAATCATTTACACAACACTTCTACACTCTTTTATCCTGGACCACTATATCAAGCATCTACACCACAATATCGAGCATCTACACCCCTGTGTCAGCATTCTATACCACTATATCAATCATTTACACATCTACTACAACTTCTACACCACTTTATCCTAGACCACTATATGAAGCATCTACACCACTATGCCAAACATCCACACCACTATATAACGGCATATACACCACCATATCAAAATTCTACATCACCAGATGAAGCATCTACATTAAGCGTCTACACCACTATACCAAACATTTACACCACAATATTAAGCATAAACAACACTATAAAAGACAACCACACCACTATATCAAGCATCTACGTCACTATTGCAAGCATCTACACAACTATGCCAAGCAGCTGTGGTAAGTTTAAAGCAAGGTAGTGTCTTGATTGGTACACTCTAAAATTATATCAATTCTCTGTTGGATAATAAATGCGCCGTATATCTTAATCGGGCCTGTACTAATTGAATGTTGCTGGTAATTTACTGTAAAAACAATTTCCTTTCACGGGAAGATGGATTTTGCCTACAAATAACCTTTGATTTACAGCAGTTTTTAAACCATTTTGTAGTTTTCTGAAATACCTTATAACAATTCTTACACATATTACTCAAAAATTGACAACACTCTTGTAAAATCTTTGTTTTCCCAATACTACAAATATAAATCAAAACCAAAATAAAACAAGTCATTGTTTTTCCGCTTTCAAAAATCAAAAATGATGCATTTGCAATTATCGACCACGGAACTTGATTTGGGGTACGTTTCCATCTTTCTATCTTTTTCATGAAAATTTATCTTCCCAAAGTCTGGAACGCATGTTGTAATTAACCTGAAATCCATAAAATCTTAGTTTATAGTTGTTCCAAAACTACATCAGAGATATGCAGGAAAAATCTTTTATTGAAAATTAGAATATAAAAAGCCGCTTTATGATGTTTTCTAACATTTGGGTATGGCGTAACTGATAAGGAAATTTGATTAATACTTTGATTACTACGTAAGATTTTCCTTTGCCCAAAACCAATTGTACCAATAAAATACTAATTAAAACTATTTAAAATTATTGTCTGTACAAATTAATGTATTCATATGAAAACGTGTAATATGTTGTGTCTCGAAAACATTTGTTTCTTAAATTTGTACACCGCTGCTAATTTGCTTTGACAATCTGAAACGTATCAGATCATATTATTTACTTCTTTCCTTTAAAACTAAAAAAAAAAAAACATACAATATCAGGAACTATTGTTAATATTAAATACAAAAGCTTCCTACCATCTGATATATCATAAGAATACTTTATTCTTAATCTTGTCTCGTGAATTTTAAAATTGAGTAATAACCAAATTGAATGTAAATACCACATACAGTATAGTTTAAACTGGTTTTTTTACTGTTTTGTTTCACTACTGCACAATTAGAATGATATCATGTAGTACCAGAATTGGTGTTAAAATTATATCACCATGGGTGTTACCTTCAACACTTACTGGGAGTCTGGAGAGGACTACATCCATGGGTGTTAATATGTATCAACACCTTACTTGGCGTTACTGTGACACCAATTAGTGTCACAAGTAACACCAAGTTATGAGTTATTTGGTTACCTGTGTAGCACCAATTAGTGTCAAAGTAACACCAAGTAAGGTGTTGATACATTTTAAGATCCATGGGTGTAGTCCTCTCCTGACTCCCAGTAAGTGTTAGAAGTAACACCCGTGGTGTTAGATTTAACACCATAGATTTTGCAATGTATACTAGATCGTTCGTAATCATCCTAATGTAGTTTTTAAAAGTCTTAAAGTAGTATAATGGAGGAACATAAAAGCTATACGGAATTCATAATACAATAACATACAGTATGACCGGAACACTCAGCCCCAGCCTAATTTCGCTCTGACACTTACTTTAATTTTGTGGAGAAACACAAAAATAAGACAAACAACTATCTTTAAATTTTTGCTCAGGTTCATCTTTATTTAAAAATTCGATTTAAAATACAACAATTGTTTACATACATTAAGTCCATCTAAGCAATGAATACAACATATAATAAACCATGTTTATAATTCCACACATTTACTTTTTAAATACCTTTCAGGAATAGTGTTACATGAAACATAACTACAATATTTAAATTATATGATAAACAGTAACAGAGCACCATGTATTGATGGAGTTTTGCCGAAAGACAGATCTTCAAACATGAAATGAAGTTTCATATTTGGGATGTCATAGATTTAAATTCCTGACAAAAGCTAACAAACGACAGCTTTTTGCTTAATAACGGAACACGCTGTTTCGATGGATTTGTAAGCATAAAATAAAAATTTAGTATTTGAGATTTACGTCTCCAGTAATATCTTGATTTTCTCGTTTTTGATGGACTGGCAATCAGCCTATAAGATTCAAGGTACTCTAATCATAAACGGAAATCAGCTCATGACAAAATACGTTTTTCTTCAGCTTCCATTTGGTACCGTCTTTTCAAATAAATATTCCAAAATTGTACTAGTGTAATTTAAATATTTACAGGTTCCTACATCAGTATCTACACCACTATATCAAGCATCTACCCCACTACAGCAAGCATCTACACTGCTAAACCAAGCTTTCACAAATATAACAAACATCTACACCAGCATCCAAACATCGACACAACTATAACAAGCATATATACCACTATGTCTAGCTTATACACCATTATATTAAGCAACTAAACTATTATATGAAGAACATACATCACTATATGAAATATCTACATTATTATATCAAGTATCTACACCGATATATGTAACATCTACACCAAAATAGCAGGCATTTACACCTTTGTGCCAAGCATCTATGCCAATATAACAAACACCTAAACTATACCAAGCATCTACACCACTATATAGTAATCTACCAAACTACATGAATCATTTACATCACAATGTCAATCATTTATACAACACTTCTCTTCTACACTCCTTTATCCTGGACCACTATATCAAGCATCTACACTACAATATTGAGCATCTACCCCACTGTGTCAGCATTCTATACCACTATATCAATCATTTACACATCTACTACAACTTCTTCACCACTTTATCCTAGACCACTATATGAAGCATCTACACCACTATGCGAAACATCCACACCACTATATAATGGCATATACACCACCATATCAAAATTCTACATCACCAGATAAAGCATCTACATTAAGCGTCTACACCACTATACCAAACATTTACACCACAATATTAAGCATAAACAACACTATAAAAGACAACCACACCACTATATCAAGCATCTACGTCACTATTGTTATCATCTACACAACTATGCCAAGCAGCTGTGGTAAGTTTAAAACAAGGTAGTGTCTTGATTGGTACACTCTAAACTCATATCAATTCGCTGTTGGATGATAAATGCGCCGTATTTCTTAATCGGCCCTGTACTAACTGAATGTTGCTGGTAATTTACTGTAAAAACAATTTCCTTTTACGGGAAGATGGCTTTTACCTACAAATAATCTTTGATTTACAGCAGTTTTTAAACCATTTTGCAGTTTTCTGAAATACCTTATAACAATTCTTACACATTTTACTCAAAAATTGACAACACTCTTGTAAAATCTTTGTTTTCCCAATACTACAAATATAAATCAAATCCAAAATAAAATAAATCCTTGTTTTTCCGCTTTCAAAAATCAAAAATGATGCATTTGCAATTATAGACCACGGAACTTGATTTGGGGTACGTTTCCATCTTTCTATCTTTTTCATGAAAATTTATCTTCCCAAAGTCTGGAACGCATGTTGTAATTAACCTGAAATCCATAAAATCTTAGTTTATAGTTGTTCCAAAACTACATCAGAGATATGCAGGAAAAATCTTTTATTGAAAATTAGAATATGAAAAGCCGCTTTATGATGTTTCCTAACATTTGCGTATGTTAAAATTGTTTTTTTTAAATTGAGTAATAACCAAATTGAATGTAGATACCACAAATAGTATACTTTAAGTGATTATAAGTGAAACTGTATATGTAGGCCTACTACACAAAATATCTAGCTGAATGTGTATATGCGAGAAATACATATTACAAATTGTCTCATTATTGCTAAATTTTATATTAAATTGATAAGTGGACACCAAATTATTTTACTATTTCGCACGGATTTTAGTCTGAAATTGCGAATATATTCTGGGACATTTGGCAAAACTATATTTTGTATAGAATATATCTTTTAACAACTACTCGCTTAGGTACGTCACACACGTATCCAGGTTAGTCTATATACATTGGTAAGGTGCGCATCAAAACTTAAACCGTACAAATGTTTTTTCCTTATAGCTGCCATGTTTAGCAAAAAAAAAATACAGTTCTTTTTGGTATTTGATAACTTAAAGTGCAGGATTGTTTTCCAAATTGTTAAAAAGAAAAAAAAAGTGTGCACATCGGTTCGGGATCGAAAAGTTCTTAAGCTCGTCTGAATGTGAAGTGTCCTGGAAATACTCTACGAGCACCTATGTTTTAATATGAATTATGCAGTTAGTTTATATATCGTTTGTACAAAATACCCTTTTAACTTGCAATGCTTATAACATTATATGTAAGCTACGAAAATATTAACAGACATTCCTGTATTATTTCCACACTTGTTTTAATCGATTTCAAATGTATGATTAATTTAGAAAATGACTGCTTTAAATTACCCTTCTTCACGTTTTTGAAAATATGTACAAAAACGTATTGACATACATACATACATACATACATAAATACATACATCCATAAATACATACATAGATATGTATGTATGTATTAAACTATATTTAAATTCGTATCGAATTTACGTTGAAACCATCAAATGTTTCAATTTACCATTAACCGTTATTTGGTATAAAATGTCCATACGTATCTAAATAACGACAACATAATGAAAACAAGAAATGAAATTTCCTGACATGTGTCTTTTTTTGTAGCCTTACCGTATTGTTTTTATTAAATTACTTACCACGTGTAAGGTTATCATCTACTGAATGTATTTGTATGTATGTATGTATGTATGTATGTATGTATGTATGTGTGTATGTATGTATGCACGTATGTATGTATGTATGTATGTATGTATGTTTGTAGGTATGTATGTATGTATGTGTGTTTATGTATGTTTGTATGTATGTATGTTTGTATGTATGTACGTACGTATGTATGTACGTACGTATGTATGTGTACGTGTATATATATATATATATATATATATATATATTTATATATATATATATATATATATATATATATATATATATATATATATATATATATATATATATATATATATATATATATATATATATATATATATATATAAATATATATATATATATATATATATATTATATATATATATATATATATATATATATATATATATATATATATATATATATATATATATATATATATATATATATATATATATATATATATATATATATATATATATATATATATATATATATATATAAGAAAAATAATCTTAATTGCATTTAGCACAAAGGTTAAACTCAGCAATCCCATTATAAAACTTCGCATAACAGAATGAGTTCACCTTTATCGGATTCGGATCAGTCCATTCCATGAAGTGTTCTATCTCGCACCCTTTCCCAACTTTTATGCTTCCAAAGTTGTCCAGAGTGATCCAGAATTTCCTAAATGTGTTTCCGTTTAATATAAACGGAGTTTGCACTTTTCTTTCTGGGGGTTCCTGTGCGTGATAAGTGCGTATTCCAGACCACGTGTTTCCTGCTCCTATAACAATTCTATACATGTTTTCTCGGTTTGCATTATGTGATAGTCCTATAACAATATGATCAGAACCTTTGACTTCGAAATCAAGACGACCTGACGTCAATGGAGGTGTGTTGAAGTGACAAAAATCATCGTCTATTAATCTGTTGCACTCTGTAAAGCATCGATAGAAAGAAATTGATGTGAACGCGTAGTAAGTGTATTCTTGCAATACGGTGTACTTGTGTCTGCCTAATCAATGCAATAATGAAGTATTTCTGTTCATTCAAAAGTACATGGAGCTACACAGGCAAAAGTAGCTCAAATCTTAGAACCTTATTGTCAATTAAATGATATAATAATAGCAACATATGTCATCAAAATTGGTTAAACATTGACCATTTTAAATCTCTGACAGGAAAATGTAATTTACTGCAGAGCTGCCTCAGCATTATTTTTTTTTTGGGGGGGGATATTTTGTTTTGTTTTTAAAGGATATGAGGCCTTATATAAAGTGTAAAGTATTGTATACTGAAGGGAGTCATTGATAATAATTATATGAAATGCTATACTGATTTGTATAGAAACTGTCGAATTAGTTTCTTATTTTTTAGAAAGATTCGCTTCATTATGAAATAAGTGAAAACCTTGCGAATATTCTTTTCAAAACTAATACAAGGAAATATAATACCAATCGTGTCTATCAAGGAGAGTCAAAAATAAAGAATTAAGAGTTTGGATAGTGCTTAACCAAATGTAACCAAACCGCGAAGTACGGTTGAAAAACCGTTATTGCCCTTTCTAATACTAGTCTAGGTCAAGAGAAGTATATCCACATAAAGCAACAAACTGACAAATATTCCCGATGCATAAATTATTAAATCTGCAATCAATCAGTCTCAAAAGAAGCAGTTTAGTTCAGAAGGCTGATGAATAAACGTAGACAGGCGCGTTTCTAAACCAAATAATATGTACGATATCATTAGCGATTGATTAACTGTGTTAATCCTTCATGCTAATTGATTATATGGTATTTATAAATATATATATATATATATATATATATATATATATATATATATATATATATATATATATATATATATATATATATATATATATATATATATATATATATATATATATATATATATATATACATACATACATACACACACATTATATATATATATATATATATATACATACATATATACACACATATTATATATATATATATATATATATATATATATATATATATATATATATACAAAATATATATATACAATATCTACACACATAATTATATATATATATATATATATATATAAACAAAATAGGAAAGATGACAATGTCTCTAGCCAACAAAATTTGTATATATATATATTTATATATATATATATATATATATATATATATATATATATATATATATATATATATATATATATATATATATATATATATATATATATATATACATATATATATATATATATATATATATATATATATATATATATATATATATATATATATATATATATATATATATATAAGTAAACAGAAGACAAGGTATTTCGATTTCCGTCAACAAAGATTCAAAATACAAAATTTTCGAAACTGTAAAGTTAAAACTTAAATAAAACAAATGAAACGCATAACAGAGGAAAAACACATTGACGACGTAACAATAACAGGCTTGCGCGTCTAGAATAAAATAAAAATTGCGTAAAAATAACACCCATACCTTTTTACACGTTATACGCAATGCGCGCAGAAGAGAGAAACTTTTACGTATTTTTGAAGTAAATAAATCGACTTAAAGATGCTAGATCTTTGTTTAGGCCTTCTGTTATGATTTGGTATTTGAAGGTGTACATGAGTTTAGCGGTTTTTCTGTCTTTATCAGATCTAAAACCACCTGCTAAAATGCAGAAGCGTAAGTCAGTCATTTTGTGATGGTGTGTGTATGTGTTAAAGTGTTTAGTAATAGAAAGGCCCTGTATATTGTTCCTAATGGAAGAGAAATGATTATTATACTGGAAGCGAAATTTAGTTTTAGTTTCTCCAATGTAGTTTGCTTTGATGCACTTTTTGCATTATAGTAGATAAACCACATTGGATGTATCGCAAGTGAAGGGTCCCGGTTTTACAATGTGTTTACCTACTTTAATTTCAATTCTGGTGTCCATATGTTTACAAAGACTACATCTGGTATTGTTGCAGGTCTTATATCCTGACTGTACGTGCATGGTAGGGAGAGTGTTACGCACTAACAGCCTGTGCAAATTTAGGGGCTGCCTTCGAGCGCAAACAGTAGGAGCGTCAAAAACTTCAGCAATTGTGGGGTCGCTTTTAAGTGAAGAATACGCATTATTGATATCCTTAACGAGGGTTTTAATATGAGAATTGAACCTGGTTACAAGGGGGATAGTTAACAATTTGTTTTCTAGCTATTCTGGTACAGAGTTTTTTTAACTACCAAAGAAGGAGTGTATTGACAATGTGAAGGCATTATTCTAGTCTAATATAAATTCATTAAAAAAAAAAGCTGTTATATGTGAATAATGTATTTCAGAAACTTTTCGCTTGAAGTAAGTGAATAGTGTAAGGATACCAAAGTATAACGAGCAATGTGTAAAAGATGCAAAAAATCTAGCTTTGACAAGCTGGATCCCTATCTTTGACCCAAGATAAATTTGCAGAGCAAATCTTAATGACTGGTTGACGCAGCAAGAGTCCAATTGCACACTGAAGGATTGCTGTGCTTTCAGCACTCCCAGGCTGATCCGTATATTTGAAATGTTTGAAATTGTTTGAAATGCATGGCAGACGACTGTAACAATAAAGAGCATAATTAGAAACTGTTGTAAATTTCACTTACTACTGCACGTCCGATTTGTACCACTCCAGGTTCCATCTGCCTTGCACTGCCGAATAGTATGGCCATCACCAATGATGTAACCAGTGTTACATGTAAACAATGCTTCGTCACCAAACTCATTCCCGGCGCCAGTGGTTGTAACATTACCATTATTTGGTGCAGTGATTTCATCTGCATTACATTTGACAACTGTAA
>JAIGNY010002872.1:7500-11883 GCA_020152595.1 Chiridota heheva
TCCAATTGGGGTACAACTTTTGTACTTGATAGCTCATTTGGGCTATTAATTAGGTTTGAAAAAAACAATTAAAAGCTTAAGAATGGCTAAATAGCCCAAATAGGTTAATTCAAGAATTTAATGCAATTGAATCTATGGCTGTAAAATCACCAAAGTGTTAATAACTCATTGATTTAAAAAATAAAAATAACAAAAACGCTTTTGAAAATCAGCGTGAGTCCCCTGTCGCATTAGACGCATGACCTGGCTTGCAGTAATCTTATCCACAATAACTTGTTTGCAGGCTGGGACTGTATTACTGTAACTTATGCATAAATCCAGTGCCTTTAAAAAAAAAAATCTTAGTGGTAGGGGTGTGTGTGTGTGTGTGTGTGTGGGGGGGGGGGGGTGTCAATACACAAAATGGACCTTTTCGATACATTTCTTTACTTGTAATATGCCCCTTCCTCCCCTCCTCATTCCCTTTCTTGTCCGCCTGTCAATTTTGCTTTCTGTTCGGAAATTTTGCTTCATTTCTGGACAATTTTCTTCGACTTTCACAGAACATTTTCGTGAAATTTTCTTTTATTTTTGGGTAGTTTTTTATAATTTTCAAGAAATTTTGCTCATTTTCGGAAATTGTTGCTGATTTTTAGAAACTTTTTGGCCATTTTTGGAGTAATTTCCTTCAGTTCCGGACAATTTTCTTCAATTTTAGAATATTTTTGTGAAAATTTATTTCATTTTCGGGTAGGCCTTTTATTTTTTTTCCCGAAAATTTTTCTTTGATTATCGGAAAATTTTGCTCAATTTCGGGAAATTTTGCTCATTTTTGGAACATTTTGCTTATTTTCGGATATTTTGCTCCCTTTCGGAATATTTTTGGCCAATTTCGGGGTAATTTCTTTCATTTCCGGACAAATTCCTTCGATTAGAGGAAAAAAGATTCAGGGGTGAAGTAAATCCATCTTATATTATAAGATAACTTCGAAAGAAAGCTTAAGGATTGTTTTAGTTATATTTTATTGTAATGATTCCCACTTGGAAGTGTATTTGTGGGATGCTATTAGGCCCATGCTTATATTGATTAATTATGATTAATTAATTGCGATAATTAATGATTTGTTCAGTATGGTTAATATCTTGATATTATATCATGATTTTATACAAAAGTATTTTGTTGTTGGTATGTCTGTTTAGGATTTCTATTTCACTTAAAAGCAAACATTGTTAATAAGATTTGCATCATATTGATATTGAGGCTTAGCCTTTCTAGGATTACTTGAAAAACAGTTTTCACATATTCAAACGATATTAAAGCCCCCATACGCAGTGGGGCAAGTAGTCCTGGGGTCCTGGGAGCCCGTAGGGATTTTGGGCTCTGATGTCAGATGTCAGAACCACGGCGGCAAGGGGAGGGGTTTTTGCCCCTGGCCCAAGAGTAAGGGACAGAAGGTGCCCTTTTGAAATTGTGTGGGCGGGGCAGTAGCCTGTGCCCTTTTGAAAGTTGTAGGTGGACCAGTCTGGATCCTTGAGGCGCCCTTTCTGCCTTTTGAAACTTATTTGAAGTTATTCTAGGTCATTCTTGAAGCTTGAAAAGAAATAGATATCCACTCACTCACAAATGCTACATAATACATAGAGTTTGTCACATACATTTAGTATTTATTTGACATAATTAAAAGCATATCAATTATTATTTTACAGAGGCACCGATACCGAGGGCCGTGGTGGGTTGACGTGTGCCCCTAATAATTTTCTAAGCAGCAATTTTTAATAGAAGCCTTTTACTTGTTCACCCGATGGGTAATAGGTCAACATTTGCATACCGAAAGTGTGGGAAAGTCAAAAGTGACAAGTAAAAACCGTCAACTGACAAGAGTGTGCCCTTTTTAAATGCAAAGTGCCCCTTAATTACTGTCAAAAAACGCACATGAATTTGATTTTCTGCTCTCTCTGCTTCCCGGAGTTCCTTCCGACCCTCTGGCGCTTTGAATCCCATAACAAAGATAGTGCAGTGGCATTCTTCAGGGCTAGACCCAAATCGATTTTGCCCAGGGCTTGTAAGGTTTACCCGCCCTTCTGGGCATTCCCAACCTTTTGTTGTGCCACTGCTAATCAAACTTGTATTCCTTTCTAACAACACAAGCTTACCCAATGTAACTTCCCTCCAACAAAAAAGAGTCTTATACCCACCTTTAAACATATATTGAGCTACTACATCATTTATATTCTAGCATCACAACGATATTAAAGCTCTCTCTTGCATTCTTGCATTTCCCCAAAAAATAAACATAAAACATGTATTTCTAACCTAACAACCAAAGGCTACTCGAATTTACAACCCACCAACAAAAAAACAGGCCTGTAAACACCTCCCAAAATCTGTTGAGTTACTACGTCATTGATGTTCGAGTCGAAGAAGAAAACATTTATTATTCCAGGGTTTGGACAATTTCATTTGGATGTATTCGTAGCCAGAAGCGTATATGATGTTGAAATTTTTCTTTTAACGCTAAAACAAACATTTACAAAGGGAAATTCTTGTACCTGCAAAGGAGGAAATTGTTACCACCGAGCGATGAAGGGCGTGGAGGATCGCTTCAGATGCTTCGTGATGAAGGCGTTCTTGTTTTCGTGGTATTTTTTTGTTGTTTTTATTACTTCACAATGCTTAGATTATTTGCTAAAAATTACAAACAACAAAAATTATACTACATATCATTCAGGATCATTAAAGTATACGAAACTGTTTTGTTCCGATATAGCTTACAACCGTTAAAGGGGTGACCCGCTCTCTCTTTGAAACCTTTTTCTATTTGGAACAAGGGGTTAGTTCTATAAAAAAACGCAACCCACACCCACAAGTAAATGTTTTGCGTGTCTTTTAAAAATATAATTTACACCATGCTTGATTTATAAAACCTCCACAACTCACAGGTTATCATGGTTTTTGCAGTTAAGAGTAAAAGATTGTGTGTGTGCGTGTGTGGGTGTGTGTGTGTTGGAGGGGGAGATTACACCATGGCTGATTTCTAAAACCGTCACAACCCACAGGTTATCGGGAAATGGCTCTTGCAGAATTTAGATTAAAGGTTGTGCATAGGAATGTGTGTGGGGGGGGGGGGGGGGGGGGGGGGTAGAGATTACACCAGGTCTGATTTCTAAAACCTCACACCCACAATATCTACTTATGATGAAGAAGGTATTGAATCGTTTTTTTTCTTCAAAAATCTATTGTTAAAATTTTGGTAGAAGCGGCTGATATCAGTGTAGAAATGATATTACCTGATTACAGTCGTGGATTCCTCAAAAAGTCTTTTAAGATTTATTTATTCAGTCTCACCACTCAAATACATCAATAAATCCGTTAACGTTTTCTTATAAAGAATGAACTATTCTTCAATTCACTTTCGGTGTAAAATATTCTACTGGGCCTGGGCTACGTTATGTTTGTTAATCATTACACTAGATTAGTCTTGCATGCATGCAGCAAATTTAACACTGAATATGTCTTGCATGCATGCAGCTAATTTAACACTAGATTAGTCTTGCATGTATGCAGCTAATTTAACACTGAATATGTCTTGCATGCATGCAGCTAATTTAACACTAGATTTGTCTTGCATGCATGCAGCTAATTTAACACTAGATTTGTCTTGCATGCATGCAGCTAATTTAACACTAGATTTGTCTTGCATGCATGCAGCTACTTTAACACTAGATTTGTCTTGCATGCAAGCAGCTAATTAAACACTGGATTTGTCTTGCATGCATGCAGCTACTTTAACACTAGATTTGTCTTGCATGCAAGCAGCTGATTTAACACTGGATTTGTCTTGCATGTATGCAGCTACTTTAACACTAGATTTGTCTTGCATGCAAGCAGCTAATTTAACACTGGATTTGTCTTGCATGCATGCAGCTAATTCAACGCTAGATTTGTCTTGCATGCATGCAGCTAATTTAACACTAGATTTGTCTTGCATGCAAGCAGCTAATTTAACACTGGATTTGTCTTGCATGCATGCAGCTAATTTAACACTAGATTTGTCTTGCATGCAAGCAGCTGATTTAACACTGGATTTGTCTTGCATGTGTGCAGCTACTTTAACACTAGATTTGTCTTGCATGCATGCAGCTACTTAACACTGGATTTGTCTATGGAATCCCAAAAGGGCAATTTTGACACGTACTACTACTGTTTTGACACGTACTACTACTGTTTTGACACGTACTACTACTGATTTGACACGTACTACTACTGTTTTGACACGTACTACTACTGTTTTGACACGTACTACTACTAAACTCACTTCTACTGTTTTGACACGTACTACTACTAAACTCACTTCTACTGTTTTGACACGTACTACTACTGTTTTGACACGTACTACTACTGTT
>JAIGNY010002877.1:0-50000 GCA_020152595.1 Chiridota heheva
TTCTTATCAGAGGATCGAGTAATGGCCTTATTAAATGGTGGAGGATATGCTGAGTATGCAGTTGTCCACGAGGATCACCTGATGCCTATTCCTGATCACATGACTTTCAAAGAAGCAGCAGCTATCCCTGAAGTCTGGTTGACAGCTTTCCAGCTTTTGTATTTCATAGGTAAAAATACTTTTTGGGAAGTGAAGGATATCATTGTTGCTGTTAATATAAATTATGTGCTCTATGGCATTCTTTATGAAGGGACATCATATCTTTAAATACATAAGCAATTTTGTTTCTTAGAGAGGCTTAATACAAAGTTTAAACACAATCAACCAATCTTTGTAGATGCACAATCAACCAAAGGTAAGGAAAGTTTGAAAGACTTCTTGAAAATATCATGTCTTTCTGTAACAAATTGTCAAACTATTACTAGCATAACAATAGTTGTCATATTCTAAATAGTGTTAAATGTATTAAAATAGTTTGTTAAAAGATATATTGATTTACATCATATCAATTTCTGCTTCTTTGAATCATAGGCAACTGTAAGAGATTTTAATTGGAGGGGTAAAAGATGATAAGGGGGGGGTGAGGGGGGGGGGCTACAAAAGGAACATTGACATACCATTCACACATGTTTGTATTCTTTATTACAAAAAGCATTGGGGGCAAAAGCACCCTCTTGCCTGTATGGGATGCCACCAATGTCTAAAACAAACTTTTCTTGCTGAGTCTCCATGGAAGAAATAATTTATTTACTTTCATGTATTTCTATTGTTCTTTATTATTGAAGTGTAAGGAAATGCAGTACTTTGGTGGTAAACTGTCAGACTTTTCCTCTAAAGGCACAGCGAATTGTTGGAAGTAACCTGCCGTGGACAGGTTTCCTGTACAGGGAAGTGTTTTACACTTAATCGCTTTAACAAACTTGGATAAGTACAGTCAAAGTGGATAGGATATCAATGAAATTTGAGAACAAAATTGATTTGCAATGTACATGTATTCTACAATTACTTGTAAAGCCAAGACACATGCACTATGGTGTACCGTGCACCACACAGGGACAAGAGGTGCCCTCCATTGTATGGGGCAGGAGGGTGAGCAGTCCCCTTTGTGGAATTTTCTATTCTTTTGGAAGTGCTTTGATGCCCCCAAAACAACTTTTAATTCTCCAAACCTTTTACACTATGAGTAACAGATGTTTTTAACAAAGAATTATAATTTCCCTCGAGTGTTGCCCATGCAACAGTCGATGCAACATTGAGATCATTTTCACCATATTTTGACACCAGTGGCATTGTAGAAAATGACCACTTCTTGACTTTTGCTCTTTTTTGTGCAGGTGTCCTTGTACAAAAACAATCAATCAATATTTACCCATTTGTTGTGCCAACTTTTATTTTACAGGTGATGTACAACCTTCAGAGGACGTACTTATTCATGCAGGGGGTAGTGGAGTAGGGACTGCTGCCATTCAACTAGTCGTTCACCATGGTGCCAGAGCCATTGTAACTGCTGGCACCAAAGAAAAGTTAAAGAAAGCTAAAGAGTTAGGAGCAGCACTTGGCATCAATTACAAAAGCCAAAATTTTGCAACTGAAGTCCTGAAATTCACAGATAGTAAGTATTAGGTGTCAAGATCATGGAGGCAGGGTGTCAAAGTGGGGTGGGGAGGGGGTGGGGGAAGCCAATTCCCCTTCGAATAGTATGTCTTTGGGTTGAGTTAAAGGCAAAATTTGGGCAAAGGTATGATGTGGCTTTTTGTTAGTAACATTATATTTTCACATTGCACCCAAAGAAAATCAGACTCTTATGCTTATGGACAGGATAAAAGGCAGAAATTATTGCTTTTATAATTAAATGGTGGAATAAAAGATAGTGTTTAGAAGCAAAATTAGCTAAGTTGAAAAGTTAAGTTAAGGGGTTCAGATAAGGAAAAAGAGAAGTTTGCTTGTTCATTCATAACACATTCTCATGAAAGTTTTTAAACAGTTCTGATAGGATTTCTCATTTTTGAATGGTTTGAATATACTTTTCAAGCAATTGAACTGATGTTGCCAACGCCTGTCATAGTTGTTGTATTGAATGCGTAATTCATACCATTGTTCTAGTAACTTTTATTACTGTTAGGTATCCTAACAATCTCTAAACAATTGATCCGTTTCCAATAAATGCACGTCCGCTAATTTCTTATATATGATTAATGCTTAAATAATAATATATTGTTCTAGTAACCTCTATTACTGTTTATGTTCTTTTATAACAGATAAAGGCGTGAACATTATTCTCGACTGTGTGGGTGGATCACATGCTGATAAAAACATCAAAGCTTTGGCCACAGATGGGAGATGGGTCCTGTATGGTCTTCTAGGAGGACCCAAAGTGGAGGGTCCATTCCTTGGTAGTCTGCTGAGGAAGCGGGCATCCTTGACAGCCACCACACTCAGAGGCAGAAGTGATGAGGTAAGTTGGGATGAAAAATTGTTACAAAGAGGGTATTTTAGTGATTGTTGTCAATGTTAACTACTACTAACGTAGTAGTTTGGTAGTAGCACCACATACGAAACATTAGGAAAAGGGCTTTTGCATTTGCAGGACCAAATTTACTAAATAATCTTCCCACCCAAAATCGCATGGCTATTTCAATTATATCCTTTATAGATCAGTTAAAATCACATCTTTTTCTCAAATCTTCCACTTGATCTACCTCTTTTTTGTTTGGTTGTCACAATTGTTGGCATATCTGTGTTGTTATTCAGCATATCGTTCTATTTGTGTGTAAAACTACTTAACAGTTTTTCTTTTGTAAGCTTTTCAATGTTAAGCACAACTGAACAATTTTTATGGTGGTGCTAATGTATTTTAAACTTAAACTTAATGTTGCTTTAAAGTAAAGTTTAATGCATTTTACAGCTTTAGCAATTTCCGAGTTGAAGGATTAGATGTGAGGTCATTTTTGTACATTTTATGTAAAATAAAAAGAACTTAATTTTAGCCGAGCCATTAGGCATCGAGCCATTGGGCATCGAGCCATTGGGCATCGAGCCATTAGGCATCGAGCCATTAGGCATCGAGCCATTAGGCATCGAGCCATTAGGCATCGAGCCATTAGGCATCGAGCCATTAGGCATCGAGCCATTGGGCATCGAGCCATTGGGCATCGAGCCATTGGGCATCGAGCCATTGGGCATCGAGCCATTGGGCATCGAGCCATTGGGCATCGAGCCATTGGGCATCGAGCCATTGGGCATCGAGCCATTGGGCATCCAGCCATTGGGCATCCAGCCATTGGGCATCCAGCCATTGGGCATCCAGCCATTGGGCATCCAGCCATTGGGCATCCAGCCATTGGGCATCCAGCCATTGGGCATCCAGCCATTGGGCATCCAGCCATTGGGCATCCAGCCATTGGGCATCAGCCATTGGGCATCCAGCCATTGGGCATCCAGCCATTGGGCATCCAGCCATTGGGCATCCAGCCATTGGGCATCCAGCCATTGGGCATCCAGCCATTGGGCATCCAGCCATTGGGCATCCAGCCATTGGGCATCCAGCCATTGGGCATCCAGCCATTGGGCATCCAGCCATTGGGCATCCAGCCATTGGGCATCCAGCCATTGGGCATCCAGCCATTGGGCATCCAGCCATTGGGCATCCAGCCATTGGGCATCCAGCCATTGGGCATCCAGCCATTGGGCATCCAGCCATTGGGCATCCAGCCATTGGGCATCCAGCCATTGGGCATCCAGCCATTGGGCATCCAGCCATTGGGCATCCAGCCATTGGGCATCCAGCCATTGGGCATCCAGCCATTGGGCATCCAGCCATTGGGCATCCAGCCATTGGGCATCCAGCCATTGGGCATCCAGCCATTGGGCATCCAGCCATTGGGCATCCAGCCATTGGGCATCCAGCCATTGGGCATCCAGCCATTGGGCATCCAGCCATTGGGCATCCAGCCATTGGGCATCCAGCCATTGGGCATCCAGCCATTGGGCATCCAGCCATTGGGCATCCAGCCATTGGGCATCCAGCCATTGGGCATCCAGCCATTGGGCATCCAGCCATTGGGCATCCAGCCATTGGGCATCCAGCCATTGGGCATCCAGCCATTGGGCATCCAGCCATTGGGCATCCAGCCATTGGGCATCCAGCCATTGGGCATCGAGCCATTGGGCATCGAGCCATTGGGCATCCAGCCATTGGGCATCCAGCCAGCCATTGGGCATCCAGCCATTGGGCATCAGGCCATTGGGCATCAGCCATTGGGCATCCAGCCATTGGGCATCCAGCCATTGGGCATCCAGCCATTGGGCCAGCCATTGGGCATCCAGCCATTGGGCATCGAGCCATTGGGCATCGAGCCATTGGGCATCGAGCCATTGGGCATCGAGCCATTGGGCATCGAGCCATTGGGCATCGAGCCATTGGGCATCGAGCCATTGGGCATCGAGCCATTAGGCCCATCAGGTAAATGCTTATCCCTGGTTTCCTTGATGTAAGTGGATGAGATTACATGACTCCCTGTGGATAGGACACCAGTCCATTGCAGCTTAACTCACTAGCAGTGTTGGTGCTCATGTACAGCTGAGTGGACTGGAGCAAGCAGAGTAAAGTGTCTTGCTCAAGAACACAATGCAGCGCTCACAATGAGCATGACTACTTTAACCATTGTGCCTCTAAAATACAATTATGGGATGATAAAACTGTTACAACGAGGGTGTTTTAGTGATCATATTCATTGTTGATTCAAAGTGAGTGATACTTTTTAGCTATGGCAATTTATGGGTTAAAGGATTAGATTTGTGGTCACTTTTGGTCATTTTATATAAAAAATGATAATAAGAGAAACAAAATGGTGCAAAAGAAAAACTCAAATTTACCATTCTGTTAAGGAGACATTATAGGTACAGGGGCATAGCTAGGGTATTCTTGTTGAAGATGGGTGTGGAGTCAAAATTCCCTAAAATTGTATGTATGTTAGTTGGCACCAGCAGCGTCAGTGGGAGTGTGTAGTGCGAAACTTAGCTGTGTGGAGTTCTAGGGGGCCACTAGTGAGGTCCAGGGGCAAAGCCCTGGTTTGGGGTCCTGGGCAAAGCCCCCCCCTTTCCGTAAGCTCTGCGATTTTAGTATATTTGAAGGGTAAATTTTGATCAGAATTAGCATAGAATGTTCGTTCTTGAATAATCGTTTTGAAAAGCTACCCATCTTTCATACTTGGGATCATTGAAGTTCAACTGCATATCAGTGGCGTAGGAAGATATTTGACATTAGGGGATTTTATCATGTCCCAACAAACCTACAAAAATACACGAGTCTCTTATCACAGTTTAAAATCTATTTGTAAAGGGGAGGGGGGGTCATAAAATGATTGGAAATTTGGCTCATTTTCAGAAAATGAAGAAAATTTTCAGTTAATGAAGAAAATTTTCAAAAAATGGAAAGAAAATTTTCCGTAAATTGATAAAAACTTTTCAAACATTTTGAAGAAAATTAGCAAAATTGAAGGAAATTGCACAAATATTGCAGCAAATTTCACAAAAATGAAGGAAATTTTCCGATAATGAAGGAATCGATTTTCCTGAAAATTAAAGATTTCTGGAAGAAAAGAAGCCATGCATGGATTCTGACTCTTCAAAATCAATTCTTTAGACCTTAATTATACTGGTGGCCAAAATGGTACTTGCCCCCTTCCCCCTCCCTTCCTTTCCCCCATAAAGTTATTGCCCCTGTGGTTCCTAAGCCACTGCATATGTGATGTAATTATTGGTTACAAACAAAATTCTCTTCAGATCAGTCTATATTTGATCAAAACTTCGCCCCATTTTCTCAAACCCCTCTGTACCAGTGTACCTCAATTTTTTTTTTTTTTATTTGTTAGGTTTGTCAGATATTGATAGGAAAAATTTGTGTATTACCATATTAAAAAAAAAAAAATCCTCATGTCATGAAGACTATCCACCGGTATATCCTGGCATACTGTATGCATTATGAGATCATTGTGGCTTTCAATAAAAAAAATTTTAACTTGCTGAATCTGCAATCCCTGTAACCCCCTTAAATGAGTATCGAATCCTGAAAAACTGTTAAAATATTGTCAGGTAACAACAGTCAGGTTTATATTCTTGTTCTTTGGTGTTTACACATCGCAAACCGGGCTGGCTGATCCAGCAAACCCAACAATTAAAAACCCAACAAGTATAGTAAAACAAAACATTGTCCAAAAAATTCTTCCTAGGGCTTGACGCTGTCACTTAAGACCTTCGAATTGCATGTGTTGGCATATCTGTTATTTGTGAATAGGTCTTAATAATAGTCCTCTCAGATGAAAAACTGTATCTCTACAAATTTACCGATAGATATAAGATTACCCAACAAAAATTGGGATTGGGGGTTGTGACACTCCAACCTGGTTGCTATGCCCCTGTATAGGTCAAAGTTGTTTGAGGTTTTGTACAAGTTACTGAGGTCTTACTAGGAGAGTGACATCACAACCTCACTCTCCTCAAAAGTCTTTCCATATTTTATTGAAATACTTCTACGGCAGACCTTGTACACCTGTAAGCCTTAAACATACTTGTGGTATCTCCAAAACTTGATACTCATGACTAGAATATGATATCAAAGGGTTTGTGACAGGTGTTTGATATTTAACCTCATTCATACAAGATGTCTGACAGGTGAAGTAATCCTCCAAAGTGATTACTGAGCAGTTGACCTCATATTATGACTTAATATTCTAAACTGGCAAATCACTGTGACTCTGCAATGTCTTGGCTTGTTTGGCCATCGTCACTATACGTTCCATTTCATTTATCCACAAAATTTATTTCAATTTTCTTTGAAATGCAACATGTAAAAGCTTGATGAAGGCATTACATTTTCTGACATCACTTTTTGTGGCAAACAAAAAATCATTTGGACATTCTGACTTGATGCACAGTATTAAGTGGAAAGATATGAAGTCAGGAAAAATTATAATTGAATTTTTCAATGTAATTTCACTTATGACATCTTGTCTGCAAATGTGCAGATGTGTTTATTAACCCTTACTCTACCACGTGGTGATAATATTGCCATAGGAGTTATATTAAAGATTTTTTTTAAACTAAACAAACTTCAAGATCACTTTTTTGCTTAAAAATCAAACACGAAAGTCCTGAGACATGATAGTATTGGTTGCTGGTCGAATTTTATGAAATGTTTTCAAAAAATCATGTACCAAAATTGTACACCGCCCATGCTTTGTTCAACTGCCATTTGAGGCTTCTTGAAATTTCCTTTCATTTGATGTATAAATGAATAAAAGCATACTCCCTCTATTTTGACCCACAGCTACAAGAATTAAAATTCACCTTTGAGTAAATAATGACTACATAGTGTAGCGGTTATCAACGCTTACCAGCACACGAATGTACCAGGTTCGTGCCTCCAGTGAGACTGCATTATAGTTTTTCTGCTGTGGTTTTCAAGGGGTCATTTGGCTAAAATTATTTTTAGTATTTTCTTATCTTTTCCTTCTAGCTAAATATCGTAGAGTAGCATCATTGAAAAGGAAAATTGTATAAAGAATCTAAATATGCAACACAAAACTCTGTTTTCGTTTTCAATATTCAGAGGAAATTATACTTATGTAAACATTGGCCCATTTTTTTTGACTGATTTTAGCCTAAAATTTTCTAATTTTCCTTTGACTACTTAAAAGATCAATATCTTGGCTTTTATTCAAACCAAACTTGTAATGAAAGAAAACGAAGGGAAAGTTGTCAAAAATTCATATGAAAAAAGAGTTACAAAAATCTGGCTGACATTTTGCAAATCCCTGGTAGAGTAAGGGTTACTTTTGATTATTAATTTCAGCATAAATCTTAGAAATAAGAACATTATTTTCTATAATTTTATCAAGTTTTCATAAACAATTGTTTCATTAATGCTTATTTCATCTAATATTCATCGAATGGCACATCGTAAACAACGATAACACTTTTTTCATGTATTCATCAAAATTTCTGTATTGAAAATTGTTTTTTGGGAAAATTTGTAACTTCTCTCCTCTCCCTGTTTGATTGTAGTACAAAGCCAGACTGGTCGCAGAATTTACAGCAAAGATTTTACCATCTTTTATCCGGAAAGTGAGAAAAGACTTTTTCCGATCATTGATAAAGTTTCCCCTGGAGGAAATTATAAAGGCTCATACGTACATGGACAACAATAAGACAATCGGCAAAGTGCTGTTGGATGTTTCGGCGGAGAAGAAAGTGACAGAGCAGAACAGACAGCCTCAGAAGTAACTGAGGAAAATGCTGATGCAACTCATAAAGAATTATAGCGTAATGCCATGCCTAAAATGAAGTTCTCTCAAGGGCAGTATTGATCAGAATCCATAGGCGGGATTTGTGTACTGAAAGTGTGTGTGTGTTGTTGGGGCGGGGGTCAATAATGAGGGAATCATGCTAAGATACAAAAAGTCACAATATAAAAGATATCAATTTGGGGAAAAAATAGGGGGGCACTTTCCTCTTATGTCATAATTCCCTTTTGAAGGTATACTGAAGAGAAAAAGGAACTCTTGAGAAGTTTGTTGAGGCTGTTCTAAGCAGGGACAGGGATGGGGGTATCATTCATATTGTTGAAAAATACAGGTTCTCGTGGCTATTTGTTGTTTTATCCACCAATCATATCACTTTTTGAAGCAATCCACAAAGCATTTTTCCAATGTGGCCATTCATCTCACTGCGTAATTTGATGGACAGAACTTTTAAATGAGTTGTTAAGGGGTGAAATCCATCTTGTATTTAGAGGGCAGTGTTTACATTAGTGAGAGGGAATCCCCCTCTTTTATCAGAATTCCTCCTTAAAAATATTACAAAAGGGGGAATTTCCAATTGCTTAATCACATGACATGTTTATCTCAGCACAGATTAGTTGATCAAAAACCAATAATTACCCCTCAAATTTTAATTGCTAGTGTGAGCAGTGTCTAAGAGGGCATAAATGCAAACAGAACTATATTATCCAATAGAAAGTATTTTGTTCCATTCAGGAGATATCATGCCACAAGTTTGTTTGAAATGACAAGACGTAGAAATTCTTCTGTAGAAGAGAAGTCACATTTCTGAGTTAAAAGAGGATAGTAGTCATATGGACACAATAGTTATAATTTGATTCAAATATTTTGATTGGTTGAAATGTCAACCACTTGCTGCACGATTCGTTGGCTCTCAATTGATATTAGAAAATAAGCCTCACCCACCATGGCAATGCAGTAACTAGGTCGCCGACAAGTGAACACAATTACAATGGCAGGATCGTCACCTGAGTAATCGGTTATGATAGTAACAATGCTATCACGAAACGCTTAATACGACCTGAACGAGTACACAGGTACGAGGTACGGACAGACATAACATCGACAACCAAGTCAATGTCCACGGCCTTTGATAACCAGTTGTGGTACTTACGTCATATCCACAATCATGCATGACCAATGCATTGACATTTAGATGTTCATGTGGCCTAACGCAAGCTTTGATCCATTTATGACACTTTTCCTGATCTTTAGAGTTTTTAGCAAAAGGAATAAATAAAATTACGTTTGCTAACCTTTCCGGGTAGTGGGAATTGGATGTTCAAAGCCCACAGGTACATGTAGGTGCAATTTTTGTTCACCATCTAGTGTCATTCCAGTCTGTGTGCAGAAATTTGTTATGTGCAGTAAATTGCATTGACGGCATGAGCACATGCCACTAGCTAGTTGTACTGTACTGTACCGCGTTGGAGTTTTGCCCACTAAGTTATGCAGATTTTGTTGCTAGGCAAATTCGTGCGTTGATTGGTTTGAAAAAGCTGTCAACCATCTAACTAAAAGAGGTTAATTCACAATATATTATGAATAAAACCTTGGTTGTACATATCGGATATTAGAGCTCAGGCGGTTTTGACCATTAGTATGAAAGTTGTTTTTCAAACCAACAAATAAGGTTTAGAGTCCCATTAGAGTAATTTCTTATTATTTTTTCTCTCATTGTAAGTTTTTTACACCTTGAAAAAACTAGTTTTCTGTATCATTATAATAGTATGCACTGTGCATAAAACTTTACACACAACACAGTGTATGTATAGTATGGTTGTACAATACATAAATACACTGCATTGTGGACAGGGATCTTGTGCATTTCACAACAGGTGGTGACATAAAAGTTCTCATCACACAATTTTACTGAGACAAGCCTCCCGCTTTAACAAATATCATATTAATTTGTCCATAGATCTTTGACTTTATTAAGTTGAACTATTCAAACAGCACTATAAAGAATTTTGTTTACATGATCCTCCCAATCAGCATAAAACCTTAATGTAGTATTGATGCCAAAATATAACAGGTGCTGGCTGGCTACAGTTAGTCTTTTGTGCTAATTAATTGCACATTGTAGGTCTATGATTTGGGATTGCAGATAGGAAACCACAACCCAGAAAACTAGACTACAATAGAGGAAGAGGACAATTTTCCCTGAGGTCTAACCATTGAGGGGCCCTGGGGTTTAACCATTGAGGGGCCCCTGGGGTCTAACCATTTAGGGGGCCCTGGGGTTTGACCATTTAGGGGGCTCTGGGGTTTAACTATTTAGGGGGCCATGGGGTTTAACTATTTAGGGGCCATGGGTTTAACCATTCAGGGGCCATGGGGTTTAACCATTTAGGGGCCTGGGGTTTAACCATTTAGGGGCCTGGGGTTTAACCATTTAGGGGCCCTGGGTTTGACCATTTAGGGGCTCTGGGGTTTAACTATTTAGGGGCCATGGGGTTTAACTATTTAGGGGCCATGGGGTTTAACCATTTAGGGGCCATGGGGTTTAACCATTTAGGGGGCCATGGGGGTTTAACCATTTAGGGGCCTGGGGTTTAACCATTTAGGGGCCATGGGGTTTAACCATTTAGGGGCCATGGGGTTTAACCATTTAGGGGGCCATGGGGTTTAACCATTTAGGGGGCCATGGGGGGTTTAACCATTTAGGGGGCCATGGGGTTTAACCATTCAGGGGCCTTGGGGTTTAACCATTTAGGGGCCTGGGGTTTAACCATTTGGGAGCCTGGGGGGTTTAACCATTTAGGGGCCATGGGATTTAACCATTCAGGGGCCTTGGGGTTTAACCATTCAGGGGCCTTGAGTTTAACCATTTAGGGGGCCCTGGGGTTGAATCATTTAGGGGG
This sequence comes from Chiridota heheva, assembly GCA_020152595.1. Classification (NCBI taxonomy): domain Eukaryota; kingdom Metazoa; phylum Echinodermata; class Holothuroidea; order Apodida; family Chiridotidae; genus Chiridota; species Chiridota heheva. The sequence goes on from JAIGNY010002877.1 coordinate 11,204, forward strand.
CCCTGGGATAATGAAAAGGGCTTCAAAGAGTCTGGAAAAATATAATTTGGCCAGATGTAGTTTTTCTAAACTTTCTTTAAAGGCCATCTATTGTGATTAAAATGTGGCGGCGTACAATTTATTCCAAAATGATACTGATTGACCTATTAATAATGTAGGTGCACATTGTACCATTTTTTTGACCAATTAAAAGACAGGATTTGAATGTTCATTTACCTCGTAGGTTAGAGACGACAACTGGCCTTTAATTAATTCCAGTGTTTTGAAATCATTCATTGGTCTGTCAAAGGTGTTGAAAGTTTTTATTCAATCACTTAAAGGGTTTGTAATTCTTAGTTTGTAATGTGGGCCTATTGGCAGTTGATAACAGTGAAAAATGTTGGAAGTGTTTCTCACTTTTTGTAACAGGAATGTCAGGCTCTCTCAGAATGATGGAGAACATGGTCTTGCCATATTTTACTTTTTATTTGTTTAGAAAATTACAATTATGTTAACCAGTGAGTACAAGGGATGTTAAAGGAAGACAATGCGCTTGATAGGCTGACAGGCGGGCTTGCAGAACCAAAAAGTATGATTTATATTCTTAAAAATGCTTTTACATCAATTGAAATAGATCTTTGCAGAAAAAAGAAACAGAATTTGACTGATCTTTTAAAGTGACCGATGGCAAACCTCTTGGGACTCCTTTAATTGATAACAAAACTCCACGACAACCAGCCCACCATTTTGACCAAACCCACTCTCTCTCCTGCATCGACAACGTCAACAATACCCGCCTTAGAATAGGTCACACCCACTCCCACCTCCTTACTGGCTCCCCCATCTCTCTGTAACAATTGCCATTGCCCCCTCAGTCCACTGCGTCCTCCTTGCCTGCTCCCTGTACAATCTCCCCTCACTCCATCCATAGCCGAACTATTCTAAAAAAATCCTTGGAATAAAATTATCTCCTTCCTTCATCGTGCTTCCCTCCCTCTACAACCATACTTAGTCGTCCTCTCCCACCCCCTCTACCTACATTCACCCCTTTTTTTGCAACTTTGCACTTCCTCTCTCGATCCCAGCTTCCTGGCTATTAGCACCGTACTTCTCTCAGACTCACTATTTTCTTTTCTTCCTAGCTCTGGAATGATTTAACCTCTGAGGTACAGTTTGACCCTAGCTGTTGTGGTGCCGTTAAGCCCTCATCAAACAAAGAGACAATACATTTGCCATCCACTTGTTATTGGTAGTGTTACTAATGTGTTGTGGGAACAATACTTGTATCGGGGAGGTCCAGCTTCGCCTACATTTTTTTAATCTTTAGGGAATCAGTAAAGAAAATTGCACCTGCCTGACTGAATACTGGTGAAGTCACTGTCTGTTGTGATAGCTATTCTCTGTCCAGCCAATCCTGGCACCCCCCTTGTTCTTTTTGTCAAGAGTCAGTCAAACTATTAAAAGAAGTTAATTTCCAGCTTGGGCTTACCATTGGGGATATGCTGTACAGGTTCATTGGGGATATGCTGTACAGGTTCATTGGGGATATGCTGTACAGGTTCATTGGGGATATGCTGTACAGGTTCATTGGGGATATGCTGTACAGGTTCATTGGGGATATGCTGTACAGGCCCATTAGCATGTGCAAAGGGGGTGCTGGGCAGGGCATGGCTCCCCACCTCGATGATCATTCGGGGGGAAATGTCAGACCTGCCAGTGTAATAAAAATTGATGCCGTAGTTTTCGCCTTGTGTCATTGCAAATAATTACTTTTAAAAAAACTGCCCTCTGGCATGGTGACCCACCCAGGGATGTCACTTAAGGGAGGGGGTGGGGGGGAGGGGGTTACACCACTAGATTTTTGTTTTTGTCAGGCAATTCCAATTTTGACTTTTGTTGAGCAAAAAAAATGCCCTTATAAAATAATACTAGGGCATAATATTGTAGGAAAATTAGTATGGTTATTATCTTAATTTTAGGAGTTTGAAAATGTTTTGGATAATATCATAATTGTTTTATCTTCATGGCCGCACAAGCCCTCCCACCAGTTGGCCAGACACCGATCTTAGTTGGGTAGAATGTCGGATGTACTTGTATCAGAGTATATTTCAGTCATGACCGACTCGGCTAGTAGAACTCAGAATCATGTCGTCCTGACTTGGCATGGGCACTTAAGTCTGGCAGATCAGTAGAATGTACTTGTATAGAGTATATCTTAGTCATGCCCAAATCGTCTAGATATCAGAAACATCCCCACTCAACTCGGCATGATACTGATTGAGCTCTGGTTGGGCAACTGAAAGTTTCCCGCCTATGTACAGTATACATTTAAAATCCAGAGTCCGATAATCAATGGGCCATTTTCGGGCATTAAGCACTATCAATCTTCGGAGAGCTTCACCACTACCCTTGACTACCAGTTGTCCATGAACCCAGCAATTTTGGACAAATGTTCTCAATTACCAGGCAGCCAGGGTAATTTCTCCTCTGCCTGTGATCATGAGAATATGGCATTGTCTTCTTATCATCACTTAAATTTTCGGAAAATAAAGTTGCACTTGCTAAATTCAGTTTCTATCAACGTTGAAGTTTTCAATTATTGTAAAACACCCTTCACTTTTCTTCATTTGCGGGTAATTTTCTTTTGATATTCTGGAAATTTCCTTTATTTTTGGGAAATATTTTCCGATTTCCAGGAAATTTTCTCTGATTATCGGAAAATTGGGGGGAATGTTTTAGCCAATATTTTGAAGCTTTTCATCATTTCTGCACAATTTCCGAAACATTTTTGAAAAATATCCTTTAATTTTCTTCACTTTTCAGGAAACTTTCTTCACTTCAGGGCAATTTTCTTTGATTTCCGGAACATTTTCTTCCATTTACGGGAAATTTCCTTTATTTTCAAGCAATTTTTTCTTCGATTTTCAGGAACTTTCTTCTCACTATAGGGAAAATTTGCCAATTTTTGCAAAGTTTTCAATGTCTGGGAAATGTTGCCAAATTTGACCAAAATTCCCTAATTTTACCTCCCAACCGGGCAGGAAGCATCCAACCGGGAAAATAAATCCTCTTGGAGGGAAATTGCTCCCACTTCCTCCATCTTCCTCTCAACCAAACTGTAAAGCCGTCTCACTATAGCCCTTCAAATGGGTTGAAGTGAGATCATTTTAGACTCACAAAAGGGTTAAAATGCACCAGCTTCCAGGGGATTCACCCCCTTGACCCTACCAGGGGCCTTCAGGCAGGCCATAGTATCCTGGTGCATTCTAAAGCCTGCTATTTAAGTGAATGGTAAATTGTAGTCATTATTAAACTACTGTAGCTTTAACATCATGTTACATGTATTATAATTGTCATTTGAATACAGACATGGGCATTTCAGCAAATATCATGCCACACATAACACTGCTCGAGAAAGAAACCTAAATTATTCATGAAAAACTTAGCATACCTCACATCTTTAACAGTGCATGCCCTCAAAAAATCAATTTAAAAATTACATTCTTGCAAGTAGAAACAACCTAAAGTGAGGATCAAACAATCAAATATGAAAGTTAAGAAATTTATATTTAATTGTAACTTTATTGTAACATTGCAACAAGTTTTGAAAAAGTAAAAGCAGTGAAATTTATGGAAAAGATTTTAGGTTAAAACTAGAACGGTAAATACCGTCATGCTTCGCATGCCCATGCAAATTGACACCTATATCATATGACCCGGCCAATTATAAAAATGGCATCTCACATTAAGTCCCACATGGCATCCCACCCCATGTCCCACATGACATCCCATGTCCCACGTGGCATTCCATCATGTCCCACAGGGCATCCCATCCTATGACCCACATGGCATTCCACCCTAGGTCCCACATGACATCCCACCTCATGTCCCACATAACATGCCTTGTCCCACATGGCATTCCACCACTTCTCCCACATGGCATTCCACAATAGTGTCTCACATGGCATTCCACCATGTCCCACATGGCATTCCACCATATGTCCCACATGGCATCCCACGCTATGACCCACATGGATCCCATCCTACATGTATGTCCCACATTAATCCAACCATATGTACCACATGACATCCCTCCCTATGTCCCACATGGCATCCCTCCCTGTGTCCTGCATCAGTGGCTTTCCGCCTGATGTCCCACATGGCATCCCACCATGTTTCACATGGTATCCCTCCCAATGACATCCTACTTTATGTCCCACATGGCATCACATCCCATGTCCCCATGACCTCCTGCCCTATGTCCCACATAGCCAATAGCCTCCTACCCTATGTCACAAATGGCGTCCTGCCTTGTCACACATGGCATTCTACCTTATGTCACACATGTTATCCCAACCTGTCACTCTGTGTTACTTGTGGCATCCCACCATGTCCCACATGGCATTCTACCCTCTTCCACATGGCATCCCACCCTATGTCCTACATAGCATCCCACCCCATGTCCCACATGGCATCCCATCGGCTCCATAAGAAGTCTCATCCTAGCTATCACAGTCCCTGATTGAGCATACCATGTATGAAAGTGTCAGTTCATATTATAACTCATATGAAAATGACTTGTTGAAATGGGGTGGGACGCCATGTCCCAAATGACATCCCATGTCCCAAATGACATCCCATGTCCCACATGACATTCCATCCCATGGCATTCCATCTATGTCCTGCATGGCATTCCACCATATATCCTACATGGCATTCCACCCTGTTCCACACGGCATTCCACCCCATGTACCACATGTCATCCCACCCTATGTCCCACATGGCATCCCATCGGCTCCATAAGAAGTCTCATCCTAGCTATCACAGTCCCTGATTGAGCATACCATGTATGAAAGTGTCAGTTCATATTATAACTCATATGAAAATGACTTGTTGAAATGGGATGGGACGCCATGTCCCAAATGACATCCCATGTCCCAAATGACATCCCATGTCCCAAATGACATCCCATGTCCCACATGACATTCCACCCATGGCATTCCACCCTATGTCCTGCATGGCATTCCACCATATATCCTAAATGGCATTCCAACCTGTTCCACATGGCATCCCAACCTGTTCCACATGGCATCCCACCCCATGTCCCACATTGCATCCCACCCTGCCTCACATGACGTCCCATAGGCTCCATAAGAAGTCTCATCCTAGCTATTACAGTCCCTGATTGAGCATACTCTGTATGAAAGTTTCAGTTCATATAATAACTTATATGTAAATGAGTTGTTGAATAAGAAAAAAAAGTCAAATAAATATGCTTGATATAGCTTTTGAGTATACAACATGGTAAATATTATATCATATGGCCCCCATCCATGTCTCACATGGCATCCCACCCTATGTCCATATGCAATCACATCCTGTCACACTCCCTGACTAAGCATACTAAATATAAAAGTCTGGTGGTCAGGTCATATACTGTAGCAACTTTATACAAATGACCTCAATAATAAAGGTGGAGTTTAATAATCATGCCTGATACAACTGTTAGTGCCCAAATATTTTGAAGAATTTTCAGGATTTTCAAATCTCAAGTGCTAATGTACAAGAGAGACTTAAGGATCTTTGAGGAATATTGGAAAATTGTATTATTTCACACTTATATTCTTTTAAAATATTAAATGTTTTGTAGACTTTTTGAGGAAACTAGTCTTCAATCCGGTCTTAAGTATCTCTGAAAAACTAAGATTTTATAAGGAAATTCTAACCTTCCATAAGGATATCTGAAAAAACCAACTTTTTTTGAAGAAACTTTAACATTTACTGAGGAATTTTAAAACCTTTAACATTTCTGAGGAAATCTCAGGACAAATCTGAGGACAAATCTGTGGACGGCCGGCCAGACGGACATAATCGTCATTACCTTGGTTCGCATAATGCTTCGCATGCGAACCAAAAATGAGAGACAAAATCTTTGAATAATGTATTTAGAAAGATATTATTTTAAGGAAGAAGCATAAACATCCTCATGACAGAACTGTTCCATTACGCATACTAACCTTATGACATACATGTAGCTCACCCCACTAGCAATTTAATCAGCTCTAGTAGGAATTATGTGCAATATTTGTCTCCAGTGCTACCCACATCCTGCGTTAGGTCTCTTAGTGTGCTTGGTACTCAGCTAGGGCAGACACTACACTATGTGGTACTTCATACAAGAATAGTTTCTACCTGATCTTTTGTTGCAGGCCTGCTTTGGTATATAGGGACTACATGTAATGTCAGATGGTATTAAACATATTATTGGCTGATAAGTTACAGCATTGGCATGGATATAAGCATACACGATTCATATTTCGATCCCAACTGCTGGGATTTTCACATTGATTGAATGTTTTAAGTTCTATATAACTAACTGAACTAATAATAAATTACAGTTTACATGTCACGAGAATACTGTACAACATATGACATTCACAACAAGTAAAAATTGTGTTATTTAGCTTCTAGAATACAGTGAAACTCCACAATTTATAGGTCCTCAATTAGCATTTTGTGTTGTGCCAGATTGTTGAGCCAATTAGTGGATTGCAGCAAAATATTGAAACATCCAAGTTTAAGCTAAAATTTCAAAAATAGTTGAAATCATTAAAATTACTACATCCCTGCAAATCTTTAAAATTATTTAGGTCATATTGAAATTACCAGTTGTGCTCTAATATGCTAGCAAAAGATTTGAGTCTTGAGGAGCTCCACAAGATTGTATTGCCCCCCACACACACACCACACAAACCTACAAAACTACATTCAATTTTGTGTACAGCTGTTCACAACCTAACTTCTCGAAATGTACAGTATCCTACTGAAAGTTATATATTTAAAGGTCTATGGAATTGAGCTTAATTAAAGAAAATATGCTATATGAAAATAACAAAAACAAATCATCGAAATCTGTTAAAACTTCACAATTTTACAGCATTTTGAATTTACGAGCGTTATTATAATAAATTATGCAAATTCTATTGTAATTTTGTGACATCACAACAAAAAAAGCTATGAAAATTTCCTTATGTTTTTTAATTGTTCACCATTATTTGAAAGAAAGCAGTTGAATATGACAAAGAGTGAATTTCCATCATACCCCCTCTATAAAAATTTAGCAGGAGAGCGGATTTTTAGGAACTTAAATTTAGGACAGAATTTGAAGAATTCAGTTTTTGAGCCATCTCTTTCATACATCACAACTTTTGCATTCATTGAAGGAACCTTGATTGGTCGTAACATGGAAAATGCAGGTGCTACTTTAGTATTTTGAAGACTCCTTACTGTTCAGGATTAAAATTTCTTTCTGGCGAATACAAAAGCTCCAACATATACCTTTAACAGAGAAAATTGCACTACAGATGTCATTAAGTCTGAGTATTGTCAAGTCTACAGTAGCATGGAACAAAAAGGAATACATTTTAAGGATCAGAATTACATTGGCTAGTGGGACAATGACATCTCATGTCAGAATGATACATGTAGCTATTGCCTGTTACTATTCATACACAATATACACATGTACTAAAATAACAGGCTAAATAAGATGTTTCAAATCTAATCTTAATTACAATATATAGAATATTTACAGGACTAGGATGGCACTGAAAATGCGTTAAAGCTATTATTCTAATTACAAAATTGGACAACAAATTTTACATAGCGTTTCTAAAAGCGTCTGGCATCTGAAACCTAACCAACAGAGAGAGAGAGACATTAGATTGTCATTTTGTATGCTAAGGTAGTATGATCATAACTGAAAGACTAAACAAAATATTTTACAAATGAAAATATGAACAGTTTTTTCTTAATTACTTATTCACTGCATATGGTATATTAATATACTAATCATTACAAAACAGTTTTCCCCTCTTAATATATTCCATCCTTATAGCAGGTTGATATGGAAGAGAGGGATAGAAGTTTTAATTATAATTATAAGTTTTAAGTCTAATTTCAAAATTCATGATTTATCACTTTTTTTAAACATAATTGTTGAAGCTATATCGATAGGTAGATCAGCAAAACTATTCTAAAACCCAGATATCATGTTAACGTGGAGGTAAAAATACACTACAAACCAATGCCTCTGATTGGTCGGAATATTTCCACACACCGACAATAATAAAGTATCAGATTTATTGGGGAAGGGTGAAGGACTTTATTGAGACGAGATTCCTTCTTTTAAAAATGTATAAACAGCAAAAATTCCTATCAAACTTTGAAGAAATATTGACCACATCTTTTTAATTTTTTAGGCTTTTTTTTTATTTTCCAGTCTTTACATGCACATTTGTGAATTGGCAAAACAGCCCTCTGCAAACCCATGGTCTTTAAATTCTCTGCAGTAATTCTTTGAAGGAAAGCAACTTATCCTGATTTTTTCAATCTTTGCATTACCCCCCACCCCCCCTTCCCGCCCCCTCTTATCTAATTTTGGAAAGAAGTAAAGATTTATATTAAGATTTAAAGCTGTCTTCACAATTAAAGATCATACGTATGAATGCATCAAATTATGATCAAGCAAACTGAAAATGTATTTTTTATTATTTTAAAACTACTCAACTCACAATTTTTAACGAGAAATTCAAAAATTTCAAAATGTCAGAACTTTAATTACTGAAAATAAATTGCAAAATTGAAGCAAATTCTCTCTTGACACCACAAATTTGAATACTTGTGACACAACTAGGGCTGAATATAGTCAACTTAAAATTTGTATGGAATTACTATCTTTTGGCATGCCAAAATTCTTGCCTTTATCATTCTTAAAAAAAAAAAAATGCATGTGGCCTTGAAAAAGTAGGCCTGATTATTAAAAAGGCAGTAAAAAGTCCAGGTTAGCCAATTTTGAAATACTTATTTGCCATCTAGCTTATATTACCTTTGTACCAATAGTTCTTTGAAAATATTCCACACTTTCAGATAGTCCAGTAATTATCATGCCAATAATGATATTCAAAATATCATACTGTAACATTTCTAAAGCAAATTATGTAACAAAATTTGTGCAATCCGTAATATTAAAAGTTGGAAATCAAATTATTGCAGACTTGATGAACTAGAGTAAGCTCATAAATGTGTAGCAAAACAAACTGTATGTATCTTGTTTCCTCATAACATGAGAAGGAAATTGATTTAAAAACATTAAAAAGACATAATAAAATTGTCATATGAGAAAACGTATTCCATAGAAATTGCTCAGAATTTCTGTATAATAAGGAGATACCTCATAAAGTTTCCATCCATGAAGTGCTCCAGCAATATCTACCATGTACAGTCAAATGTACTTTTGTTCATCTGGTCAACTTCTTAAATGTACAATTTTATTTTCAAAAAAAAAAGAACAAGATTATTTTATCAATTGAGAATACAGTATCATGAACAAATATTTTGCCAACTAAAATCAAACAAGTGACCAGCAATAGCTCTATAAGGTGCAATGCTACCTATATAAAAATTGATCAAATATAAATATTTTTACAAATATTCACTGAAAAACGATCACAAAAACCAACAATAATTTCTGGTGGGAATATTGTAAGCTACTGAATAACACTTAGGTTATTATCTTCTGTAATTGGTTTTATTAACATACATCTTCATTTGGTATGTGTAATATCACTAGTTCATGAAACATTTCAAAAATTGGAACACGAGCTCAAAAAGAATGATCAGTGAAAAATGTAAGAAACCAACAAATATGGAAGTATCCAAGCATGCCATGATCATGCACATCACATGCTATAGAATTCAACCTGGGGAAACATGTCTAAATGAAATGATATACCCTAACAACCTAGAACCCCAAGAGTTATTATCTATACATCATATGCAAATAGGCTTCACATGTATTATATGCAAATTAGTTGCACTTTGTATATATTTGATATTGTGATATATGCAAATTAGACACGCTGGTATGAGATGTTCACAACTCTTTCTTCTCCAAGATAAAAAAGACCTAACATTTTTAACAATACAGATAAAGGCCTTGACCCTAAATTCCTATATTTCTAATTTTGTCTTTAAAACTAAACCCTGAAAAATCTATATTAACAAACCACAGAAAACAGTCACTTGGGAGACATTGCTTGTTGTTTCTCTTAAAAGCAGTTTAGTTCTGATTAGCGAACAATTGTTTGTAATTATTGTAACATTTGTCACAAAGATCCTCTGTGTTCCTACCAGCCTGTTGCTTACACTCGGGCTGCACGCAAAGCTTAATAGCACCCTGTCCTGCGGGGCGAGTTCCTGTCTGCTCATACGTCATTGCACCTTCCCTGTAAGTCGTAGCGGCTCTGTGGGCATGATTGTGCTGAACATTATCATCATAATTTCTGTACATTCTGTCATCAGGACGTGTTTCTTCCTGAGGATATACCTGGATCGGTCTGGCAGTTTCTGGTTTATGCTCTGGTGCAGCATGTTTCTGTGACTCTTTGGAACAAACAGAACACAAGTTTCTGCTGGATGGATCCCCATACAGTTTATATGGACAACCTTTAAACAACAAGAAAACAATGAAAAAGATGAATCCCGTTTCATTCAAACTTTTCAATCAATCAATCATTTACATTTATAAAGCTAAGATTAAAAACCCGTCAGAATTTTAGTACAGGATTTAAAAAGCAATAGGCTTGCATAATATTATATTCCCATCACAAATGTGTACAAACCATTGCCAATTTAGGAATTAAAATTTTGCAAAAAGCTATTAATGAGTCAATTCTTAAAAGAACACAGAACTGAAAACTAAGGGGATCATTTTTTTATTTGCAAATTCATGTCAATTTTTTTAATCTTGTTACTGATCAGGGATGCCAGTGGGGTTTGCTTCCAGGGCCTGATACTGGTACCAGTACACACGTCAGCATTAGCAGGCATGGATCCAGGGGGTGCATGCGGGGTAAGGGTGCCCCCTTCAGACCACATATACCACTTAGTCTCTTTTAGATCAAAGTTAGTCAGCCTCTGAATTTGATGTGCACATCCCCCCTCCTTTCTGAAATTCCTGGATCTGTGCCTGTATTTAGGGCTGTGCATTTTTGTTTAGACGACCAGATTTCTCTAATTTAAACAGACCCTTCCCCCCTTCCTTCCACCTCATAAAAATAATAATAATCAGACCTTGGAAAGTGTTGAGAAAAAAAGTGAATTTAATTCACAGAACTGCTTCTATCTCTACAATAACCACCGCATAACCATCGCGATGACCGGCCCAAAAAAGCAAGGAATGTCACAAAGCTTTGAGTCCCTAGGTGCCTTATAATAAATCTTTAAATTATCCATAAGGCTTAAAAAATAACGACCCATGGTTAGAACCCGCTTTAAACAGATGCAGCAATAGCATACCAACACAGTAAATTTGCTGTGACTTGCAAGCATTCTGATACACCCATTTTATTCCAACTTCATTGGTTGCCAATTAAATATCTTGTGCATTTCAAAATTTTAGTTCTGTTTTAGTTGTTTGCAAGGTACAGCCCCTGATTATCTAGCTCTATTAATCAAAATCCACCAACCATTTCGTACTTTAAGATCATCAGGTCAACATCTACTCCAAATACCAAGAACTTCAAACAAATTTGGGGATCGCTGCTTTCATGCCTATGCACCAAATAAATGGAATAAACTCCTGTACACTATAAGGTGCAATGTATCACTCTCAGCTTTTAAACGTGACTTGAAGACATTCCTTTTAGACAGTATTTTAGTCATTATTCTTGATATTTATTCTCTCACTTTAATACCTTACAGATTTTTATACTTCTTAGCATTTTTATAATTTCAGTTTGTCTAGATTTATTTTCACATGTATTTCTACTCTTTCTATCCCAAATTATATAATAACCTAAATTTGCAATTTTATATTTTCAAGATCTATACGCATTTAAACTTTTAAACTTGTTTTCCCTTGCTAGCTTTACATTATACCTGTTGCTTTATACTTTATACCTTTCATCTTTTCTAACATATGTCGTATATTATTTTATGTTTACATTATTCTTAAATTTTATGTATTTTATATTTTCATTTTGTAAAGCACATAAAGCTTATTGTTAGAATAAATGCTGTAGAAATGTAATTTAATAATAATAATACCTTTTCAACACTTATGACCGTGCCATAAAAGAATCAAAAGTGCGCCACCCTGACCAGCTATACTGTAGAAAAAACATTCTAACCCAGCCCTATTCCCAACTGTACTGTATTTGATACAATCCTCTGGAAAATGGCTGTCACACTTGTGATCCACGCTGAAACCTTGTCAACTTTGAAACATTTTTTGTGTGTTTATTTTTCCAATCTTTTTTTTTCTTTTTGTGCAATCTATTTGACTCATCAGGTAAACGTTTGCATTTATTTGCAATGAAAATAACAATCAAAGCTTTTTTTGTCTGTGAATTTCTGGGTCAGTTTTACAGCTTGTAAAACAGGTGTTAACCTAATGAAGATTTAGGTCTAATATTAGGCCTATGCCTAAAGTCACAAGAGCAGCCAGATATTATTTCAAAATCGCGAAAAAGCCCGAATTCCGGGCACTGGTTTTGAAGACAGATATATTCACCAATCAAAATAATTCAACCACAAGTAAAGGTAAATGGGTATACTAATTTTGAGTGTTCGCATTAGGATTTAAAATATGCCATTTGGTACTTGTGTATGCATTGTGCTACAGACCCTATAATAATATGTACAACCTCACTTTCCACTGTATTTCTAGGAAGTTTAGTCCCTAAATGATTTTCAGTAGAATTATAATTTAGCTTAGTGTTTCCTCTTATTTATTCATTACAAATAACCATGCATGAATGGATGGAAGAAAAAGATACCTGTTCCAGTCAGTCCTTGGCACTCTAATCGGGGTATGTCACTTGATATACCAACAGAGGCTGGATTTCTCATAGGAGCAGTGTTTCCTGCCTGAAGTTCACTGAATCATCTCTTTGCCTCTGACCCTCACTTGGATGATTATGTCTCTCCCTCCTCTCATCACTGATACCAATGCCATGAAAACCTGGAAAGAACAGAAAAAGAACAGAAATGACTTCTGATTCTCAACTTACAGTATACTATATATATTTAACTATATTTTTTCTAACTTATGTGTTAGCTAAAATATTAAATTCCCTCCAGGAAAGGAAAAACCTGTAGAACTTCAGGTAACTTATCCCCATGGATTCACATAGCATCACATCCGATGTCCCACATGCCATCCCATCTGATGTCCCACATGGCATCCCATTCGATGTCGCACATGGCATCTCACCCTACATCCATGAGCAGTCTCATCCTAGCAATCAGTCCTTGATTGAGCATACTGAGTATGAAAGTCTGTCATTTAATAAACTTATACAAATGAATTGTTGAATAAGATAAAGGCAGAGTTAAATAATAATGCCTGATATACAATAGCCCTTGGTGCATACCACATGGTATACATCCCATCTTATGTCCCACGTGGCTGCCACCATGTCCCACATTCCTCCCTGTGTTTATATGCAGTCACATCCTGTCACACTCCCTGACTGAGCATGTCAAGTTTGTCTTGTCACTTCTTAAAATGTAGCAACTTTATGCAAATTAAGAGAATAATAAAGGCGGAGTTTAATAATTATGCCTGATACAGCAGTTAATGCAAAAACAATTTGAAGAGTTTTAAAGGACTCAAGTGTTATGAGACACTTGAGGATCTCTGAAGAATATTGGAAAAGTAGATCATCTCACAGTTAAGAAAATATGAAATGATTTAGAGACTTTTTAGGGAAACTAGCCTTTAACCTGTATATGGGTTTTTGAAAAATTCCAGCCTTCTCTGAGGATATCTCAAGAAACTTGAAACTTTCTGTGGAATTCTAAAGAAACTTTAACATTTTTGAGGAATTCTCAAGAAACTTTAATATTTCCTGACGAAATCGCCATTACATAGGTTCGCATCATGCTTTGCATGCTCCCAATAATCAACAATACTTCTGTTACTATTTAACTGGGAATTTTTCATTTTTGTGAAAGGGCTAAAACCAGTTTACTTTCCTTTAGAAAAGAAAAATTTCATACAAATCCAGGGGACTTTCCCAATGAAATCCACAGATGTACACTTCAAAACTTTTTCTAATAATATATTTTCTTGATTCATAAAATACTTGACAAGAAATCTTATTTCTGTAAGTTGTGCTTTAATTTTGCTGTTAAATTTCCTTAATGCAGCGGTCAAACGGCATTTTCACAGAACCCCTGAAGGTACGTTCATATTCAGCGTCATTACGATATTGAAACTCCAGGTCAAATATTTGAAGTTTAAGTGAATCTTGACCTAAAATATTTTTAGGTGATGTGAATCTTGAACTAAATCTTTTTCCAGTCAGGTGAATCTTTGCCTAAAAACTATTGCAGATGGGTAAAAAATTGTCAAAATTCTTTAATCTAAATGACAGAAATGCGTGGAATTCAAATCATTAACGTCAAATAAGCGTCAAACTGAAAAATAAAAAGTGCTTAGGTTATACTATTTCCAACAGAATTCATTCTATCATACAAGATAATGAGGAAAAACAAAATGGTACTTTATCATACTATACTTACTAATTAAACAGTAAAAAATAACCAGAAATAATTTTTCTCTATGGTGAATCTCACCTAATTTTTCTTGCCATGGTAAATCTTGACACATAATTTTTTTCGCGAAGGTGAATCTTTGCCTAATAATTTTGCGGGTATGTGAATCTTGACCTAAAATTGGTTATGAAAAAGGTGAACGCTAGAGGGGGGTATGTGGAAATGTTGTTTGACTGCTGCATAACTGAAGGATATTTCCATACTTTTCCAAAGAAACACAATTTGAAATTTTAACTCCCAAAAGCAAAAGTGCCATGAACTAGCTTGTACTATTCCAACTCCCTGCTTGTATAACATTGCAACAATGAAAACAAGTGTATTCATGCAAAGATAACAAGTGAGGTTGGTTAGCAGGGATAGTATTTCATGCTGGACAGCAACAAGAGAACTTGTGCACTGTAGTGTAAACAAAGTGGTACCTCCTTGGTGTGAACTTCTTGCAGTATGTGTGCTTAGGGCAATTAATTACACAGCAATGGACATTTTCAGTGGAAAATATCATGAAAAAGTCTAAAGTGAAAATGAGTATATCTCTTTATAACAACCATCAATTAAAAAATAAAAACACACCCTGAATACATATTTTCATGCGCTTCAAGATTGCCAAATACCAGGTTTCTGAGCAAAAATCTCCTGTCTAGATACATTTAAAAAACTGGAGACAGAAAGGTTGTAGAGATTCTTCCCACTGTGACCATTCCCGTCTCTACTGGCCTCTTTCAGTGAGGATAATGATTTCTCGCCTTACCTCGGATTTGATTGTCAATCCTTTGAGTTGCAGGATCTACTTGTGGCTCTGCATCAGAGTATGCAGGTGGCAATGGCTTAGAGTACTCTGCTCTATCATAAATATGGTTATGTGCAGGTAATGGGTATGGCTCTTGCTCTGGGAAACACTCTGCCTGGTTATGTGCAGGAGCTGGGTGTTGCTCTGGTGATCTGTTGGGTGGGTATCCCAGACGGTATGCATCAGGGCTACCTTTACGCCATCTGTCACCTCTACCATTATATAAACCAGAGTCTACTTGAACATGTTCAAACACTTCCCAACATCCAATGCAGAGTTTATAGCAGGAGGAATTGCAGGGTTGTCACATTTTGGATGAATGCAATCAGGTTTTCGAGGAGTTTGAACAGGGGGAGTGCCTTGCGGTTTCTGATGAAGAGAAAATGAAAATAAAATTCAATTAATATCTCTTATTGGTGGAATGTACAAAGACCTATGATGGTTCATATTAACGACGTTCTATTTGTCACTGGATAATGAACAGTGCAATAAATGGTTTGTCCCCTCTCGTCCAATCACAGAAAACAAACTTTAGCTTTAAATAAATACTTCATAAATGTACACAGAAAATGGGAGCAAACAACTCTAACATACCTTATCATGTCCATGATCTGCTGGTACAGTGCAAGCCACATTCTCTTGCTTTTGAAGATCAGGGTTGTTTCTGGCTAATCTAGCTATCAGCTTTTCCTGTTGTGCATGAAACCCTCTCCTATCCGGGATCCTCTGCTGAATTTTTCCCTGAACAAGGATGGCAGTATTTTGAGCCTTCGAGGAGAATACCTGGGCAATTCTCACTTTTACACTGATATTTTTGCACAGTAAATTTCTGGTCAGCGTAAGCCATTGCAAGAGGTGCACTGTCTTCCATTTTATCAAACTTTTCACCATTGAGATTCCTAAAATCCTGCTTTATTCCCACAGATGATGTCCCACCAACAAAAGTAAAATTCTTCATAAGTTCTTCTTGCTTCCGCTTAAGATCATCCATAGGCACATTCCTAGCAGCATCTAGCTCCTGGAGATCCAGCATTTCAAATGAGTCATCAATCTGTGGCTGTCCCTTGTTCTGTTGGATTTTTTGCACTTCTTCGTTTTGTTCTTTGAAACATTTTTCGCACATTAAATTAGTTTGAACTGAGCCAGTAAGTGCACACTCTGGAATAATACACTTACTACTTCCCACAGAAACATTGTTCACTGTGTGGGTATTCAGATCTTGAGTCTTAAATCTGTCTTCCTCCTCCATGCACTCAATTGCTGCTTGTTTTTTGTCACCTCTGTTGTTAGAACCATAACCTGTTGCTTCCTTGAATTTCTTTCCGTCACTGCAAACTCCACAAATATTCTGTCCGGCCTCTGCTGGATTTAAACACCCTGGTGTCGTACACCTCCCTGCCAGCTGGTCTTGATTCTTTTTGAAACATTCATTGCAGTGCTCCTTCGTGTTTGCCGAGCGAAGATAGGGACACCCCGGAGTTATGCATTGTGGACCCGGTCCTTTAGTGAGATTAGGGTCATCTCTGTTTAGATATGGATCCTTTGGGCTTGTTGGTTTGGTTGAGCATATGTATCTGAGGATACCCTCACTCCCTTATTTGATACAGGAAATCTTGGGGCTGGTGATTTTGAAGGACTCCCAGGTGGCGACTTGGAATTTCTTAGATCGAAACTCCTTTTCATCTTCTCAGCATTTTCAGGATTATACTCCTCTTCCATGTACATTCGGTACCTTTGCTCTGCGAGTTGAAAGTAGGACACCCACATGTTAAACTGCTTCTCCAAGACCTCCTCCCCTAACCTTACTGCTGCAACAGGACAAGCAGTTGACATTGGTCCTGAAGTGTTAATAATGTCATCAAGAAAAAAATACTGGCTCTTCAAATCATCACAACGTTGTTCTTCACTCATATCCAAAAATTTTAAAGGCAGCGGTTTCATGCCTGTCCCAGAGGAGGCAAGAGGAAGGCAGAAATCAATTCCAGCATTTTCCTTTTGTGTGGCAACCAGCGGAAAAAAATGGTTCTGATAAAAACCAAGAACAACAGGGTGTTTAAAACACAAGGAAGGGTCCCACAAGACTGGGAGATAGATGCCCGCAACATGCAAAGGCTGTATCGATTGACCAGTGGGGCCTCGCAAGGTGTCAGACGCTAGCACGATGATGGGTCTCCTGATAATATTAGCAAGTGTGAAGATGTGGAACTCTTCCAAACAGGGATAGATGAGTTCTCTAGTGGAACAATGATTTGGGTCGGACATGGATATCACCATTTGAAACTCAGCATCCCATTCCTGAAAAAGGCAATTAAAAAAGAACAAGCATCTAACAACAGGTCATTATTTCATGCTGCTACATCATTATCTGCCACTAAAAATTTACCGAGCAAACTCTGTGAACATTTCCAAAACTCTATTAAAGACTCACTTATTTGATCAATAAACACCTTCTTACATGTATTTTCCCTTCCTCCTAAGTACTTAAGGTTTTTTGCAATTTGTGCTTTACAATTTCCTCTTATTATTATCATTACATACCGATCAAACAGCAGAATTCCAAACTTTAATGGAAAATTTGTTGTAGTGCCTTTAATAGAATGAAATGGAACATAAACGTGATCATACACCTGACCTGTAACATATTATTAAGAAGGTCAAACCAGGGTTGCAATTCCTTGTAACATATTATTAGGAAGGTCAAACCAGGGTTGCAATTCCTTGTAACATATTATTAGGAAGGTCAAACTAGGGTTGCAATTCCTTGTAACATATTATTAAGGTCAAACCAGGGTTGCAATTCCCTGTAACATATTATTAAGAAGGTCAAACCAGGGTTGCAATTCCCTGTAACATATTATAAAGAAGGTCAAACCAGGCTTGCAATTCCCAGTATATTATTAGGAAGGTCAAACCAGGGTTGCAATTCCCTGTAACATATTATTAAAAAGGTCAAAACAGGGTTGCAAGTCCCATCCAGAAAGTTTGAGCATGATTTCTTATCCAAAAGGTTAGAAGGGGGACAAGAGGTAGATTCCCCCAAAATGTGCTAAAATTCCCTGGAAATTACAGTTCATGTTAAAATAGAGCATCCAGTTAATTAAAATGGCAATTAAAGATTGCTCATCAAGCTAACACAGCCAGTTTCTCTTGGCAATTTTGCTTATCAAGCTGAAACAGCCAGTTTCTCTTGGCAATTAAAGATTGCTCATCAAGCTAAAACAGCCAGTTTCTCTTGGCAATCAAACATTGCTCATCAGGCTGAAACAGCCAGTCTCTCTTGGCAATTAAAGATTGCTCATCAAGCTAAAACAGCCAGTTTCTCCTGGCAATCAAAAATTGCTCATCAGGCTGAAACAGCCAGTCTCTCTTGGCAATCAAAGATTGCTCATCAAGCTGAAACAGCCAGTTTCTCTTGGCAATTAAAGATTGCTCATCAAGCTGAAACAGCCAGTTTCTCTTGGCAATTAAAGATTGCTCATCAAGCTAAAACAGACGATTTCTCTTAGCAATTAAAGATTGCTCATCAAGCTGAAACAGCCAGTTTCTCTTGGCAATTAAAGATTGCTCATCAAGCTGAAACAGCCAGTTTCTCTTGGCAATTAAAGATTGCTTATCAAGCTGAAACAGCCAGTTTCTCTTGGCAATTAAAGATTGCTCATCAAGCTGACACAGCCAGTTTCTCTTGGCAATTAAAGATTGCTCATCAAGCTGAAGCAGCCAGTTTCTCTTGGCAATTGAAGATTGCTCATCACAGCCAGTTTCTCTTGGCAATTAAAGATTGCTCATCAAGCTGAAACAGCCAGTTTCTCTTGGCAATTAAAGATTGCTCATCAAGCTGAAACAGCCAGTTTCTCTTATCATAACCAAGTCCTTCAAGAAACTTTAATGAAAACTTAGAGATACTTAAAACGGAAAAGAATTGAGGTACCCTTGTGTTATATCGGAATCCACTGTCGGGAATTTTCATATCCTGCGTACTCCTCTCTTTCTGCCACCTCATCCTGATGCTCTTGGCAAACGGGATATGGTTCAGAGTTTTATGAAGCAGCTTACGGAGAAACAACTTGGAATCATCAATGCCCCACATATACAAGGAGGCAGCATGTAGGAGGCAGTTCCCATCACCTGAAAGAAAAGAACATTGGTTGAAATGTCTGAGACAAGTCTGTGGCACCATTCAAAATTGTCTTTTTTAATTTGAATTAAGATAATCTTCCCATGAATTGTCATTGTTATGATAGAGGACTACTACAGGATCATTGCAAAGATTTCACAAGTGTTGAATAGTGACCTTGCAGTGTGAAGTCATTATTGCTGTCACGACATGGCTCTATTACATATCGATTATCCTAGAGAAAAATATCGCGATATATCGTACATCAAAATATTTTTCAAGAAAACTGACTTATGACACAAATTATTAATATCACTAACGTTATATGAACATGGACTTACAATTTACCCCATGATATGATGAGCGCAAGAAAAAATTATTTGCAGATCTAGCAGACGACATGATCACGTGACTATTACGTTCATCACGCATAACACACGTGTTTTGTAATTCAGCCAAAGTGACCATGAATCATCAAAGTGAGAGCCTGAGAGGAATGTTCTGGGCTAAATTTGTGTTCTTTTTGCCAACTTACATCGGAGCGTGCCAGTGTGGGGTGAAGGAGCACGATTTTTAATTAGTTTTTTTTAATGTTTCAAAATATTTTTACACGTTTTTAATGGCCTAAACTTGACTTTTAGATTTATTACCGTAGCATTAGAGTTGTAACATACAAAGCTTAGTTAGCGCAAAAATTCTTTAGTTGAGGATTAGTTTTTGGAATCGATATATGTGTTGAGAGGCATATTTCATGTCGTGGGAAAAGAAATATCGCGATAATCGACATGCCATGACAGCACTACTTTTAACCCTCTTCAATGTTGCAGATAAATTATGACAACCTTTTCTTGCAAATCGCATGCCAACATTGAATAGGGGTGGAAGGGAGAAAAGTATCAAGAATTTTGTCCCCGATAGTAGATTTTGATTGCGGTGCAAAGTACATGACACTTCTGACACAATTAGAAACTAAAACAAACTTTTTCCAGAAGATTTGCTGAAAAGCAAAAAAAAAACGTTATGAGTTTCTGCAATCTGATCAATAGTTTACCAACTTGATCAAATATCGTGAAGGTGTCACACCTATTTGTATAGTCCCATTACCTTTGATATTATCAACCCCTAATAATGTTTTTAATTTACCTGCCGTAAAAAGTGGCATCAGCTTCACAGATGATGTCCAGTTGATTAATTTCTCTCTCTCAAACACACAGCGAATGTTGCGGTCTTCATTTCTAACATCAAATTCTTTCGCAGTTGCTCCGGATATTGCATCCAAAAAGAAGGGAGGTTTGCTGTGAATCTAGGTAGGACTTTGATAGAAATTGGATTTGAACGGTTTTTTTCTTCAACACACTCTAGAAGCGTTTTTGTAAATCTTTTCCTAGAGGTAAAATGTCTGAAAGTTCCCTTGCAGAAGGCATCTTCAATGGAGACCTTGGGTGCTGGTTGTACCTAGAGACCATCTTGACTGACTTGATTAGAAACTCTAAAAGAATAAAAAATGATAAAAATGTTACAATGTCATAATTTCATCTCCATCCTTTTTCTCCACAAAAGGGACACACAGTATTTATTCAATTCTTCAGCTTACACTATGGCTTAACTATTCAAGTTCAAATTATTTAAATGATTTAGCCCAAAGTTGCACGACATGTTTGAATTAAGTTTATTATCAGGTTGTATTCTTCTTCAAATGATGATTGACAAATTGCTGTTGTATGTCATTTGTACTGAGGAAACTAAATGTTTTACTCCGTAAACCATAACTGGTACTAATTAATTTAGATTCAACTGAACACATGGTTAGGACCAATGTAATGTAGGGCACAAAAAAAAAAAAAATTGTTTTGTGCCTCCCTCATATCCTTATGCGTTGTACTGTAACTCACGAACTCATGGAAATAAATATTCTTCTTCTTGTACTTCTGAATTTCCTTTTCAATGACTTTTCTGTTGTGTCATATGTACAACCAAAATAACAAGAGATCTGACTTTAATACATGATCTGTCAATATGCCATTGAGTCTGATGGTACCTTTCCAAGTAACCTTTAAGAATGTTGTTGTACAAGTTACAGTACTTTTCAATTCAATTTATTTTTCCATCTTCTCATAATATTTACATAACAACAAAACGGTGAAGACAACACAATGCAACGAAAATAAGTAATACATTTTATAAAAAATATAATGAAAATTACAGAGAGAAAATGGTGGAAGGCCTTGGAAGCCGTAGCTTGTACAAGAAGCCCACCAGAATAAATATAACATGTATAAAGGATATAGCATGATAATAAACCCCCTTCTCTGAAGGTCCGTACACCCTCCTACCCCTCCCTTCCCCACCCCCTTTTATTAAGAAAAAAGAAAATCCGTTGTGATGTGGGAAATACTAGTCAGAGAAAATGTAGGAAGATCTATAAATGTTGATACTTGGATAATAGATTATTTTTTAACTTAAATGAAAATGAATTAAGAGACTGAGTATTTCTTAATGTATGACTTAAGCTATTCCAGAAATTAACACCATAACATACGATAGAACGTTTAAAGGCATCAGTATTTATGGGCAATGAAAATAAATTTCCAGAGGATCTGGTGTAGTAGTTATGTATATCATAATTGAAATTAAAGTAATCATTAAAATTGGCTGGTAATTTATTATTAATAGTTTTGAAGATGAAAACAGCACATTGGTACCTATGTAAATCAAAAATATCAAGTAAGTTCAATGAGCTAAATAGTGGTGGGGTATGTGCTAGGAAATCAGACTGTGTAATAATACGGACAACCTTCTTTTGTAGTAATAACAATTGCTTTAGGTAGGTAGGATATGCATTACCCCAAACAATATTACAATAATTAAGATGAGGTAGTATGAGAGTATTATACAAGTTCTTGAGAATATACATCGGAACAAAGTCTTTAATTTTATAAAGGACTCCAACGGTTTTTTAGATAGTAGTTTTAATCTTAGAGATTTGAGAAGACCATTTAAGAGCAGGGTCAATAAATAAACCTAAAAATTTTATAACCTCAACACGCTTTAACTGTGAGTTGCCAATAAATATATCAACGTTCTTGATACTTTTGTGGTTTGGGTGAAAGATCATAAAGTGGGTTTTGCTGATATTTAAAGATAATTTATTTACTTGACACCAGGTAGAGACTTTTGGCTAATTCAGAATTGATAGTAAATGCAGCATGCTGTATATCTTTGTGCCTATACAGTATACTGGTGTCATCTCGAAAAGTGTAAAATACAAGGAGTTTGAACAATTTATAATATCATTTATATACAAAAGAAAAGCAGTGGACCTAAAATTGACCCTTGTGGTACTCCACATGTAATATTACTGAAATTAGAATAATGATTATCAATATGTACCAATTGACGTCTGTCAGATAGATAATTAACAAACCAATTAAATGCAACCTCTTATGCCATAATGATACAGTTTGCTGAAGAGAATTCCATGGTTAACAGTATCAAAGGCTTTAGATAAGTCTAAAAATACACCCAACGAATATTCCTTATTGTTAAACCCATTAATAATATAGTGTGATACATCTAAAGCTGCCATTGCTGTGGAACGTCCCTTACGAAAAACCATATTGCCTATCAGTAATTATGTTGTTCTTGTCTAAAAACTTACAGTACGGTTATATATTATACGTTCTAAAAGTTTAGATAAAGATGAAAGAACTGAGATAGGTCTGTAATTGTTAATTGATAGCTTATCACCACTCTTGAAAATTGGAGTAACTTTAGCATCTTTAGTACGAGTTGGAACAACACCAGTAGATATTGATAAATTAAAGATATATGTAAGAGGAGCAGCTATAATAAAACGATTAACTTGGAGAAACTGAACAGAAATATTATCAAGACCACAAGTACCTTTTTTTTAATTTCATTATTAAATCAATGATTTCAGAGGAGTTGGTTGGTGAGAGAAATAGAGATGATGGGGTACTGTCAGTTAGAAAATCAGTAAATTTTGAGTGACAAGTTGGAATAGAACTTGCAAGGTTGTTGCCTATATTAGTAAAAAAGTCATTAAATTTCTCAGCCATATCAAATTGATTTGTAATTAACAAATCATTATCTTTAATCTTATCAATTGGAGTATTGATTGAAGCACCACCAAGAATGTTATTAATCGTGAGCCCATGTTTTCTTTAAGTTATTTTTATTGTCATTAAAACAATTTTCATAATACATCTTCTTGGCTAATCTGATGATTTTAGTCAGTTTATTTTTGTAAAGAGTATATTTACTTTTATTGGTACTGGAAGGATGAAGAAGGTACTTTTATATAATTTATTCTTTTTTGAAATGGAAGTTAAAATACTAGATGTTATCCAAGGTGAGCGTATCGTACTGGATTTCCTTTTAAACTGCTTAACTACACAGTGCTTAGAAATTATATTGTTAACATTATCAACAAAAAAGTTATATGCAATATCAACATCTCTGAGATTGTATAATGGGTTCCAATCAAAAGAAGAAAGTTCTAAAGTTACGTTACGTAGAGAATTTTCACTGAATCTCTTGTAGTAAAAAAAGTTATTTGAACATGGTAATGAATGTGTGTTAAAATCCCTACAACAATAAACTGGCAAGTGATCACTTATGTCTGATAATAGAATCCCTGACTTTAAATTAACAAAAGTATCATTGCAAAAATGTTGTCAATGAGTGACGCTGAATGTGGAGTAATTCTAGTTGGTTTTGTAATAAGTGGAAAATAAGAATGGGAATACATTAGATCTAAGAAACTGGATACATTAGATTCATGCTCACTTTTCAACAAGTCAATATTAAAATCACCACAGATATAACAAGTCTTGCTGACAACACTTAAATTATTCATTAGTCTTGACAGTTCATCATTGAAATTGGATATTGTAATGTCAGGTGGCTTATAAATAACTCCTAAAGAAAGGGATTTGTCGTTGAATATTACATCAATAAATAATGATTCAAATAAGAAAGGGCTGGACATCAGATCATTTCTTATTATTAAAGATACTGAATTATGGACATAAAAACCAACACCACCACCCCGTTTAGTATCCCTGTCCCTATGTGTAAAAGTATAATCTGGTATTTTAATTAAATCAAGATTAGTATCGGAATGCAACCAGGTTTCGGTTATAGCTATAACTGTAAATTTACATGATGACAATGCTAAGAAATTGCTAATAGTATCATAATTTCGCATTAAGCTACGGGCATTAAGAAGAATAATAGAAAAGGTGCTATGTGAAAAATTATGTAGATTATGTAAATTACTTACATCAGAATATAAAGAGGAATCAAAATTAAACGAATAATTATCAACCTGATCATCATCTTCATTGGAGTTCAAGTCATACTCAGAAAATATATGGTTAAGAAGAGTGGAATTTCTCAAAGTTGAAGAAATATCATTAGAAATGTTTAAGTCCAAAGTGTTCTTGGATTCATTAGGTCCTAGTGTCCTCAAAATATAGAAAAAAAACACAGATCACTTCATGAATTACAAATTATTCAAGTCATTCAATCTATTTATTCGTTTCTACAGTTCAACTCCATCTGCAGATCTTGTTAGGGCAAAAAAGGTCTAATGTACATTGTACAGAAGTATGATCATATTTTTGTCAGCAGACTGTGAATGAGTCAGTTATTATGATACAGTACTGTACTGCCTGTATTAGTTTGTCATTTTTGGTTACATTCAATAGAAACTCAACAACAGTGAACAGTATACAAAGACAACCAAGATTTATTTTAGCTTTTAAACCCCTGCATGAAAGTGGAGGAAAAAGGGGGAGGAGGAAGGGTAACGTGTTGTTACAGTCCGCCAACTGTTTCTGGCCTTCATTGCATTAAATGAACCACAAAAACAAAGGTTTTAATATTCCGACGCGCAATATAAACTATAAGTTTGAACTATTGTATAATACATGTTATTACACAATGGGCTCAAAATAACAATGACAACCAACCAAATAACTTAGTTCTCATAAGAATGGAATTTCACAATTAATCAAATTAAACCATTTTTATCCTAATAACATGTATACACTTGCTAATAACATAATTGTTTCAAATGTGAAACAAACAGATATGCGGTATTTCAAATTTTGAATTTATGCCTTAATTGTCTACTCATTAATATGCATGACCTTGCCGCCAAAAACAATGGGGCACATCTGCAGTCCATGGAAAATCTGTGTACCACATATAACCTGAATCCCCCATATCATTCTTAAAATACTGTGTTAGTATGTTTACAAGCTCTCTTCAACAAAATCATGTGAAGCCCCACCCACTATGCATATTAATGAACATATACACACTAAAGTAATAACATACTGTAATTACACCAGATATGAAACAGATATGCACAGTGTGATTTAACACTAGGCTTCAGCCAAAACTTGTTTAAAAACTGTAAAACTGTCCGTAAAATACAGTCTAAAGAGTTGAACTTGCTATGCATACCGTATTAAAGTATATTTAAAATTTAACCTCAAATAAACGCCCCTACCCCCTTTTGAAAATGTACGTCCTCCCCCCTCCCCCTCCGGGGCATTTATTAGGAAATATGTGGTTGGCCTATGTAGCAATATATGTACATACTTTCCACAAAGTCAATAACAACATTCTATGATAAAATCTGGTAGTGATTTCTTCAGACAATTGATATCAACTTTTTTTAGTCCACCATTAGTTCACCATTCAATCACCACTAATGTCCAGTTATTCATTTCAAGCAGCCTGATTGGCTGACAAGCCTCATTTGCGTAATCCTACTGTTCGGTTATTACTCAACGAATGGACAGTAGCTGAAGAAATGACCAATGACAGCACTCCCAGTCAATAACCGGGCAGTCGCATATTTATTAGATTGAGTTTCTAATGTGGGGTGCGGGTAACTCCTACATTAATCATGGCAACCACGGATTGACCCTTCAATAATAATTCTACGCACAATAATAAATTATGCCGAAAATACACAATTTCAATTTCAGCAGGAACAAACTTCTTGCTGACAAGCTGATTGTTCCAGATTTGAATTGAGCAACAACATAGTCCAATGTGCACAGCTTAAAATAGAATGCAATAAATAAAAAAACAAAAGCAAAATGTAAAAATTTAAAAGTTAGGCCTACAAAGTTTAACAGGGTTATAATTGTTCAGTACTTGCACCAAACAAGTATATTACTAGGTAGGAACGAAACGTGTCACCGCCTGCTTTACTCTTTTTAGAATCATTAGTCTTATTTGTAACATCAGGGTCTAAGCCTTTAAAAAGTGTTTACAATACAAATCAGCCTACAGGCTACACAGTACTGTCTAGCCCAGCAGTGCATAGCCCTAGACCAAAACGAACAACTTAAACACTTTTCAAACTTTCCTATTCTGACAAATTTGAGGATATCAAATAACAGTAGTTTCTGTTGCAATAACTAGGCCTGAAGGAGTTACCATTTTCCAGTATTCTTTGCACTTCGACAGGACACGGCCGTGTTCTTAAAGCCTTAAGCCAAACCGTACTGCACTGATGTTTTGCTATGTATAGTGCAGTACATGTTTGCAGCTGGCCTTCGGTATGGTACGTGTGTAGTGACATGACACATCACATAATTTTGACCTTTGTGTATTATTTCTCGCTAAGTAAACAAAGATATTTTTTCTTCAGAATGTGTATCTTCTGAAATATCGCTTCTATATTGCAAAATACTTACATTACATTTCTAAATTGATGAATTCGCGAGTCATTTACGAGATCAAGTTTTGTTCGTTAAACAAAAGTACAAATTGGTGGATTAGAAACGGTCAACATTCTCTCTGTGTCGTCATATGCAGATAAGCTGGATTGATGCATGTGTGGTACTGTGTATCAATTTGATAAGTTTTTTTTTCATCCTATTTGGTGATAGAATAGATATTAAGTGCTCCTGCTTGCCCATTGTTGGTAATAACCGGCTCGCTTAAATAATTTGAACTATAATGGGCTCGGCCTCGCCTCGCCCATTATTCTTCAAATTATTTGGGCTTATTATTCTTCAAATTATTTGGGCTTGCCAGTTACAGTATTACTCAACAATGAGCTCGCAATTGCAGTTTATTTCTTAATCTTATTACCTACTGTACTCTTGGGTGCAGTGCAAAACAGTACACTTTAAGACTTTTAAATTCATATCTTCTACTCAAATTCATATCCACTATTCAAATTCATGTCATACAGTACATGGACCAAAGTACAAGAGAACTGTTTGTTTGCATATCTCATAACATGTTTGAGTTTTGGCAATCATCATTATATCTTTAGGTAAAATAAACAGCTCTAACAAACATTGCTTTCCTTTACCTTATAAACACAGTTAAAAGAGAGAACTATGGTTTACTGTACGTTATGAATATGTTCTGTCAAGCGTAGCTTTGGTAGAATTTTGCAATAAATGAATCAGTTGAAATTATTTTTCAAAGGTTATGCAATGCACCAAACAAAGCTAGACTTCATTGTAGGCCTACAGTAATTACTTGGATATGATTTTACAGGCAAAGAGACTAACTGTACAAACATTGCCACTGTGACCTTTTTCGCACTTTGACTTTTCCTCATTTTTTCCGCTGCGCTGATGGACTTTATACTCATAAGAGTGTCAGGTTTAGTGGATAAAAATATATATTGTAGGTTTGAAAGATAATAAAAACAAGAAAAGGTGAACAGAATTCTATAAACTATTTTTTTTCTCCAAATATTGTGGCCTTAAACACTTGAACATTTTGGCAGATTAAACATACAGTATTCAATTGGCTTAATGGTAATTTGCAATTAAAAAAATGTGAAAAAAATTGTGAATCAAATGTTGATAGCTATGAAAACTGGTTCACATTTTGTTAAAACAATTATTAAAAATTTTGTGGTTTGTATTAACATCAATACCGCTGCCATACCTAGTTAGAAGATTAATATAGGTATGGAACTGGCAAGTATTTCTTTTATTCCTTTTTTTCCCTTCAAATTTCTATTTTTGTTAGTCAGAGAACATCTGACTATATATGCTATTGCCACTACATGGCTGCTATACAGTCAGAAAACCTTATAACGTTGAAACTGCTGCATTGGCTTACGTAGATCAATTTTGACTACACGCTAGAAAAACTAGGCTTTTCCATAACGATCGCAGGTCGACTCTTGATGCCTTTTATCGTCCTGGATCACTTTTACATAATACATAATAAATAGATATATGCAATGATATTGTATTGAGAAATTCACTACTACATTTTGTGCACATGTTTGATAAAGAAAACTGTGAAAAGTTGCATTTTGTATATAACAGCCTTTGCTACTGACTATAGTTTCAAACAGCGCCTTGGATGGATGCATCTAATTAGTTGAAAAGATGTCGAACAATAGAGGGCGACGGTGCAGTCAATGTACATATAGCATTAAATCAAACAAGGCACACATTTACGTTTGGTTTGGTTTGTTGATGTTTAATTGCACCGCGACAGTCAGAGTCAAATGTGCCAAGAGGGTGTTAATCAATTATGGCGTAAGATTTAGGATAGTGAGGAGAGGAAGGTTTGTAAGGGAGAAAAGGGGGAAAAACAGAAAGAGAGAAAAAAAAAGGAGGTAAGTAAAGTTAGGTGTAGAAAGGGAAGGGGGAAGTTGAATGTGGTGAAAGAGGTTGTTGTTGCAGAGGAAGTTGATGATGTTTGAGGAAGAATTGTTTTCGAGAAGGTCCAAAATTAAGGATAGTGAGGAGAGAAGAGATCTGGAGTTCTGGTATAAGGGACAGGTTATGAAGATATGCTTGATAGAGAGATCGGTGTACAAGTGGGGCAGAGAGGGGTAGGGGATTCGGATAAGAGATGGGAGTGAGTAAGAGAGGAGTGGCCGAGGCGGATGCGGGTGACAATGTCTTCCCTGCGGTTGTGACTGTGCAGAGGGGTGTTGGTCCTGACTTTTGGTTTGACGGTGTGGAGTTTGTTAGTGGTTTCATGATTCCAGGTGTTTTGCCAGGTTTTTTTGTTGTATGTAGTTGAAGAGATGGAGGTCTGAGTATGGAATAGGAAAAGGAGAGGCGATGTTTGACAGAGCTTTGGTGGCAGCTCTGTCGGCTCTCTCTGGGAATGGCCTGGGAATCCAGAAGAAGATATGCGCCTTTGCGGACGAATATTTTCAAAATAGCAGTGCCAGCACTCTCAGGCACTAATTGTGTACATGTTTTCTAAAGTGAGGGATTTATGAAGTAATCAGAATGTTATTTCTTCTGTAATTTAGATGTGATTTTTTATGTACAAAATGTTCATCATTTCATTCGTAACTTGCTTTGAGAAATACTTTAAAGTTTCAAGACGCTAATGAAATCAAAAGCATAGCTCGTACGTACTTTTGTCAGTTTTGAGAAGGGTTTTCATTTCATGATTATGTTATTCGTTGTTGTCTGAGTGGTTTTCAAAGTTACAAGTGTATTGCGCATTGTCTCACTCAGTATGTAAGTATTGCCTTGCAAGTAGTGCCCTATACTGTATTTTTTTTCTTTACTAATATTTGTATGCTGTTGTGACGCTCTGTGATTGCTGTTGTTTACTCATTAGCCGGCCTCACAAAAGTTACAGTCCAACCCATGTATCCCCAACTTAGAGAATCCCGCAAAACTTGTCTTCTCATCCAGCCTTTGGGAAAGTTGCAAATGGCGTTTACCATTCACAGGATGAGGATGTTAAATGGCGGTCCCGATGGTAGGGTTCCTCTCCTCCTCCTTGGTACTATGATCACTTCTCGAAAAGAGTTAAGTTAGGCCTGGGGTAAAAACCCAGTGTTCATCCATTTCCAAATTCAGAAACTGGCATTGCCAGCTTGGTGGATCTGTTATGTCATATGGTTGTTGCCAAGTTTCAAATCAATGAAGGATCATTAAAAACAATTGAACAAAACATGTTATTTTTCCCCTTTTCTCAATCTTTTTTTTTTAAATCCCAAAATGAAAATTTCTGAAGTCCCAATTGACAGTAATGATAATAAACTAATTAATAAACTCCACAAGATAATTTACTCCGGACTATGCCCTGTGACCTCTGAAAAAGAAACATAAAGACTAAAGGAATGCAGGAAATATTAGACTATCATGGAGCACAGACTATCATTAAGCATCCTTGGAAAAGATATCGTGTCTGAATTTAAAGTAAACATAACATCAAATATTCTTCTTTGTAATATGATAGAGAATTATAAAGTAAACAAACTACCAAAAACCCCATCATATAATTTATTCCATTCTCTAGGACTTGAGAGATTTAGCCATCACAGGGATGGATGCAAACCAGGCCATTAGATTTCCATCAATGCCATATGTAGAAAGTTTGGATAACAGACGTTGGTATGGGACTTTGTCAAATGCTTTTGAGAAGTCGAGTATAGCCATAGACTAGAGATGGTACTGTTTTGGTCAATTTGTTTGGAATATCATTTATTGTTCAGAGAAGTTGTGTTTCAATTGATCCTTTTGCTAGAAAGCCATGTTGGAGATCAGTTAAAGTGGTCCTGCCATGCCTTCCAAAAAAATTGAGATTTAACCTGATGTAGGTTTTTCATATTCCTTAACTCAATGATCCGTTAAGAAATCCTGGTTCTCAATCCATTTTCATGATGAAAAAGGACTTAAAAATTGATAATCTATTGCTTGCTGCGGAAAAAAGTTGAAAGGGATTTGTGACGTCATAACAGTTTGCCATGTCAATTCAGGGACTGCTGATCGTAAACAATGCATCACACACATGCTAACCACATACAAATAACGTCTGATTACAAAACTTTTTCGGGCTGTTTAGATCCTAATTTGTCATTTTCAAGTTGAAGCTACAGTATGATAAAAATGATTTGGAAATAAATGAAGAACATTCCCATAATGAAGAGATGTCGTTCCTTTTTAATTTGAACCGCTTGCAGACAAGAAAGAAAGGTCAGGCTAACAACCCTTACGCGGTCCTACTGTACAAAGCCTGTATATAGTCGGCATGAATACTGTTTCGCAATAATATTTTGTTAAACATAATCAAACTGAAGTGTTTGCAACAACATCTACTGTACCTTTTATTTTTGCATCTAATGGAAATATAAAGTTTTATTTATCAATGTTCAAGTCTCTGTTGATTGACGTTTTTAGTGAACAGGCCTACGTGAAGTGAATAGTTCATTCTCGTAATTCCGTTTGCATTTTTTGCAATTCAGTTCTATTTCATCAATTTTTCTTCCTTTGATCATATTCCACACTATATTTCAAATAAATCGTACAAATTTTTGACTGATGAAGTAGTCCCGTCGGTTACGGCTTCGTCTTTTGAGCGAGAGGTTATGAGTTCGAATCCCACCGAGTCTTATTTATTCTATTTTTTTCTTCCTTTGTTTCTTTCATTTGAATTTGTATTACTCGCGAAACAGTTGAACTTTCATGTCAGAGAGAGCAATGTGGTCAAGCTACTGTTTAAATCGAACAGAACAGGGGTATAACAATCTGGCGTGAGCTAAATATGACACTGTACCCGGTAAGCCCAAAAACTTGGTTATGTCAGGTGCACAAAACACGTCCAGAATCGTCTTGTTTTGTTGCCCTTTGCCATTGATAAATGATTTTTAGTTTGAGAATTTATATTACTGCATCTTCCAACTACACAACGCTGCAGCATTTTGTTTAATATTTGCTTGGAAAATGTAATATTTTAGAAGAACAAACAGAGGTACTATCGATACTAGTTGTGAAATTTCAATGGCGGCAACACGTTATACATGGCATCCATGCATTGTTTACATAGAGTCGTTCCCAAAATGACATCATTGCGTATTAAGCCTTATTCTGGGTTTTTGCGTCAAGGTGACAAAAAATGCATTTTTCTTTTGCAATTTTCTCGCAACTGATGGGGTTTTGTGCAGAAAAAGTTGTATTTTTGCAAATCAAATAATCCAAATAACATATTTATTGTAAGATCTGACCCCCATGGCAGGACCACTTTTAGATATTATGCTCATCAAGGAATTTCATTCATGTGAGTGGATTATGTGCTCAAGGATTTCACTACTCACTCTGGTAAGAGAGACTGGTCTGTAATTAACTGGGTCATATTTATCACCTTTTAAAAAAAAATGCTACATATGTTTGCTTCTTTCCACTTGTTTGGGATAATACCGTTATCTACAGAGGTTTGGAAGAGATCATTTAGGATTCTAAAAAGGTCTTCCGCATGTGATTATAAGAACCATGGTGGTATATGGTCAGGAACCTAAAGCTTTGTTCAGGTCTAGGCTTTGCAGTTGCTTTTTGACACCTTCTGGAGTGATTAATTAGTTAATTTATTTTGTTGGTGGTGAGTGGTTTAGTTACAGGGATTTGAGAGGTATCTTCTTCTGTGAAAACGCTGAAAAACTGGTTGTTTAGAATGTTAACTACAAAGTTTACTGTTGTTCATAAGGTCTGACACACCCACGGAATTACTTAAATCTTTTTTTGTAGGACCAAAATGCCTTGGGGTTTTCAGTTAGGGAGTTTTTAAGTTTATTACAAATGAAGTTGTTTCTAGCTTCATTGATGTTTTTACAGATGGATTTCCTTAAGCTTTTACATGTACTCCAGCCATGGATTCCTTGAGTTTTCTTAGCTTTCTTAAATAGTTTATGTTCTTTCTTGTAGAGACGACATTGGATATGGGTGAACCAAGGTAGCTTTAGTTTAGTTCAGGTGAATTTGAAGTATTTTTTCCTTCAATAATTAGTTTAATTCCTTTTCAAAGAAATTCCATTTTTTATCGACATTATTGGATGAGCTATTGAATTTAGAATAATATCACAGTTTAAGTTTAGACAGGTCTTCTTTTATGCGTTCTGTGTTGAGCTTTTATCCTAAATAGATTTTACGTTTATGCAGCTTTTTACGAGAAGGGGAGATGTTTAGGTCAATTCAACAATATCATGGTCACCTTTACAAGGTATGGCATTTTAGGAATTAAGAATACTAATAAAACTTGAGTCTCTAATCCTGGTTGAATCTGTCCAGATTCCAAAATGCAGCAAGCGGTTGTCACAAAATCACCATGGCAACCATTAAAAAAGGAGGGCACCAAATGGGCTGCTCTTTACATATAGTCTGACTCTTTACTAATAGTTTAATTTACTTTTCTTTAATTTAATTTTAAACACAGAGACTGCCCTGTCACAATTATGGAGCAAACGCTGCCAAGGCTAATCAGGAGAACAGCTCTGGTTTATGTTTAGAATTAGCCTAGCACCTAGCCTAAACTAATTTAGTAAACGTTCAGGAATTATTTATAGTTTAGCTCTTACATTAAGGAATAAGTTCATATACACAAGCACTGCCACTAATGGTTATTTACAACTTAAGGCAAGACTTAATGAAGTCCACTAAAGTAAATCATTATAGCTTGGACCGTAACTGCCAGTCGAATAATACAACAAGATATTAAAATCTCTGCTAGCCAGTTGAATAGGACCACTACTTGCTGGTCACATCAATTGAACAAGTAAACTACAGTAAGCAGGTGCTTGCTGCTTGTTACAAGGATCAATAATTAAGACATTGTTGATTAAAATACAGGTGTAGGAATTTAAGGCTTAGAAAATTACATTAAAACAGAGCTGAAGCTGGCATTAAACTAGTGAGATAACATCTCCCTCTGTATGATCTACATGCTATGCACTACTGTACATGCAATACAAAGTGAGACTCCGTCCTATCTGTTTTAACGTGGAAATCGCCTTGGTCCTAAAATCCGACTACACTGTCTATTTACGTCACTAATTACACTGTAAATACTGTACTTACAGCACATAAAAATAAATAGTTAACTTCTTCTGTTATAAAACATGTCGGTAATCCTAAAATGATTAAAAATGTAAGCCAATATTGTACACTCCTTTTAGTTCTACCGTACTCTCGTGAAACTTTTTTTTTTTTTAATAGGGTGCACAACACCGATATATGTACTAATAAATATAACGCCAGCGAACTAGACGTACGTGCCGCCACGGCCGTGCGGCATGATTTTTATAAGGCTACAGATGGCAATGTAATTATTATTATTTTTTATCATCAAAATGGATTAATTATGGATACCTGTTTTGTTGATGGAACAGTATTTCCCAAGTAGTATTTCTAAAAAACGTTTAATTTAGAAGGAATATGACAGTAATATCTGAAGATAAGGACACTTTTGCAAGAATGTATATTGGAGTATGTACTGTAATGTGTTAGAATTGCAATGCAGAAATGGATCATGGAAGGTCCCAAAACGTTTTCTGTTGTTTTACAAAAGGTCCTGGTTCCTATGTTACACGATTCTGGAAGAAAAATTGGTGTCAGCGTGTTTACCATCATCCCCTCACCCGTTCACGAATTCAGAGGCATACAATATTGTTCGTCAGTGACAATAGCATTGGGCTAAAATGTGTCCGTTTTTACAACTGGGTAAACATAAGTCGGAAATGAGTCCCTAAATGCATCTCCTGTTGGAGTTAACAATCCTAATTTTTCAATGAAGCACAAGTTCGTAATCGTTGGGAATAAATCGCGATTGCATCTGATTTGCGTCTGCCCCCGTAAATAACATCAATACAAGTTGGCAAAAGCCGGGACAACAGCCGGGACAACAGCCCATGCAACTAAAGAGTTAATCCTTGTCTTCATTGTTGAATAAAATTGCAATTAGGGTTTTAATATTGTTCAGGCTCTGTTAAGAGAATTTTTGAGATACTTGTAACAATTTACATTTTAGAGTTGGTATTAAATATGATCGTAACACATTTGTGGTCATGTGATCAACCCTCGCAACACCAGCGACGAAGAAAATGCTATGACAAAGTTATCCTCGTGTATTGCTGAAATGAGGATATGGATGAAAGTCAATTATTTGAAATTAAATGATACTAAAACTGAATTTTTCATAACTGATTCACCTCATCTTCTTAGAAAACTACCTGAGTTGGAGATCACTGTTGGGTCAAGCAGTATCAAACCATCCAAATCAATCCGTGACCTAGGTGTCACTTTCAGTTCTTCTTCCTTATCCAGCCATGTTGACGCTCTACGTCGGTCAATAATTTAACACATCAGAAACCTCTGGCGTATTCAAGATTTATCGACACAAATACATGTCACCACCTAGTTCGTGTTTTAATCACATCCAGGTTGGACTACTGCAACTCACTCTTTACTGTTATGTCTCGTAGAGACTTGACAAGATTGCAGCGTCTCGAAAATAGAGCAGCGCGTCTGATATTCGATGTTGGTAGACAAACTGATCCAGGTCCATTGATCAGCAAGCTGCACTGGCTACCAATATCAAAACGGGTTACCTACAAAACACTACTCTTTATCTACAAAATTCTGAATGGTGAGGCACCTTGGTATTTAAAGGATATGATCAAGATAAGGAAACCCACACATGAACTCAGATCAATAATGACTCCATGACTTCACATACCCATATTCAATTCTGCCATAGGTGACAAAAGATTTGAAATACTTGCACCCAGATCCTGGAACACTTTACCCACCCACATGAGAACTTCTCCATCCACCACAGTATTTAAAAAACTCTTAAAGACCCACTTATTTTGATATTTTTCATTTTGTTTTATTTTACTTTGTAAGCGCCATGGTACTTTGGTGAATGGCGTATTTAAGTAACATTTATTATTATTATTATTATTATTATTACGCTCGCACATATCGTAGTACAAGTGGTATATATACCCTTTGATTTTGTATATTGATCCTTCATGAAAAAAAAGAAAAAACAAAACCAATTTCGAAATACCTGTAAAGAATTTTTCCTTCTTATCTTTCACAGCAGGATTATTTCAAAATGGAAGAATTATGACCAAACAATTGTTTTCATTACTCATTTGGTTGTTGTGCATATTATTTCTTATGTTACGTGTTGGTTCGATTTTTCATGTGATTGAATTTCTTTCATGATTCAATTTTACCTCACAGAGTTACCAAAGCATCATATCACCAATTTTGTTGTTGGTTTTGAGATTCTGTTCTATTAATCACGGATATGTTTGTACATTCTTGTATTAACACATCTAGCTGCATGCATAACACAGTAAACAAATGAACACGATGATAGTTTCTTCAAGTTTTGCAAATAAGCCTATCGAACGGCCGACTAGCTTGTCACTGAAATAGAAACTTATAATTCTCGCACAGAATAGCAAGACCATTCATAGTTTCACTTACATTCAACATCGTATTTAATTAGTTTGATTGTATGTTCAGGGAGGACTGGCTAGTAGGTAAATAAGTCAATGACCGATGCCCCCCTCCTGGTGTCGCTGCCCCCACCCTTGCTTCAAATAATGTCTAATATGCCTCACAAAGCGTGAACAACCACCGGGGTGACCCACGTGGGAGGGGGAGGGGCTTAAGACTCTTCCCAGTTCAGTCCGTCATGGCGCCCCGTTAGAGCACCTCTCACCACCAGTCTGTCCCTGGCCAGCTGTGTGTATTTGTGTGCTGAACTTTTACAGGACAGAGTGAAAAAAGGGAAACTCCAAAGAAAAGATAATCAACTTACTCTATCTTGCTGATTTTATTTTAAATATACAGTAGGCCTAATCTAAAACACTTCTTTAAATCAAATGTCAAAAAAGTATGCTAAAAGATGAACTTTACGGGAAGATTAAAAGATTAATAAGTCAGATCGGCTACTTTCTAAACTGCTAAATTCACTTTCATTACAACAAACTTTGTTCTCACGGTCCAAAATATCTATGCCTTACCAGAGGCAGGCCCATAGCCAGGAATTTGAAAAGGGGGGTTTGTTTTCGTATAACAGGTCAACAAACTTTAAAACTCCAGGTGCTTATTATTCTTTTAGATTTCAAAAGGGCACTTTCTCAACAAAAGGGGGTCATTCGCTCTGAATAACGACTAACACCCCCACCACACCCACAAGCCTGAGGGGCCAACATATAAAAAATGTTTTTAAAACAAAACCCATTTTTGTTGTTGGTGATTTATTAATTTCCGCCCGATAAACGATCAAGGGCGCATGTTCAAAGATATCATATTTCATCAACACTTTGACGCAAATAATCCAATTAGCGAAAGTAGCAAAAGACAGACACGATTCAAAACAGGAGGAGACGGGACACCTAGCATTTCACTGAGCGTGTTGATAGATAAATCACAACCAAACTAATCATGGACAGTGCGGAAATAGTCAAGGGGCCCCATTGATCCCGGAGGAGAGGAGGGGAGGGAGGAAGGAAAAGAGACCATTGACCGAGTTCTGCTAGTAATCCGCTCACCCGTTTACAAATTCAGTGGTGTTGGAAGTGAGGATGATACATGGGCCATTTCCGTTATTATTATTTTTTATTGGGGGGCAAGTATTTACGGCCCTGAATAATGAAGTTCTGCACAGTGAATTGATTTTGCAGGAACTCAAATTCCTTTCATATTTAGTTTTTCTAAAGTGTACATGCGTAAGTTGGCACAAAGACAAATTTGGAACATTCTGGATGTAGCATAAGCACTGGTTAACAATGTAGTTTGATCTCGCCGGATCGACTTTCAAGTGGATCCATTTCTCGTATCTTGCGTATACAGGCCTGGCTTCCTCCAAAGAAAATCTATTCTGATTTTCCAATTTTAGTGATTGCAAATTTAATAATAAAAGAAGGGTCATCAGCAATTTCCGGCCGATTGAAATTGAATCAAGTTTAGTTGCGGTAAGGAAGGGAAATTGCGTTTTCAATTAAATTCAGGGGAGGTGGAAGGAATTCAGGCAAATGATAGTAGAAAATCTAGTACAGGCACTTTCTTTTATTTAATATTTTTAATGAGGATCTGAAATGGGAAAAAGGAATCTAAGTTCAATTTAAAGTATTATAAATACTTGCAATTCTCTAGTTGTAATTCTGTCCTCTGCTCAATCGTGCATACAGGGACATAACTAGACTTCGAGCGTAGGGGGTGTTAGACAATTTTTTCCCATATAAAATAAATCGGGACAATTTAGAATAGTTTTTCTGTATATATCTATGTAAGTATAAGGCTACAATTTGAATTGAAAAAACAAACAATCAACAGGTCAAAGCCTTCCTTATGAGACCTAGACGGGCAATGAAACCAAGAACACCTGAACCACGAGGGCAACCCCTACCCTTCTCCTCATGAGGACAATGGAGGCAAGAATTGGTCCCTCCATTTCACGAGAGCATCAGAGCAAGAGAATCCTTTTTAATATTCATTTTAGGCATT
>JAIGNY010002877.1:55000-70000 GCA_020152595.1 Chiridota heheva
ATGTTAGGTGGTTGTCTTCGTGCATAGCTGGGAGTTTGTTAAAAAACATCACCGATATTGGTATCCATTTGCAAAGAGCTGTAATCATTTTTTATTGATTTGATAAGAGGCTCTAGTCTGGGATCATATTTAGTGATAATAGGTATGCGAGTAACTAAGGCTTTTGTCTTGTAAGTGAGGAGTGTGTTTCTGTCCAGGGCGCAAACTTGATGGTAGTAAGCTAAGATCCGTTTAAAAGGATAGCCACGTGAAATAAAGTAACCAAACAAGTCAGCAGCGTCTTCAGTAAAGCTTTTTTGGTCTGAACAGATACGTTTGTATCTCAAAAGCTGGCTATAGATTAGAGAGTCTTTAAAGTGAAGGGGATGAAAGCTGTTGTATGCAAGGTATGTATGTCTGTCCGTAGGTTTGGTGTATGTACGTGTAGAAATTTGCCCATTCGCCAGTTGGATGGCAACATCAAGAAAATGTATGCTAGTATTAGAACTATCATATGTGAAATGCTACGGTGACGATCATTAAGCCTGTTAATGAATTCTTCCAGGCGATCTGTTCCATGTGTCCATATCAGAAAAATATCGTCTATGTAACGAAAGTATGCCAGGGGCCTGCAAGCACAATTTGACAGAAACTTTTCTTCAAACACAGCCATGAAGATATTGGCATAGCACGGGGCCATTTTTGTACCCATTTCTGTGCCACATACTTGAAGATAAAATTCTCGATTGAAGGTAAACGCATTATGTTCCAAAATGAATTTGATTAATTTGCAAATGTCATCACTAGAAATTGTGGATGGTAGTCTTCTGTCAAGAAAGGTTTTCCAAGCATGAATACCTTCTGAATGTGGAATGTTGGTATACAGGCCTTTGACATCCAATGTCACTGAGATCGAGTCTTCTGATATATTCTTAATATCACCCAATTTCTTAAGAAAGTCGGTGGTGTCCTGTATGTAGCTAGGGATGGTTTTAAGTAACGGCTGCAGTTCCTTATCTACGTATGATGAAACTTATTCAGTCAGTGTACCGACTCCAGAAACAATCGGCCGTCCGGGAGAATTAATATTGAGACGTCGAGCTTCACTAACGAAATTACTCTCGTCACTGTTAGGATCTGCTGATCGTACTAGACCCGGCAGTTTGTGGAGCTTGGGTAGTGTATATATATATATATATATATATATATATATATATATATATATATATATATATATATATATATATATATATATATATATATATATATATATATATATATATATATATATATATATATATATATAGGTATATATATATATATATATATATAGGTGTATATATATATATATATATATATATATATATATATATATATATATATATATATACATATATATATATATATACATATATATATATATATATATATATATATATATATATATATATATATATATATATATATATATATATATATATATACACCTATATATATATATATATATACCTATATATATATATATATATATATATATATATATATATATATGTATATATATATATATGTATATATATATATATATATATATATATATATATATATATATATATATATATATATATATATATATATATATATATATTATATATATTTATATATAAATATATATATATATTTACAAATGTATATATATGTATATATATATATATAAACATATATAAATATATATAAATATATATATATATATATATATATATATATATATATATATATATATGTATACAATATATGTATTTATATATATATGTGTGTGTGACATATATATAT
Organism: Chiridota heheva; assembly: GCA_020152595.1. Classification (NCBI taxonomy): domain Eukaryota; kingdom Metazoa; phylum Echinodermata; class Holothuroidea; order Apodida; family Chiridotidae; genus Chiridota; species Chiridota heheva. Next base: position 56,810 of record JAIGNY010002877.1, read on the forward strand.
ATATATATATGTGTGTGTGTGTGTATGTGTGTGTGCAAAAAGTGACTACAATAAAGACATATAGCAAGCTCAAGATCGTAAACAGCCAAAAATGACTAAGATATACACTTACTTTAATGATGATTAAATGCAGGATAAAAGATGGCAATCAAAATGGAGTTGCTGACCTGATCGCCTCTGCCACATTTGTAAAATGATCAATTTTTTTTTTGGAGGAAACATGACATAATATATATCATTTCATATCAATTACTTGAACTTTGCCGATTGACCTTTAAATGATATTATGTGCGAGATACAATACTACTTCACCTTTCACCAACACTCCAAGTAACATTACACACCAAGTGCCAAGTACCCAATATCACTGTTGGTTTTCCCAGGAAGCGCGAAGCAACATGTACTATTCTAATAAATTATTTGACCTCTGACCTTTGACCTTTAAGCGACGTGTTACTTCTTTCCTGAGATACAACCTCTCATCATCCTTCATCAACCCTCCAAGTAATACCCCAATTGCACTTGTGATATTTGCATAACAGGCAACCAACCATAATTTACCATTTTAAATCAATTATTTTAACTTTGACTTTAAATAACCTGTCCCATTTTGTGCAGTACACACCCTGCATCACCTTCCACCAACCCACCAAGTACTCAATGTCTCTTATGGTTATTACAGGAAGCGCAACACAACATTTACTTTTTTTAAATCAATTATTTGACCTATAGCCTTTGACCTGTAAACGACATATCTCATTATGTGTGAAACATAAATATTGCATCACCCTCCACACACCAACCAATCAAGGGTCAATGAAATAGGAACTAAGTTTTTTTTCCCAACAAAATTCAACACAAAATTTACCATTATTATTTGACCTATGACCTTTAAGCGACGTGTCACATCGTTTCCGAGACACACCTTTACATCATCCTTCATCCACCCACGAAGTAACATCTCAATTGCTCTTTTGTTTTTTCCATAACACGCGACCTACCAAAATCTACCATTTAAAATTAACTAATTGACCTCTGACCTTTGACTTTTAAATTACGGGTCCCATTTTGCAAGGGACATAACACTACATCACTTTCATCAACCCACCAATTACCAACCCAATATCACTTACGGTTATCCCCAAAAGTGCAACACAAAATTTTCCATTTTTGAATCAATTATTTGACCCCTGACTTTTGACCTTCAAATAACATATCCCATTAGGCGAGGGACATAACCTTGCATCACCCTCCACCAAGTAACACACTCTGGACCCAACCCATCGAGGATCAATTCAATAGCAATTACATTTTTCCAACGAAATGCAGCACAAAATTTGCCTTATTATTTTACCTGTGACCTTTTAGCGACATGTCACAACTTTTCAGAGACACAACTTTACATCCTCTTCCATCAAACCATCAAGTAACTATCCAATTGCACTTACGGTTTTTCCATAACACGTTATCGACCAAAACTTACCATTTTAAATGAACTATTTCACCTCTGACCTTTGACCTTTAAGTAAAATGTTCCATTTTGTGCAGGATACAATACTGCATCACCTTTCACCAACTTACCAAGTACCAACCCAATATCACTTAAGGTTATTCCAGGAAGCGCAACACAAACCTTACTTTGACCAGTAGGGTACATGGACCAACTTGTGCGGGACATAAGTTCACTTCACCCTTCATCCTCCCAACAAGTTTCATCATGATAGCTTGCATGGTTTTCTCTGTACACGCGAGACAAAATAAAATTTGTACACACACACGCGCGCGCGCACACACACACTCAAAGTAAGTACAATATACCTTATCGATATATACTATATGTTGCGATAAGGTAATGACACAAAGCAATAAAAAGAATCTCCCTGAGCTATGTTGATAGAATCTGAAAAGCATTCTAATTTTGCATTCATGGTCATATTCCCTTATAATATATTAGGTGCGGAGGACGTCGCCGGTGGGGCCGAGAGGGTTGGGCCAGGTCCTGGACAAACAGAAATGGATGCCCCGTTCGAAGTAGTGACCGCAAGCTTGCTCTAATTAGGCCCTGAGCCAGCGAGGTAAATATATCAGAGGGATATATGGATTGGATAATCTGCGCTTACTAGCTTGAGATGTATGTTCCCCCTTCGTTTGTGAAAAGTCCTGGTTATAGGCCCCGAATATGGAATTTCCCCACGAAAAATCCACCCAGGGTGCAGCCATCCTTTTGGATGGGGAGGGGAAGGGGGAGGGGGGAATCGTAGAACGGAAAAATGTTTAGTGTTTTTGTTTATCAAAAATTGTGTCAAATCTCGACCTTTGAACTTTACTGAAGAGCAAAAAGGGTCATTACTTTACGCAAAATGTATAGAGAATTTTTTGGGAACCCCTGGTTACTCTCATGTAACCTGGTAAAATAGTCCTGATTACCTTGTATCTGGCTTTGGTAGGAATAAGCGGCACACTACAGCCCTTCAAGTCTGCTACGCCGAGTCCGGGCACATTCTTTCTGTCACACCATACAACACCGTACAGCGGGCTTAGGCAGTAAGGGGATCATAAATTTCATCATTATCAAATTCGGCCATTAAATTATTTTTAAATCGCGATATCTTCCTGTGATTTAACAGAAGCCGTTAGTCTTACTCTCTCCAATCATTAACACCTGGATACGACAATTAATTAAAACAGAAAATATAGGTCTGTCTGTTCATACACCGCAATCCCTATGGAAACTTGACGTTTTCATACAAGATGTCTCCCCTCTCATAAATTCCTTTCTTAACATCAGTTGCGGCCCTACGGGGAAGGAGGAGGGGGGGATCTCCCTCTCCCTTGAAGCCGCTTTGCTCATACTTCCACAGAAAATTTTATAAAGCGACATATTTGACTGATGTATATGGTTTGCCCCCTTTCCCCTCCGTGAGACAAATCTGCCCCCCGCATAGAAATCCTGGCGTCGCCACTGCTTAATATCACATTTTCCACCAAAACTCAACCAACTTAATTAGCAATAACTGATAACCGCTGGACCAAAATTCTTTTGGATATCTTCTGGCGAAGACATGATGTCACACCATCACTTTCCTAAACAATTGTTCATGTACTGCATCGGAAATTAAGTTACTTTGTTTTACAAAACTATGTTTCATTTTCAAGTTGTTTAACTCTTTAAACATAATGCTTACAGCTGCCTATCACATCTGGCATATCCACGTGTCAGTGTGCATTGTGACCCTTATGTGACAGTGTTCGTGTTAGGATGATGAGAATGTTGACAATTTAAATGTTGCAGCATCTGTGTCTACAATCTATTTCCAACAGCTTCTATTTTCAAAATGGATTTCTATTGTCAAAATGGACTTGAATAAAGCCTTCACATTACCATTATACTCCTGTTTTGGTACTTAATAAACTATGTACCAGAATAGCAAACAAAAAAATTGTCAGCTATTCTGGTACAGAGCTATTCTGGTAAAGAGTATAATGGTGATGTGAAGGCTTTATTCCAGTCCATTTGATAATAGGAATCCATTTTGAAAATAGAAGCTGTTTACCGTTATTTACAGATTTGTACAAAATCATCTTTTCTGCTACAAGTCTACTCTCAATGTATGGTGTCTGGTAGCTCAGATCTAACTGAACATCCTACAGAAATCTAACCTTTGTATTGATGATACGACTAAAATCTAAAAGGGAGTCAGCGCCATGTGGCCAAACGAAAAATATGTCATTGATATATCTCCAATAACATAACGGTTTTAAATAAAATTCAGAAAGTTATTGTTTTTCAAGTTCATCCATGAATATGTTGGTATAACTGCATGCCCATTCCCGGGTCCCGGGATTTCAAAAGGGCACTTTCTCAACAAAACGAGGTTCTAGAATTTAAAAGGTGGGTTCATTTTTCGTATAAAAGGGCAACAAACCTTAAAATTCCGGGTGTTTATTCAAAAGGGCACTTTCTTAACAAAAGGGGCTTCGTTCGCTCGGACGAACCCCCCCACCGGACTGATTTTACTAAGTAATTTACTGGTGTGTCTACAGGTTCCTTTAATTAATTTTGTGCTCTGAAGTGATGAGCTAAAACTGACGTTAGTAATATTTAAGCCTATGTACGGAATACAGCGCCGCTGTATTCGTAGAATTTTCCCAAGAACACAAAATGGCTTCCAGTAAGCACTTCTATGAAAAAGAAATATAATATATTCTTCGATCTGGACAGTACCCATCGGGATACACTAAAGAAAAAAGCGTGCTTTACGCAAAACAGCAGTAAGAATTAACATAACATAACAAGATTACGGGCTAAGAAGGGTTAGTCACCCCATAAAAAGTCCAAACTAACACCACCACCACGACAAAAAAATGAAAAATCAGAGACACCCAGAGTTAGTAAAGAACTTATCAATGTTGACCTTGAAATTGTGAACAGAACTGGAGCTAACTACCCACTCAGGCAAACCATTCCACTCATTAACAACTCTCTGCGAAAAGCTAAAACGCCGAATATCTATCCGTGGGAACTCTTTGGTACACTTCAAACTGTTACCACGTGTCACATGAGTTTTAGCTGAAACTTGCAAGAAATAACAGGACGTCTAAAGCATCACAACCAGACAGGAACTTAAATACCTGAATCATATCGCCACGTACTCTTCTCAACTCAAGCGTGTTGGAACCAAGAATTCGCAACCTAGATTCATAACAGAGGTTCCTTACTTCGGGAATAAGTCTAGTGGCTCTTCGCTGAAACTGCTCCAAAATGAACTTATCCTTCTCATAAAATGACCTCCAAGCCTGAATAGCACACTCAAGGTGAGGCCTGACTAACTGCTTATACAAATTAAGAACAACCTCTCTACCAAGAAAACAAAAATTTCTTCTAATCAAACCAAGCATCCTATTTGCCCTTGCAGCTGCTAAAGCACACTGTTTAGAAGGCTTCAGATTGCTAGTAATGACAACACCAAAATCCCTTTCTTGATCAACATAACCAAGATATGAACCATTCATCCTCGATTCTGATGTGGAAATCCTAATTATTTGTGAATCGAAAGCCAAATTGTTCTTACCAAAATGAATAACTTTGCATTTATCAACATTGAATGACATCTGCCATGTTTGGGACCAAGAAACTAACTTATCCAGGTCAGTTTGCAAAAGTGAAGAATCCCTAGCATCATCAACAATCCTGTACAGCTTAGTGTTATCAGCAAATTTATAAATCTTGGAGCCAAGGGAACATCAATATCATTAATGAAGATTAAGAAAAAGAAGCGGACTTAATACAGAACCCTGAGGAACACCACTTGTAACCTTCTTCAAAGGAGACACTTCACCACTAACAACTCTTTGTGACCTGTCAACTAACCAAGAATATATGGGACAACTGGCCCACTTTCCCTCCCGCCAAGTGCTCTTGTTTTCATCATGAGCCTGCCTAATGGAAGCTTATCAAATGCTTTTTGGAAATATAAATAGATAACATCCACATGATGACCAGAATCAACTTGTTTAGTAACATCATCAAGAAACTCCAATAAATTATAAACACAAGACCTCTTAGGTAGGAACCCGTGCTGAAACAAATTCAACAAATCATTGACCAGTAAATGATCTAGTACAACATCCTTAACAATGGACTCCATGACCTTGTACACAACACTAGTAAGACTCACTGGCCTATAGTAACAAAGCTAATTGTAGTCATTCTTTTTAAAGATAGGAGTGACATTAGCAATTCTCAAATCACTACGTACAACACCAACATCAAAGTACTTTAAAAAGATAATACTCAGGGGAACAGAAAGAACCCCAGAACACTCACCTAAGACAGCAGGATGAGGCTGGACTGGGTGCTTTATTTGAATTCAAACCCTTCAACTTCTTAGACACAACATCAACTGAAAAATCAACATTCTTAATGGATACTGGAAAGTGCACACTAAGATTATCCATAACATCATCAGCAGGGGACTCCTTAGTAAAAACAGGCACAAAGTAGTCATTCAAAACCTCAGCCTTATCCTTACCACTATAGTAACACCATCATTACCCTGAATGGGACCTACAACCTCCTTGATTTTTTGCTTTGAGCGAGCATACGAATGAAACGACTTAGGATTAATCTCAATCTTTTACTATAACAATAAAGGGAGAAGAATAGTTTTTTTCTTGCTAAAGGAGGACAAGATGTTGTCTTGTCAGTTGAGGAGAGAAGAAAATGCTTAACATTGCTTCATTGCGGTGTTGGAGGTAGGCGTTAGTCATGGGCTAACCATGAATTGTAAGTATGATTTATAACCTAACGTTAACGTTAATACTTTGGGCCCAGGTCCTAGTCGAAACTCCCAACAGTAGGGTCATTGATGTTCATGGGAGAAATAGACTTAGGGTCTTTGTCTACGTTAGGCCTAGGGTCTTAAGCATTTCCCAGGAAAGAATGGCCGGGCCAAATTTCCTAGCGGACCGTTTTTACTATGAGGGGGACCAAATTTACTGGATGAATACTATTTAATTGTCTGGGGGCCCAAATTTCTTAGGAAATAAGAGCCGGGGCCAAAATTTACTAGAGGGGGAGGGGGTAAAAATTACTTTTACACCGGCCGTAAACGCCTTAGGTGGCGCAAAAGAGGGAATCGCGGGGGACAAAAACGTAGAATCCGTACTATTATCTCATTTCACCAGCCCGCTCATACTTACGGTAATTGTGCAAATGTGAACAATCTTATCAAAATTCCGATGTAAGAAGCAACTAGATATAAACGTCTGGAATGCTCATTCATTGTGCAAAAAAAACTGTGACAATCTATGACTATATCCTCGATTCTGATGTGGACATCCTAATTATTTGTGAGTCTTGGCTTGGTGAAGAAAATCCTGTGGTGATTAGGGAGTGCACACCATCTGGATATTCCATTTTGAACTTCCCCAGAGTCGGTGATGAACACGGTGGCATTGCTTTAATTTACAAATCTCATTTGAAACTGAGCATTTCACCACTTGCAGTTAAAGTTGATATATACACAACTTTTGAACATGCATGTGTGGCTGACCTTGACAAGACATTTCATCTTGTTGCTGTATATCGCCCCCACATTCTAATAGGAATGGCTTTGCTGTAGCTAAATTCCATGAAGAATTGGAACAGTTTTTGTGCGACATAGAAAATCAGCCTGAAAAGCCTTTGATTATGGGTTTAAACATTCACGTTGATGATCCAAGTAAATATATCTAAAGATATTTAGATCTGCTTTCTAAACATAACCTCCACCAGTTTGTCGACAGCCTGAGGCCTACTCAGAGTCCGGTCATATTCTTGATCATGTGTTTTGTCGAGTGGATGATGACTTGTTGGTAGAATGCAATGTATCTCCCACCTTCTATGGTTGCGATCATCACATGATGATCAATGATTAAGCTGAAACCTGCACCAGAAAGGAAAGCTGTCGCAATAAGAGATTTCAATGATCTCGATGTGGGTGTTTTCAAGACTGACCTTGTTATCCAAGAGCATAGAGGCCTCAATATGCTGGAAGATCCGAATGCTCAAGCTACCGAGTATAATACAAGGGTGCGCAGAGCTCTTGAAAAACACTGTCTGAAGCAAACACGATATCAACGAACGAATAAATGTCCTAAATGGTTCAACGATGATGTCCGGTCGGGCCGAACAGAACACTACAAATATAAGCGGAAGTGGAGAAAAACCCTCAGTGATACTGATCGCTTGAAATATCTTGAGCAAAATATACTAAAACTTATTGTTAACTCCAAAACAGAGCATTTCAAATGTGATTGGCAAATGCTGATGCAAAGACGATGTACCGTACAGTTAATTCACTTATCAATAGTTTCACCAAGGCTTTACCAATCTGCCGCTCAAATGAAACTCTCAGTAATAATTTTGCCATTTTTTTTTACAGAGAAAGTGGCAAAAATAAGGTCTGAACTTGACGTTGAATATGTTAATGTAAATATATCTTCTCTTTATACCAGTAAGCAATGTAATGATGATGTTTTTCTACTTGATTCTGACATAATTTGATGATTGATGATTTACATCTACCAATTTTCACCCTGTAGATGAAGCAGAGATTCGACATATAATTTATAAGATCCCAAACAAAACAAGTTCTCTAGACCCACTGCCCACTTGGCTCTTGAAGGAACGTGTTGAGTGTTGACATAGTGGCTCTAAGTTTGCAATTAATTCATTTATTGCTGGTTGTTTTCCATCTATCCTTAGGAACGCAATTATTTCTCCTATTATCAAAAAGTCCATCCTCAATTTGGACGTTTTGAAAAATTATCGACCCGTATCCAATCTTCCCACATCTTCATTCAAAACACTGAAGATTTTCAATCTGCCTACAAACCGGCACATAGCACGGAAACTGCGTTAATGCATGTTAAGAACGATATAGTAAATGAGTTAGATTCAGGTAGAGTTGTTTTACTTGTACTTCTAGATATGTCTGCAGCCTTCGATACCATTGACCACACTATTGTTATAAATAGGCTTTAGTGTGAGTATGGTATCGGCGGTTGTGTTTTTAACTGGTTTAAATCTTATCTTAGTGATCGCAAGAGTTCAGTATCTCTGGTAGTTATTCTACTGCCGGTCCTTTTTCTGAAATATGGTGTTCCCCAAGGATCTGTTGCAGGTCCTCCGATCTTCAATGCCTATTCGCAGCCTGTTACCCGCATTTTCAAACTCTTCAATGTTGCTTACCATATATATGCTGATGACGCTCAGCTTTATGTTAGCTTCGATCCTAAAAAAGCCGGGTGATAGGGAAGCTGCCCAAGCTCGCTTGTCAAATTGCATTGCGGCGGTTAAAGACTGGATGCTACATAACAAACTTAAGACTTAATGACACTAAAATTAAATTTTGGATCATTTTATCCCAAAACCAATGCATTCCATCCAGTCCATTAATTTGAAGATCGGTTGTTCTGTGATTGTTCCTTCATCATCCGTTAAAAGTTTAGGCATCATGTTTGAAGCTTGTATGAATATGAATTCCCAGATCTCTACAATAAGTCGTACTGTTAAATCTCATTTGCGTATTATTTCTAGAAACTGGCGGTACATTAATCAAAATACTTGTGGTCATGCAGTGCGATCTCTCGTCCTTTCTCGGCTAAATTATGGCAACTCCCTGCTTGGTGGCATATCACGTAAAAACTATCACCGCTTGCAAAGTCTTCAAAATCGTGCAGCACGCATGCATTTTTTGTGTTGATAGACGTGCAAGCGCTCCCCCCTCTTGCGTGTTCTTCATTGGTTGCCCTTCCAGCAGAGAATCGATTTCAAGATCATACTGCATGTGTACAACTGCATTCAAAAAATTGCGCCTTCATACCTTTAAGATTTACTCCATATTTATGAACCTGGACGCATTGGTTTAAGGTCCAGGAAGGATGTCACTCGCCTTGTGGTGCCAAGAACTAATCGTGTCAGAGAGACTGCGCCTGTTCTGTCATGGGTCCACCTTTGTGGATTAATCTACCTATTGCAATTCGTCAGGCTCAAACTGTTTATACTTTTAAGAATGCCCTTAAGACTCATCTTTTTCCTACTGAATAAGTTTTATGCTGCCTATGATATTTATTTTCTTGTTGTATAATCTTGTTTTGGGACTTTTATTACTTAGTCTTGTATGCTTGTATATTGTCCTGCAGTTCTTTTACTTTTTGAGATTGTATAATAAAAGTTTGTCTATGTATTATTAATTTAATTGTAATGCGCAGAGTGATATGAATAAATGCAATAATAATTAGAATAAAGTGACGTTACATCCATGGTAACTAGAACTGTAGAATGCCGTCATTGGGTAGGTTGTCTACATACTGCAATATTTGCAAAAAGTGGGTTTGCATCTTTCATGAAGGTGGGAATAGTTGGAAGTAGCGGGTAGTCAAATATATACATTCAGTGAGAGTACCAATTCCCGAAACGACCTGGGGGTAAAATTTTTAGAGTATTGGCCAAACAATACAATTCTAGTGAATTACCGGTAATATAATATCTGAATTGTCCTGTGAAGACAAATCAGCGACTTGATTTTTGACTAATTTTAAAGGTTTTTGGAGTTCAGGGATTGGGTAAAACACAATCGGGAATCAGTTTGCACTTTTAATATATGTATATATATATATATATATATATATATATATATATATATATATATATATATATATATATATATATATATATATATATATATATATATATATATATATATATATATATATATATATATATATATATATATATATATATATATATATATATATATATATATATATATATATATATATATATATATATATATATGTGTGTGTGTGTGTGTGTGTGTGTGTGTGTGTGTGTGTGCAGGTGTGTGTGTGTGTGACGGATTACTTGTAATTATTTCAGTACCCCTTTAAATATAACCTCTTCTCCTTGATTTTTTTTGACAGACAGATAACCTGAACAAGGAAACCTTTAGTTTGCATCCAAATTGTAATTCGAGCCCTACCTCGTGACTGGTACTAAGTTTGTATTTAAGAGAATCACGAGGAGACGTTTGGTAACCGTTGTATGGAAAAGACGCGATTTCGATAATTCTTGAGGAACTTTTTTGTAGTTTTTGTTTTGCCCGTTAATTCTAATTGTACTTTTGTGTACTGTAAGGATTTTTTGTCAGCCTATATAGCTGCTAATATTTTCGGTGAGTTGCTCTTTATTTTATTAGAACGATGGTTGTTTCAAACTAATTATCCAGAGATTGTATCGGATCCTTCGCTACTCGATGGCGACAGTGTACAGGTGTAAGCCGGAACAAGTTCTAAATTGCATAATTCCCTCGTAGGCAGTATATCAAAAAGGATTTTACACTGGTATTTCGTATTATCGTTATTTTAGAAGAACTAATATTGTCTTTTATTAAACCGTTCCAGAATACTACCAAAGAATGGACCGTGTGAACCCCCTCCTTCTTTAGTGAACTTATAGACGTAATATGCTCGCCAGGGCAGGCTCTATTACCTGTCCGAGTGGCCGGTGTATGTCTATTTACCATTCTTTTCAGCCATCGTTTTCCCGACTGCTTGGTGAGGGTTCTTAACAGTCACACGGTAGTCCAAAGTATACTTGCTGCAACACGTGCATTCAGAGGTGCATGCACACTTTTATGCTGTTAAGTTGTGCATGCGTCCAGGTGGTGCACGCGGCAAGTCGTGCACGTTTCCTGTAGTGCATGAGTCGGTTGTGCCTGCGTCAAGTGTGCATGCGTCGGTTGTGCCTGCATCCAGTGTGCATGCGTCGGTTGTGCCTGCATCCAGTGTGCATGCGTTTGAGGTGCCTGCGTCCAGTGTGCATGCGTTTGAGGTGCCTGCGTCCAGTGTGCATGCGTTTGAGGTGCCTGCGTCCAGTGTGCATGCGTCGGTTGTGTCTGCGTCCAGTGTGCATGCGTCCAGTGTGCATGCGTTTGAGGTGCCTGCGTCCAGTGTGCACGCGTCGGTTGTGCCTGCGTCCAGTGTGCATGTGTTTGAGGTACCTGCTTTCAGTGTTTCCTGTATCAGTTGGTGCATGAATCTGAATCTGAATCGGTTAAGTCGGCAAAAATCCTTCAAGAGGACATGAACGCCAACCGAGCGTAAAAAGTATGAGTAAAAAATTATAAAAAGACTACTTAGCAATACAAGTGTTAGTAAGTTTAGCTTTGAAACAGTCGAGACTTGGTGCATGTACAATGTCTGACGGTAAAGCATTCCAATCCTTTAGTGTGTGAGGAAAGAAAGAGTGTTTATATTCATTCTTTTTAGCATAGGGAACCTGGAAATTAAGGTCATGATTATTTCTTGTATTAGTTCTAACGGTGGGGATAAGTTCATCTTTATTGATGGCGACAAGATTGTTATTGATTTTATATAGCATATGTAGCCGGGTGTTGTATCTTCTTGTTTTAAGCAGGGGCCAATCTAATTTATGAAGCATGTTTTTCACACTAGATTTATAAGAGTAGTCTGCCATACAGAACCTGGCTGCTCTCCTTTGAATAGATTCAAGTTTATCCACATCGCACTGGTAATGGGGGTCCCAGACTGCAGATGCGTACTCAAGTACTGGCCTGACTAGAGCTTTATAAGCAGTGGATTTAATGTCGGTGGGACAGTTTGAAAGGTTAAGCACAGAGTTAGCTTTCTTGGTTATGTTATGTATATGTTTATCCAATCTAAGTTTATTATTAATTTCAACACCTAGGTATGGGTGGGAGTTGACATGTTTTAGTGGCTGGTTGCATAAGGTATAAACAGGTGATTTAAAGCATTTCTTAGAGGAAATTGACAAGATGTAGCATTCAGAGGGGTTGAAATTCATTTGCCATTTGTTTAAGTTTGTTAAGATCGTCTTGGAGGATTTGTTGGTCAGAGGGGTTATCAATTGTTCTGTACACAAGGCAGTCATCAGCCAAAAGTCTAACTGTGCTGTTTATATTATCAGGGATGTCATTTACATATAAAAGGAAAAGTAATGGACCCAAGACAGTACCTTGTGGTACACCGGATAAAACCTGTTTAGAATCAGAGATTTTACCATCACAGACAACACGCTGGATGCGATTGACGAGGAATGATGCAAACCAGGCCAGGAGATTTCCATCAATGCCATAGGCGGAAAGTTTGGTTAACAGGCGCTATTGTGGGACTTTATCAAAGGCTTTTGAGAAGTCAAGAATAGCCATAGAGACGTTGCTGTTTTGGTCAATTTGTTTAGAGATATCATTTAATATTAAGAGGAGTTGTGTTTCTATCGATCTTTTTGCACGGAAGCCATGTTGTAAATCAGTTAAAATATTATGCTCATCAAGGAATTTCATCACATGTGAGTGGATTATATGCTCAAGGATTTTACTACAAACGCAGGTGAGGGAAATAGGTCTATAATTAGCTGGGTTTTGTTTATCACCTTTTTTAAAAACGCTACATATGTTTGCTTCTTTCCATTTGTTAGGGATAGTACCATTATCGACAGAGGTTTTAAAGAAATCACTTAGAATTACATAGAGGTCATCAGCGCGTGTTTTTAGAAACCATGGTGATATTTGGTCAGGACCTGAGGCTTTGTTGGTGTCTAGGTTATGCAGTTGCTTTTTGACACCTTCTCATTGGCGTAGGCAGGTTTTTTGTTTGGGGGAGGGG
>JAIGNY010002877.1:77500-122500 GCA_020152595.1 Chiridota heheva
AAAAAAAAAAATGCCCGTTTTTTTTTTTAAATGCACTTTTTTGTAACGATTTTACTCAAAAAATTTCAATCTAACCCCCCAACAACGTAACCATATTATGAAAGATCTATTCAATCTGGTTTGAATGAACTTATTTGCAGCTCTATAGGATTTTGGGAAGGTACTCAAAAAAAAAAATGGAAAATGGATCGTAACTGTCACGGTCACCGTGACGCTGGGAGAGTAGGGGAGGCATACAAGAGGAAAGTCAAAACTTTTCAGTCACCGTATATCATTGTCACGTAATCGTTCATGCGGTTACTAGGATACCACAGGTACAGAAAACCAGGATGGAGTAGTGTTCAAGGGGCGGATTCTGTAATGTATGCGATCGGCCCGCAGCCTGAGGCTGTTGTGAAATGATGGCCCTTGGGGAAAAATAATTCAGAACCCGTGCTCTAAATCATTTTAAGTTCAGGTTGCTGCTGTGACCTGAGGCGAGTCTAGCTATAAGTCTTTTATTATATTGGGGGTGAGGGAGCCTTTTAGCCCCTAAAAATACATGTAAACTTCCTTGGTCCAAAATAAAAGATGTTTGGAGTTAAGTTGTACATTTTGTACAAAACTGAAGAAGAGTTTTGACCTTTCATCTGTTAATCTGTAAATTGTTAATTTGTTCCACAAATTTGATTTTTGGTCCAAAATTGAAGGTATTTGGTATAAAACTAAAGATATGTGGTCCAAAATGAAAGATTTTTGTTCCAAAACGGAAGATTTTCGGTCCAAATGAAAGATTTTTGTTCCATATTTGAAAATTTGTAGTCCTTAATTGAATATTATTGGAGCCAAATTGTAAATTTTGTTCCAAAAATTGAAGAAATGTTTTCTATAATTTGCCAAAAGCCGTTACCCCGTCCCCCTTAGCAACGTCACTAGCATCAGCATATTAACATTCTAATAAGCATCATGAGAAAATTAAAGGTCTGACAAAACCACAATTTTACATAATTGCAGTAGAAAACTAGAAAATAAAAGTTTAAGTTTATTAATTCTAGGCTGGCTGATCTTGACGGGTCGGCGGTTTTTTTTATAACATCAAGGGGATTATATAATACTTTTCAAAAACATTGAATAAGCAAAGAGACTTAAAAGTGGGCTGAAAAGTAAGTATTTTACCTTTTGCAATGTGTGCGCTGAGTGGGTGTTTCAGCGCGCTCCGATTTCCACTTCAATACATGTAATTATCTTTTTTTTCAGTGAATTCAGGATTACTGTATGAAGTTGTCGCTCTGAGTAAAGAAAAACACTTAGGTCTAAACATAAAATAGAATAAATGTGCATTGCCACGTTTCCCCAGTTACTCGAGCTGATATCAAGGTTTAGATAGACTAAGGGAGTGCTATGCTCCCTGCTTTAGACTCCCAGTGAAAGGTGCGTTTTTGGCACCAAGGCAACCAACCACATGTGGCGGAGCTCAAAATCTTCTTTTTTCAAATAATTAATAAGTGTCAATTTTAGATTAAATTAATAATGAAATTAATTATAAAATTTTTGTAATGTAGAACAAGGTTTACAACAAACAAATGCACATATTTCAATAATATCATATTCTCTTTTTAATTCGCTGGTAAAATTCTTATATATGATTTGCGATGCGTGGTGAATGCAAATAGAGGAAAACATAAAAACAAATTGAAACAAGCAGTAAGGGAATTAAACTTTCATTTATAGTTATCATTGGCAATTTTGGAAAAATTCACACGCTAACTACGCATTGAGAAATTTGAATTAAAGCAATGTATCGCGGGTAAAATTGGTAATTGGTCAAACAAATTTAATAAGACGAGATTTCATCTTTAAGCTATTGCAGCCTGGGCTACGATTAATTCGTTAGAAATATATACAGTGCCAGCACCAGGATTGTGGTTATGGGGACAACTTGGAGGGGAAAATTGGTCTCATGGCGGTTGAGGAAGGGGAGGGGAGGGGAAATGGAGGAAGGGAAGGGAAGGAAAAGGGAAGGGGGGGAGCATATAAATCGGACAAAATATGTCACTTTACAAAATTTTCTGGCTGCAAGTGGGGGAAGCCGATCTCGGGAATATATACTACGAAGAGATAAATACCGATAAAGGTAGTAGGTCAATTGTACGGTAAACTTTTGTCTTCCAAGACTTTCTTTACCTTCAGTCATTGCGTCCGTTCAAGATAACACGCTGGAGGCTGTTACCTCCCCCTCAAGCACCCTCCTCACTTTCTCCCTTCTCTTCCTGGAGTTGTAAGGAACTTTATCTGAAAAGGATTATCGTATATAGGTCTAAATGTCACCGGTAAAACACTCTAATAAACACATTTTTTTAATTTAAAGGATTAGTTTGGGGCTCAAGTAACGACATCTTATATAAAAGAGGACTTCACAAAAGAAAGAAAATGGTGAACAGGTAAAGAAAGCGTATAAATATATTGCCCTATTCAAGTTAAAGTTTTTGTCTTATCTGTGTAGAAATGACTGGTGTAGTAAGTCTACTATGAAAAGTCCTCATCCTCACTTTTTTAACGATTGTTAATTTTAAAGAAAGTTTATTTAAATTTTTTACTATTTGAAATATTTTCCCTTGAACTTTCTTCAAGTGGTTTATTATAAATACCCTTACTAAATTCTGTTTTACGACTTTCCTGACATATCCCATGGTTTTCAAGCCATAAAATTGCAGTATAAAATATAATAGATTGCATAACGACTTTGATGAATCTAAGGCTATGACATCACTACTGGTCCGATTTCCGTCTTTTCTACACTAGTGACATTAAACTTTAAACTTCGACATCTCCTTAACGGAATACGAATTTTTAATGCTTTCTTCACTATTTTGATTCTTTCGAAGTTCTCTTTCACATCAAATAGACCTCCGTGATTACTGAACTAATTCTTTAATTTGAATATTCAGATAAACGTACCACGTTATTTTTTCTTATTTCTTTTCCCTTGTCGGTAAAGTTAAATGGCTACATGGTATTGACACATGACCTTTTAAATATAACAATATTATAATATCTGCCGCCTCCATAATAAGAATATTTGACAAAACTTAATTGAGCAAAAAAAGTGTATAAACAATTTCCATCAAATCCCTTCGAATCAGCAAAACGTGGTCGCATCGCCGTTGATTACATTTTTGATATTCAGATACTGTAAATAAAGTGATTAAGTTAACTTAAAACAATTGCGTGGCTGAATTGTTTTCGATAAATTGGAAAAGTTGCAAGAAGAAATTTGTAACTCAGGTATTTGACAGTTATTTTTGTAAGCTTTGACAGTTATAAATTGAAGTTATCTTTTTCAACAATTTAACTTAATCCTGTTTTCAAATCAGGGAGCTACAATGCAAACACGGCTGATTGATACACGTTAAACCTTATTTATTCTAGATGAACTTTCCTACTTGAATAAATATATTACGTGGACTTGACAACATGACGTCAATAATACCTTTTAATTAATACGACGCAATTATAATACGACATTATTAGGCTATATCACGACGTAAGTGATATACCTATATCAGAACTCTTAACATTAAAAGAAGGTACGGCTTAGGCCTAACATAACATCATTGGGGGTACACTGATAACCTTCCACCAAGTTCCAAATCACTTAGTCATAGGCGCCTATAGGCCAGGCCTATATAGGCCAGGCCTATATAGGCCAGGCCTATATAGGCCAGGCCTATATAGGCCAGGCCTATATAGGCCAGGCCTATCTAGGCCAGGCCTATCTAGACCAGGTCTATCTAGGCCAGGCCTATCTAGGCCAGGCCTATCTAGGCCAGGCCTATCTAGGCCAGGCCTATCTAGGTCAGGCCTTTTTAGGCCAGGCCTTTTTAGGCCAGGCCTATCTAGGCCAGGGCCAAAACGTTGCATGAACGTTTTAATTGTATAAGTTTGATTGTTATCTCGGTATAACATAGACCTACGTATTTTACTTTGGTAAGCAAGTGCCGTTGTAAAAGTACATTTTGCCTTACCCCCTCCTCCCCCCCCCCCCTCTTCCCCCTCCACAGTACATTTTGGCGCCCGGCCCTTATTTCCTAGGAAATTTGGGTCCCCAGACAATGAATCCGTAACCATCCAGTAAATTTGTTCCCCTCTCGTAGTAAAAACGGTTCACTAGGGAATTTGGCCACCCGGCCCTTCTTTCATAGGAAATTTAGAGACAACAACTTGTCCCCCTTAAGCAAAAAAAAAAAAAAAAAAAAAAAAAAAAACTTTCTTCACCGCAAATCTCACTGCCGTTTTGCGCAAAGCACGCTTTTTTTCTTTAGTATCTCGATGGGTACTGCCCAGATCGAAGAAAAGATTTTTTTTATATTTTTTTTAAATGTTTTGTATTTCTTTTTCACCGAAGAGCTTATATTTTTTGTTCGTGGGCAAATTCTACGAGTACAACGGCGCTGTATCCTGTACATGAATATATTACTAGCTTTGGTTTTAGCTTTTCACTTCAATACACAAAATTAATTCAAGGAAGCGTACAGACACACCAGTAAATTACCTAGTAAAATCAGTCCGGAGGGGAGCAAATTTACTAGACATTCCTTAGAAAATAAGGACCAGGGCCCCAAATTTACGGGGGGCGAAATTTACTATCACAAAGTTTACTATTTTAAGCAAATGTTGGCAATTTGATATATGTGTTAGTGATAATTTATCCTCCCAACTTTGAAAGAAGCATGGCACCGGGGAGAAGGAACCATTTGAAAATTGAGACAGAGGCGGTGTCCCCAAATTCCTACACAGCTGTCCTGACCCCCTAAATCTGTATCAGGAGTCCTAAACATGTTTATAGTGGCAGACACCCCTGATCATGTGATTACAAAATGAAATCAATCGGGGTTTAAAGCAGGGGCCTATGAATTAACGGACACCCGGGTGTGGGGATTGATGATCCCCACCCCAAAAAAGAAAGAAACCACTTACAAGTGGAACAAATTGCATAAGTTGTAAATAACCAATAGGGAAACAAGCTTCACTAATTTAGGGAGGTTTGCTTTATTTTGGGGTTGTTATCTTCCTTTTCGGGAAAGTTTTGAGAAATTTTAAAATATTCGCTTCAGTGTTTAAAAGATTTTCGTCAACCTCAATTTGAAGTTAATCATATTCAACAGGAAGAAAACATGAAAGCAAGCTGATGATTTTCCGGGGTCCAATGCTTCTAGCAGGGTTTAAGGGCAGAACTTTCTAAAGGAACTTGGTTTATAAGAATTTGGAAGACAGTTTTATCCCGCCCCCTTCCCCTCCGCTACACAATTTGATCGTGAACATGTGCACATTAATAGTCTCATGCATTATTTTGTTTTAAACATACCTTACATGACAACTTTTTATCATTATACCGACGTTGGATTGCACGTTGCACAATATATATTTCAAACGTCAGCATACATTTAGTACGAATGCTAAAAAAATGCTTGAAGATCTTCGTTTTGCATTAGTGTTGCACCGACTTTGAATTTGCACGTTGAAGGAACACAATTTCCAAACGTCACATGAAGATAATGTACACCCACACGGTAAAAAAACGTTTTAAAAATCCATATTTTCCATGTTATATATAATCCATATTTGCCATATAATCCATATTTTGCATCATATCGACGTTAGATTTGCACAAATGTAATTTTTAAATGAAACCCACATATTAATACGAACGTTATGAAAACGTTTTAAAAACGCTCAATGCTAACACTTTGTTTTAACGTTATACCGACGTTGGATTTATACGTTGGGTGAACGTATTTTTCAAACGTTGCCAAAATCTTAATACACCAATGTTTTAATAACCTTTTATATCAGACGTTTTATTTTTACATTTTATCGACGTTGAATTTGCTTGTTGCACAAACGTAATTATCAAACGTACACTAAACGTTTTAAAAACGTTAAATGGTACCGACGTTTTGCTTGTACGTTATACTGACGTTAAATTTAAACGTTACCCAAACGTATTTTAAAAACGTTGTCAAAACATTGAAACACAAACGTAATAATAAAGTTTTTGATCCAACGTTTTGTTTTTACGTTATAAAGACGTTGGATTTGTACAATGTACAAACGTATTTTTCAACGTTAACCAATCATTATTGCGAATTTTTTTTAGACGTTTGGAATACGTTCAATGGTAACGTTTTGCTTCAACGTAATATTGACGTTAAAATTTAACGTTGCCTAAACATGTTTTTCAAACGTTGTCAAAACATTAATACACAAACTTTATAATAACGTTCTTATACAAGGTTTTAAAGTGACGTTAATCTACATTGGATTTGCACGGTTCACGAACGTATTTTTCAAACAAATTCAAAACTTTAATGCGAACGTTTTTTAAACGATTGAAAAACTTTTAATGCTAATGTTTTGCTTGAACGTTATATCGACGTTGAAAATATACTTTGCATGAACGTATTTTAACACATTGCCAAAAAATGTTAATACAACAACGTTTTTTATCCAACGCTTTGTTTTGACGTTATATCGACGTTGGCTTTGCATGTTGCTTGAACGTTTTTTTCAAACGTAACTAAAACTGTTATACCAACGTTTAGAAAACGTTTTTAATACGTTCAATGCTAACGTTTTGTTTTGACGTTATACTGACGTTGAACTTGCACGTTGCATGAACGTATTTTTCAAACGTTGTCCAAACATTAATACACAAACGTTATAATACTGTTTTATATCCAACCTTTTGTTTTTATGTTATATCGACGTTGGATTTGCACGTTGTACGAACGTATTTTTCAAACGTAAAGCAATCATTATTGCGAACGTTTTTTAAACGTTTGGAAAACGTTCAATGGTAGCGTTTTGCTTGAACGTTATACTGACATTAAAATTGAACGTTGCCTAAACATGTTTTTCAAACGTTGTCAAAACATTAATACACAAACGTTATTAAACGTTTTTATCTAAGGATTTAAAGTGGCGTTATGTCGACGTTTGATTTCCACGTTGCATGAATGTATTTTAAAACATTACCACGCTATATCGACATTGGATTTGCACGTTGCTTGAACGTATTTTACAAACGTCGCGAAAACGTTGATACAAAACAGTTTTTAGAAAACGTTGTAAAAACGTTGGTGTTAGCTGGGTATATATATATATATATATATATATATATATATATATATATATATATATATATATATATATATATATATATATATATATATATATATATATATATATATATATATATATATATATATATATATATATATATATATATATATATATATATATATATATATAAAAATATATATATATATATATATATACATATATATATATATATATATATATATATATATATATATATATATATATATATATATATATATATATATATATATATATATATATATATATATATATATATATATATATATATATAATATATATATATATATATATATATATATATATATATATATATATATATATATATATATATATATATGTATATGTATATATATATATAAATACATACATATATATATATATATATATATATATAAAAATATATATATATATATATATATATATTTACATATATGAATATATATATATATATATATATATATATATATATATATATATATATATATATATATATATATATATATATATATATATATATATATATATATATATATATATATATATATATATATATATATATATATATATATATATATGTGAGACGGATCACTTGTAATTATTTCAATACCCCTTTAAGTATCACCTCTTCTCCTTGATTTTTTTTGACAGACAGATAACCTGAACAAAGAAACCTTTATTTTGCATCCAAATTGTAATTAGAGTCCTGCCTCGTGGCTGGTACTAATTTTGTGTTTAAGAGAGACCACGAGGAGACGCTTGGTGGCCGTTGTGTGGGAGAGACGCTTGGTGACCGTTGTGTGGAGGAGACGCTTGGTGACCGTTGTGTGGGAGAGACGCGATTTCGATAATTCTTAAGGACCTTTTTTTTTTGTTTTGCCCGTTAATTTTAATTGTACTTTTGTGTACTCCGGAATTTTTGTCAGCCTATATAGCTGCTAATATTTTCGGTGAGTTGCTCTTTATTTTATCTGAACGATGGTTGTTTCAAACTGATTATCCAGAGATTGTATCCATCCTTCGCTACTTGATGGCGACAGTGTACCGGTGTAAGCCGGAACAGGTTCTAAATCGCATAATTCCCTCGTAGGCAGTATATCAACAAGGATTTAACACTGGTATTTTGTATTATCGTAATTTTAGAAGAATTAATAATGTCTATTATTAAACCGTTCCAGAATACTAAAGTGCATTATTTTACCGAAGAATGGACCGTGTGAACCCCCTCCTTCTTAGGTGAAGTTATAGACGTGATATGCTCGCCAGGGCAGGCTCTATTACCTGTCCGAGTGGCCGGTGTATGTCTATTTTACCCCCCCTTTTCAGCCATCGTTTTCCCCGACTGCTTGGTGAGGGTTCTTAACAGTCACATGGTAGTCCAAAGTATACTTGCTGCAACACGTGCATTTAGAGGTGCATGCACACTTTTCTGTTGTTAAGTTGTGCATGCGTCCAGGTGGTGCACGCGGCAAGTCGTGTATGTTTGCTGTATCAAGTGGTGCATGCGTCTGAGGTGGCTGCGTTTAGTGTTTCCTGTATCAGGTGGTGCATGCGTCGGAGGTGCCTGCGTCTAGTGTTTCCTGTATCAAGTGCTGCATGCGTCTAAGGTGCCTGCACCCAGTGTTTCCTGTATCAAGTGGTGCATGCATATGAGGTGCCTGCGTCCAGTGTTTCCTGTATCAAGTGGTGCATGCGTCTAAAGTGCCTGCACCCAGTGTTTCCTGTATCCTGTGGTGCGTGCGTCTGAGGTGCCTGCGTCCAGTATTTCCGGTGTCCTGTGGTGCGTGCGTATGACGTTCCTGCGTTCGGTGTACAGGCGACCATGTTCGAGTGTGTAGCCATTTAGTGTGTAAGATAGACAGATGATTCTTAAGGTGTGCGGGCGTTTAGTTGTGCTTGCGTTTTAGCGTTCAAGTATAGAGAAATATGGTGCTGAAGTTATTGTTTATCACTTGGACATAATATTTTCTTGTTTTAAAGATATATTTCTTTTTGACTAGTTGTTAATTGTTTTAAACTATCTTACTGGAAAGTGATGTGTTTTGGAATTAGGAAGTGAGAGAGTAGAAATAGATTGTCAATTTGAAATCATTTTGTCGTGTTTTCATTTGCCTTTTTTTTATATGTTCTATTTTCTTTTAATGCTGATCATTGAAATTATTGAGGGCGTCCTATCCCTAGACGAACTGGAAACGCGGAGGCCAGCGTTACAATTGGTGGCAGCGGTGGGATAGGTTGCTCGATTTATTTTCCAACTTCAATATTTTCGTGAAAAATGCTTTCTCCATTCGAGGACGGACGGATGGAGGGTACTCCACGACAACATGAATCCAGGGCGGAAGAATCGCAGTGGCTTCTACTAGATGAATTTACAGGCAGTGATGGTGACGCTTCGGCATCAACACTGCAGAGAGGGTCACCACATCTTCTTGGTCGCCAAGACAGATGGAATCCGTTTGCAACTGCTGCGGAACCGTCGTCGAGAACAACTGCACCAAACGACAGCCGCCAACGACACCGTGCCCCAGCTTCTGGGACAACAAGCTTTTCGAACAAGAGGTCCACCAACAGTCTGTTGGGACAGCCGCATACGGGGCGAACTTTCACCCTCGACTTTATCTCCGGGCAACCCCTTTCGCGAAAGAGTTGCACGCGCAGAAGAGGTAGCTGTAACATCTCGTGGTGATTACTGCAGACCATTTCCACTTGAAGAGAGCTGCGGTGCAAACAGAATGACCAGAGAAATTCCTCTAATTCCAGTTGATGCAGGGCTGAGAACCTCGAACCACGCACAAGACTACATTCCACCAATACCTAAAATGGTGGGAACATCAGGTATCCGACCGGGGATCTATGATGGGACGACGTCGTGGGATGATTATAAGGCTCAGTTCGAGGTAATCGCAGAATTGCATAGTTGGAGTCCTGGTGTGATGGCGATGTGTTTAGCCGCCAGCTTGAAAGGCGAAGCCCAATCTGTACTTGCAGATTTGGATGCTGCAGGAAGAAGGAATTATGACACACTTGTAGAGGCCCTGTCTGGCAGGTTTAGCCTGGCGCACCAGACCGAAGTTTTTCGCATTCAATTGAAAAATCGTTCTCGGAAGGTGAATGAGACTCTACCAGAGCTGGCACATGAAGTGCGTAGGCTTACACGGCAGGCATATCCAACAGCATCCATCGGATTATTATCCGTGTTGGCCAAGGACCACTTTGTTGATGCTCTAGATGACCCCAATCTGAGACTAGGTGTCTACCAGACAAGACCTTCTACATTAGACGAAGCCCTGAAAGCCGCTCTGGAGATAGAAGCTTTCTACTTGGTTGAAAAGCAAAGGAACTTTGGAGGGAGAAAAGTTGTTCGTGCGGTAGGCAGCACACCACCTACCGGCGCGGCTGGTAATACTTTGGACGATCTTGCAGAGCAAGTTCGCAAGATTGTGGAAGACAACCTAACAGGTCAACGTAGCTCTTTGAGGGAGCTGTCGCAGTCTGTGCAGACTCTGAAGGAGGAAATGAGAGTGCTAAAGAACTCTGGGAGGCTGATCCCTAGTGACTCACCGGGCACAAACCTGTTCTCTGACCAGTCGCGAGGAAATACGCGTAGAACACAATCGAATCACAGGGTGTGTTCTTATTGCCAAGAGCCAGGACATTTCAAGCGAGACTGCCAAAAACTGAAACAGGTTAGACGCCGACAAGAAGAAGAAAGCTCGGAAAACTCCACGGTGTCGGGTTTGAGGGTCGAAGCCCGGCAGTAGACGAAACCAGAAAGAGACCCATTCGAGTGGCGGTCCATAAGAGCATACCAGGACTGGCCCAAGATGGTATTTACTTAGACGGGAAAATCATGTCGCAATCAGTTGCTTGCTTGATCGATACAGGAGCAAACATCTCCATTGTCCAAGCTGAGAGGTACTTTAAGATTCCAAAAGATAAGAGACCTAGTCTCCAGGCAGCGGGGTCCGCATTAGTTTTAGCTGATGGCAGTAGTGTACCAATCCTCGGGAAGACATTTCTGGAGATGTCCATATGTGAAAGCAATAAAGCGATGAGACATGAGTTCTGGGTAGCAGACATCGGGCCGGATTGCATATTGGGGCTGGACTTCTTAAGACGTCACCACTGCTCTATTGATGCAGGAATGGGGAAAGTTACATTTGGAAGAGAAGTGGAGGTGGAACCAAAAAGCTGGGACGATTTTTCGTGCAGGATGGTTGCGTGCAAGACATCGTTATTGCCGCCACGATCGGAGACCATTATAGAAGCGGAGGTCAAGGACCTACCTGTGAATCTACAAGGAAAGCTTGGAATTATTGAAGCTTCGGAGGGGATTGCTAAAGAGAGGGGATGCTCGTTGCACGGAGTTTGACAAGAGTTAAGCCGGGGATTATTCCTGTCAGGATGGTTAATCTTTCAAATGAGCCAGTAACCTTGTACAAAAATACAACTGTTGGTATGTGTGAAGGGGTGGAGGAAGTTGAGTCTTCTGCGGAACACATTACAGATGATGTGGGAAGCCCAGGTGGACCGGTTGAGGTCCCACCATACTTGAAGCAGCTGTATTTGGAGAGTACAGAGGGGTTGATAAGGCGCAGGAACGACAAGTGGCTAGAATGTTGTGTAAGTGGAAGGAAGCATTTTCCACTGGTCCCCAGGACTTGGGGAAGACTAAGATAGCCAAACATAAGATCAACACTGCGACGCAACCTCCAATAAGACAGGCAGCCCGGAGACTCCCTATCAACAAACAAGAGGAGGCTGGGAAAGAGATCGAGGACATGCTGACCCATGGAATTATCGAACCTTCCTGTAGCCCGTGGTCGTCCCCTATTGTGCTGGTGAGGAAAAAGGATGGAAGCTTACGCTTCTGTGTCGATTACCGGAAGGTAAATGATGTGACCATAAAGACTCATACCCCCTCCCACGGATTGACGATACCTGGATTTACTTGGTGGTGCTGCCTGGTTTTCCACCCTAGATCTCGCTAGTGGGTACTGGCAGATCGAGGTTGATGAGACAGACAGACCAAAGACCGCTTTTGCTACCCACCGGGGCTTGTTTCAATTCTGTGTGATGCCCTTCGACTCTGCAACGCCCTGCAACTTTCGAGCGGCTAATGGAACGGGTGTTGGGCGGTCTGCAGTGGGAGAGCTGTCTCATTTACCTCGATGACGTCATCGTCTTCGGGACTACCTTTGAAGAACATAGGAGCAGGCTCGAGGGAGTAATCCAGCGTCTAATGGAAGCAGGGCTGAAGTTGTCTCCTAAGAAGTGCTTGTTTTTCCGACATGAAGTGGCATTCCTGGGATATATTGTTACAAGCGACGGCGTCCGAACTGATCCAAATAAGACAATGGCTGTGCAGGAGTGGCCCATCCCAAAGAATGTGACTGAAGTTAGAAGTTTTCTTGGTTTGTGCAGTTATTATAGGAGGTTTGTGAGAGGTTTCAGTGATATTGCCCGACCATTGCATCGTCTCACTGAAAAGGGGAGGGAATATCAGTGGACAGAAGAATGTGAGTATTCCTTCAAAGAGTTGAAAAGACGGCTGACCAATCCTTCAATTCTAAGTTATCCCCAAGGAACTGGTAATTTTGTGTTAGATACTGACGCCAGCAACTTCGGTGTGGGAGCAGTTCTGTCTCAGGTCCAGAACGGTGAAGAGAAAGTCATTGGCTACTATAGTAAGTCACTCGGAAAGGCAGAACGTCGTTACTGTGTGACCAGAAAGGAATTACTAGCCGTGGTTCTCGCAGTAAAATGGTTCCACCATTACCTCTACGGTACTCGCTTCCAAGTAAGGACAGATCACGGCGCCCTTCGGTGGCTGATGCGTTTCCGGAACCCGGAGGGTCAAATTGCTCGATGGCTTGAAACACTAGGAGCATACGACTTCTCAATTGAGCATCGTCCTGGTCGAATCCACAACAATGCAGACAGCCTCCAGACGTCCATGCGAAGATTGCACATATTGTGAGCGCCAGGAAAGCAAGGAATCTCCTGTGTTGGAAAACCCTGCACGCCAAGACGTTGGTTGTCAGACTGAGGATTCAGTGAACCAGTGTTTTGCTGTAACATCGAAGGGTAGAGAAGAATTACGGGATGACAAACAACCTCTTGCGGTTAAGTGGTCCTCTGAGGAACTCCAGGAAAGTCAACGAAAGGACGCGGATATCCAGCCCTGGTCGAGGCTAAAAGGGAAGGGATTCGACCACCATGGGAGGTGATATCTTCAGGTAGCAGAACTTTGAAGAACTACTGGTCACAATGGGATAGTCTGGAATTGCGCCAAGGTTTGCTGTACCGACGATTTGAATCGCCCACTGGTGAAGAAGTAACCCATCAGCTAATTCTTCCTTCCAATTTGGCGAAAGAAGTTTGGAAAGTGGCACATGCACACCCACTGTCTGGTCACTTCATGACTAAGAAGACGCTTAGTCGAATTAAAGCTAAGTTCTACTGGAGAGGTGTAGCTCGGGACGTAGAGCGTTGGTGTAAGCGTTGCCCTCAGTGCAGTGAACGTAAAGGCCCAAGATCTAAGCCCAAGGCTAAGATGCGGCAATACACAGCTGGAGAGCCACTCCAAAGAATTGCGGTAGATATTATGGGACCGTTACCACTCACCCCTGCTGGCAATAAGTACATCTTGGTTGTGGGAGATTACTTCTCCAAATGGACTGAATCCTTTCCCATTCCCAACCAGGAAGCGAATACCATAGCCAGTGTGATTGTGGAGCAATTTGTCTGCAGACTGGGTATTCCTGACGAAATCCATTCTGATCAGGGGAGGCAGTTTGAGTCGGCCGTATTCACGAAAATGTGTGAACTATTGCATATCAGGAAGACAAGGACCACGCCATACCATCCTCAATCGGATGGTATGATCGAACGGTTTAACCGCACTTTGGAGGCGATGCTGTCGGCTGTGGTTGCCCCTAACCAGCGAGATTGGGACGTCTGGTTGCCCTACCTGAGCATGGCTTATAATTCAGCAAAACATGACTCAACTGGCTTCACCCCATCGGAAATCCTATTTGGCAGACAGATCAGAACTCCCATGGATCAGATTACACCGACCGATCAGCAGGATGAGCCAAGTGATTACCCGGAATTTGTCGAGAAACTTGAAGAAAAATTGCGAAGCGTGCACAAGATAGCACGACGGCAACTGAAAATTGCAAGTGATCGGCAGAAGACGCAATTTGATCGGGGTGCTTCTACTAATAAGTATGATAGGGGCAATTTAGTCATGGTCCACTATGCAGTTCCGAAAGTTGGCCTGTCTCCAAAATTACACTGTCCTTGGCGAGGTCCATACCTCGTCCTAAAAAGGCTCAATGACTCTCTGTACAGGTTGCAATTTGGGCCGAAGAAGACGGCGAAGCTTGTTCATTTCAACCGAATGAAGAAATACAACGGGGATGAACCCGAATGGGTGAAGGCCTTCATGAACGACAACAAGGCTGGCAATGAGGTACATACAGAACCTGAAGCACAGAGCAGCCTGGATAAGGGACATTTGGACGAAGGTGTGGCTCCAGGAACACGTTCTATGTGCCGGGACAGCGAGGTTGACAAAGAGAAGCTGGAGAAGACGGTCGGTAGCCAAGAAACTTCTCAAAACGATGGCGATACAACTGACCAAATCATGGGGTCAGAAGTACCGCATCGCAAAAGACCATCAAGGGTTCGACAAGAACCAGATCGTTACGGTTTTAACTAGCCTGTAATCCTTACTGATGTATTATCCCAGTGACCAATAAATTATTCTTAAAGAGATGATGTCCTCTTGTTTATTTTGTTTGGGCTTGTGAGTTGTTTAGGCTTGCAAGAAGATATTTGTGTGTGTGTGTGTGTATGTTATGTGACATACAAACGTGTATTTTTTCTAAAATGTATACTTTCCTTTTCCTCCTTTTACCTTTTTAGGAGATAGAATGGGGAAAACCGCACTCTATGAAATAGAATACAGGTGTTCCATGTGCAAGAAGAGATTCTCGTCCGTAGCGCACCTGCGGGAACACGCAGAAAAGGAGCATGAGAAGAGGATGTGGACGTGTAGATACTGTAGCTATCGTAGTGAGCGGAAGCCTGACGTTGCTCGACATGAAGAAAACTGCAAGAAAAGAGGAATTGAGCGAAAAGAGGGTGAAAGTGGCGACAGGCCTGTAAAACGATTTCGAAATAGTTCGGCCAGGAAAGAAAGCTCACAGAACAACTCAGAACGCTTAACAACCCCGGTTGCGAAGGACGTTAACGACGCCTGTCCGGAGGCACGGCGGGAGACGTCGCCAGGTGGCCTGACCTCCAGGAATTGATAGAGGTAGGGTCGCCATTTTCTGCTCCCACCGGCCAATCGGAAATAGAGAACTTCGCATCGCCACCGCAAGTCCCATTTAAGGTATCGGTGGTATCAAACGTGGAGAGTGTTCAACAGGAGGTTGATTTGGCGGAGTCAGAGGCTGAGGGGAACCCGCAGGTCACCCGACATGACTTTGCGTTTGAAAGCCGTTTGGGGAGAAACTCTGCTTTAAAGAGACGGATCAAGACGCTCACGTATCCTGATGGGAGAGTACTCGAGGTAGAAGAAAGGGAAATCGTGACCGGGTAGTCCTTGTACAATTAGAATATTTGTGTGTGCTTCTCTGTGGTAAAATTGCGGGACGCAATGGGCTTAGGGAGGGCAGTGTGAGACGGATCACTTGTAATTATTTCAATACCCCTTTAAGTATCACCTCTTCTCCTTGATTTTTTTGACAGACAGATAACCTGAACAAA
Organism: Chiridota heheva; assembly: GCA_020152595.1. Taxonomy (NCBI): domain Eukaryota; kingdom Metazoa; phylum Echinodermata; class Holothuroidea; order Apodida; family Chiridotidae; genus Chiridota; species Chiridota heheva. The sequence continues at coordinate 93,440 of JAIGNY010002877.1, forward strand.
GAAACCTTTATTTTGCATCCAAATTGTAATTAGAGTCCTACCTCGTGGCTGGTACTAATTTTGTGTTTAAGAGAGACCACGAGGAGACGCTTGGTGACCGTTGTGTGGGAGAGACGCTTGGTGACCGTTGTGTGGGAGAGACGCTTGGTGACCGTTGTATGGAAGAGACGCGATTTCGATAATTCTTTAGGACCTTGTTTTTTTTGTTTTGCCCGTTAATTTTAATTGTACTTTTGTGTATTCAGGAATTTTTGTCAGCCTATATAGCTGCTAATATTTTCGGTGAGTTGCTCTTTATTTTATCTGAACGATGGTTGTTTCAAACTGATTATCCAGAGATTGTATCCATCCTTCGCTACTTGATGGTGACAGTGTACCGGTGTAAGCCGGAACAGGTTCTAAATCGCATAATTCCCTCGTAGGCAGTATATCAACAAGGATTTAACACTGGTATTTTGTATTATCGTAATTTTAGAAGAATTAATAATGTCTATTATTAAACCGTTCCAGAATACTAAAGTGCATTATTTTACCGCAGAATGGACCGTGTGAACCCCCTCCTTCTTAGGTGAAGTTATAGACGTGATATGCTCGCCAGGGCAGGCTCTATTACCTGTCCGAGTGGCCGGTGTATGTCTATTTTACCCCCCTTTTCAGCCATCGTTTTCCCCGACTGCTTGGTGAGGGTTCTTAACAGTCACATGGTAGTCCAAAGTATACTTGCTGCAACACGTGCATTTAGAGGTGCATGCACACTTTTCTGTTGTTAAGTTGTGCATGCGTCCAGGTGGTGCACGCGGCAAGTCGTGTATGTTTGCTGTATCAAGTGGTGCATGCGTCTGAGGTGGCTGCGTTTAGTGTTTCCTGTATCAGGTGGTGCATGCGTCGGAGGTGCCTGCGTCTAGTGTTTCCTGTATCAAGTGCTGCATGCGTCTAAGGTGCCTGCACCCAGTGTTTCCTGTATCAAGTGGTGCATGCATATGAGGTGCCTGCGTCCAGTGTTTCCTGTATCAAGTGGTGCATGCGTCTAAAGTGCCTGCACCCAGTGTTTCCTGTATCCTGTGGTGCGTGCGTCTGAGGTGCCTGCGTCCAGTATTTCCGGTGTCCTGTGGTGCGTGCGTATGACGTTCCTGCGTTCGGTGTACAGGCGACCATGTTCGAGTGTGTGTAGCCATTTAGTGTGTAAGATAGACAGATGATTCTTAAGGTGTGCAGGCGTTTAGTTGTGCTTGCGTTTTAGCGTTCAAGTATAGAGAAATATGGTGCTGAAGTTATTGTTTATCACTTGGACATAATATTTTCTTGTTTTAAAGATATATTTCTTTTTTGACTAGTTGTTAATTGTTTTAAACTATCTTACTGGAAAGTGATGTGTTTTGGAATTAGGAAGTGAGAGAGTAGAAATAGATTGTCAATTTGAAATCATTTTGTCGTGTTTTCATTTGCCTTTTTTTTTTATATGTTCTATTTTCTTTTAATGCTGATCATTGAAATTATTGAGGGCGTCTATCCTAGACGAACTGGAAACGCGGAGGCCAGCGTTACATATATATATATATATATATATATATATATATATATATATATATATATATATATATATATATATATATATATATATATATATATATATATATATATATATATATATATATATATATATATATATATATATATATATATATATATATATATATATATATATATATATATATATATATATATATATATATATATATATATATATATATATATATATATATATATATATATATATATATATATATATATATATAAATAAACTGACTCGCAAGTTAAACCTTGTACATTTTATTTGACAGATCTGTTTTGTAAGGGTTAGACCCTCACTCATCAGACACAAAATGCAGAGTGATAGGGATGGTGAATTACAATGCACAACTGTTTAAAGTGTGGTAACAATGGGGAAAATAGTTCTTATTTATAGTTACATAATAATTGTTTTTTTCTGTGTCTGCATGCACTGGCCAGCTCGTTTCTTTTGTTTAGTGATGCTAAGTGTGGCTTGTATATTATGAAGAATTTCTCTTTCAAGCATAGGTTGCACATTTTGCTTGATGATGAGTATGGCTTAGCTTTATCAATAATCTTCCATTTCATTGAGTACTGCACATTATCGTCTTTTATGTTCCAGATGTATTCACTTAATGTTGTTGCATACCGTTTATCCTCGTTTCTGAAACTATGAGTATGTCCATTATACCTTGTTTTGAATGTATTTTCCGTTAGTCCTATATAAGTCTCTTCTTTAAGGTTGTCTTGCCGTGTAACTGTGGCTTGGTAGATTACCCCAGATGTGAGGCATTTGCCTTCAAGTGGGCATGGTTTGCCTTTCTGCAGTTACAATTGTTTTGTGGTGTTTCTTTGGTTGCACTTTTCTTAAGTACTGTTTTGTTGTGAGTAGAGATGATCCGTTGGATATTTGGCATACAGCTGTAACTTAATTTCACTGTGTTATGGTTTAACAATTTGTTAAGGTGGTGCCCGGGAGGGAAGCAGTGGTCCAGAAGGTTGAAGAATTTTCTGCCGATGTTAGTGGCTACGTTTGTGCTATATGGCGGGTTAAACCACGTGATTTTTCTCTTCCTGTTACGTTTTCTTCTCTGGTTTGCGTCATTGTTGGGGTCTGGTTGTGGTTTATAGTTCAATGTATAGTTGTAGCCGCTTTCCGTCAGGGCTTCTTGGTAACAGGGTATTGCCTCATTGAATATTTGTTTGTTTGATGAAATGCTAGATAACCGCCTGTTGATGCTTTCTGGAATGTTCTTGATTATTGGGGGTGGGTGGTTGCTCTGTTTATGTACATATAATGGGGTGTTGTTGGGTTTCATAAATGGTTTGTAGGTGCTATTTCTTAGGTCCAGGGTGATGTCTAGGAAGTCAACTGTTTTCATATTAGCTTCAATTGTGATTTTTAGCGCGTTGCTTGTGAATATTTTGCATATCTCTTTTTTGATTAATTCCGTTTGTCTTGGAGTTTTGCGGCAAACAGCCAATCCGTCGTCTCTATACAATCCAATGTTGATGTCAATATGTTGGAGCTGTGACAATATATAGAGGCCAATCAGTTCACACGATTCCGCTCCATCATGACTACCCATTGTGACATCGAAATTGGAATTTCCACGTTTTTGTTTCTGATGAGTGAGGGTCTAACCCTTACGAAACAGATCTGTCAAATAAAATGTACAAGGTTTAACTTGCGAGTCAGTTTATTACAGCTCTCTTTTGATTGAGCACTTTTCCATTGTGATGGTTTTACAACATACTATCTTTTGGATATATATATATATATATATATATATATATATATATATATATATATATATATATATATATATATATATATATATATATATATATATATATATATATATATATATATATATATATATATATTTATATATATATATATATATATATATATATATATATATATATATATATATATATATATATATATATATATATATATATATATATATATATATATATATATATATATATATATATATATATATATATATATATATATATATATATATATATATATATATATATATATATATATATATATATATATATATATATATATATATATATATATATATATATATATATATATATATATATATATATATATATATATATATATATATATATATATATATATATATATATATATATATATATATATATATATATATATATATATATATAGAGATTAATAGTAGCCAAGTCTTGTTTTACTGAATCGCTGAAAATAACCCCAAATGGCTGTTGCAAGGAGATTAAAGAATAAAGGACTGGTACATAACATGGGGGCATTAGGGATATCCACCCAACAAAAAACAAGGGCCTCAGCATCAGTCATTTTCATTACACGCTTTAGTTCAGAGAGCTATGAACGCATGCAGACACGAATCTGCCATGGACGTGTCTTGTATCCCTTAAAGATCCTGAGCTTACTCTTCGTTAAACATATGATATGAGGACGGGGAAACAAAGATTCATAATTTGCCCATGTAAATGATGGTAACATTCTCGTAGCACTGTGCTACAGTGCCGCCAATGCATATAGCAGCATAGTTTCGGAATATCTAATCATATATACAGGTGCAGAAAATCCAAGCATTTACAGGGTTCCCCCGTCCCCCGTCGGTCCACTTTTTGGAAGATTTATACCCTTATACTTTTGATTTTTTCTTTAGGTGACACTTGGTAAATGGGAGTACAACGTTTATTTTATTTTTTTTTGTACAGAAAGAAATTAGGAGGCATTTTTGTTCTCTTTAATTCGAATAAACAACTGACCACTTGTCGGGGAAGGAGGGGTGGGGAGGGGGGGGGGTAGAGAGGGAGAAACATGTAATGGGTCCCTTACTCTGGACCTCTTATATATGAATGTATTAGATTCTTCAATACGTCATGTAAGTAGTAAGGGGCCTCTGTACAGCCAAGTAAGGGCGCTCTTTCAGTTTTATTTCAACCGTTTGAGAGAGGAAGAAAACAAAACACCTCATCTTTCTCAAATCTCACTTTTTCAAAAAGATGATTGCTGGAATTTTTGCTCCCTATGGTAAATCAATAGGATTTTAAATTTAAAGAAATGCATCTTAAAGCAAAGCATTTTTAAAAAAACGTCGCCCAAAGCTTAAGAAAAAAATTATTAAAAAACGCTAAAATGTGTACACTTTTGAAAAAAGTTTGCTCAAATTTATTTCATCTATGAAAAGACTGAAATAAAACTTAAAGAGCGCCCCTATTATTGCTGTATAGACTCGGAAAGGGGGGGGGGGAGGTGGGGGGAGCTTCATTACTCATGCGCATACAACATAAGTCCATGGAGTTTTAACTCCATGATAAGACACTACATAAGGCTTGCAGCATGACATACTTAAGAAACTGAAAGGAGATTTTGTTTTGAAATATCTATATTTATTATATTTAATATATACATATCTACGTTACTGAGTACACTATTTTGAATAATTTACCCTGCTTTATATTATATATATTGAACACTTACATATTTAAAACATAGGTTTGTGAAAGAATACTAAATGATATAGAGTTTAACAGACGGAAACTCAAATCCACATATCTATGAATATGACGCTTTAGGTGAATCTTGCCGTTTTGCATATACATGCGTAATGAAAGAATACATACATGTACACAAAATAAATATACCAACTGTATTTAGGTTCAGGGGTATAACGCGAAACAGGCGAAACACCCTCGATATGATTGGGTGCGGTAAGTGCATATGCTCATGTAATTTCACATCGCATTTTACAGTTCATGAGAACGAATTTGTCATTTCAACTAATCACCACTACTTGTGCTTTCTATGTATGTATGTATGTATGTATGTATGTATGTATGTATGTATGTATGTAGCTTCAAGATGTAAGTTTTTATGTTTGACACTGTTCCCAACTATGCAGTGTCGTAATTACTGAAGGACAGAGGGACAAGTCCCCAACTTTTAGGAAGTCTAAAAACAGAGTTTGGAGAAAAGTCTTCAGTGCTTTTAAAATTTAGGATGTGCATCTTGATAAAACCTTTACGGGGGAGGAGGAAGGGTATGGGGGCGTACTCTAATTATTCCGCTCAAACTCACTCAATCTTTGTAGAATAGAATTACGACGCGTCAACTGTGTCCATCAAATATCATATGAGTGAGCAAAATAAGAGTAATACAATATAACAATTTTGATCTGCTCAAAATGTAAAAGTAGATTTCCTGTTTGAAAGTCTTTGGACGCCCAGAGTTAATACATTGCTATACCAAAGAGTTTCACATTTTGGGTAGAACATGTCTTAAAAAGAAAAGTAAATCATAGTGTTTTATTTATTTTTATGGATACTCAAAGTATGAGGAATTTTCAATGAATGCTGAACTTGTGATGAACACCGGATTGAGATGACAGCTGAAAATCTTTTAAAAATTCAAATCTCAGTCACCGAAAATTGATGAGAATATATCTATGCCCTTAAGTACGTAAGCGTATGAACAAGGAGAGCATAGGGGCACGTGCCTTAATGTTGCACATGGGGCACGTGCCCCAATGTTGCACATGGGGCACGTGCCCCAATGTTCCCCTCCCTCCAGCCAATGAAAAACATGATCCTATACGCCTATGTCTATGCCTATCTACTAAACAATCTACTGGAGGTATACAGCTATAAAGACTAACAGCATCTTTGGTCAAAAGTTGCTGCACTCCTTCAAAGAATTGTGATAAACAAATAAAACAAACAAACAAGGAATTTACATGGGAAAATATCGAGGATGAAAGGTAAAACGTCAAAAATTACCATGAAAATTCGAAACACTCAGTTTAAAATAAAAAAATTCTAACCCTCTATTTGTACGTTCATGATTAATCTCTTGACATGAGGTATCCATTTTCTTGGCAAGTCTATATTGTTAGGCCGAGAGCATTGCAGGTGGCACGGTCTTGGTCCCACACTATACAGCCATTTTAAGCAAAATGTCACAGCTCGGAATTTGTACCCAAGTTTACCTCTTTTCTGTTTCGTGGTCTCTATGAGTTCTCTTCGGTCACAGAGACCCTTATGCCAGTATGCAATTCCTCCTTGTTTCAAAATATCGTGAAAGTCATGAAAATATCGCTTAAAAACTGATTACTTGGCAACTATTGTAATTCTCAGGTAAAATTATTCAATAAAATATAAACATATTCGATGTCATTCATAGATGATACGTAGAGAGAGAAGGGGGAGGGGACAAGCAGACAATGGGTACATTTCACGGAATGATTTTCCTTGGTGATACGCCATCCCCATCTAATATTTTCAATTGGCTGTGTATGAAACGGAACTAGCATTGATCTTTTTGTCACATAGATGAAATTTGCCATTTCTTTTCAATATTTTTACATCGGTCGAAGCTTAAAGTTCGACAGTTCGAAGTGACAGCTAAATATCAAGGGCCTCTTTCCACCAAGTTATTATAGGTCTATATGGGATTAAATGGAAGATAAAACGATAAAGCCTGAACTATTTGTGGATAACAGTTTTATTTACAAAACTCAAAAGGGGTCATAATGAAAAGGGGGTCATAATTCCTTGCAGCGTAGCCCCGCCACTGATATGCAATCTTATATATGCTACGTATTTACAAGTTTGATAGCAAATCAGTAATTTAAGCTTAATTTAAAATGAGTATATCTGACGCTGAAAGCATAAAACTGGGATACAAATGTACTGCTTTCATAGAGTATGGAAATATTGACTCTTTACTTGAAATAAAACAAAAATTTCCCCGCCAAATATACAGTGAAACAATCGATTATACTTAAATAGATTAAATGCAGATTCTGTTAAAGATATAAGGACTGAAGGACACCTGTTAATTAATACTCTTTACTATTAAATGTGACAGCTAAATATATATTGTATCATTAAAGTCAGGGGTGTCGGAGGGAAGTCAGAGCAAGAGGGCAGAAAATCAATTGAGGGCACTTTTTTGACAGTAATGGAGGGGCACTTTTCATTCAATTTATTCAATTTCAATTTATTTTTCCATCTTCTCATAATATTTACATAACAACAAAAACGGTGAAGACAATACAATGCAACGAAAATAAGTAATAAAATTATATACAAATATAATGAAAATTACAGAGAGAAAATGGTGGAAGAGGGCCCATTTCAAAAGAGGGCCCTTTTGTTAGTTTTCGAAAACGTGGGGGTAAGTGCCCCTGGACCCAGGCTCCTACACATATGGTTTGAGCATCATGGCGAGATTTGGGTGGCACTTGCCTTATCCCTACTTTTTTCCAAATGTATACTTTTTGTGTGGTGCTTTTGTGAATCTTAGCGTGATTTACCCCGCCTATGGGTTTGAAATTAAGGACCCAGGACCAATGTTGGCAATTGCCTATTAGGCGAATAGGTTAAAGGCCTTGGCTTTTGGAAATTATTAGGGACGTTCCCTCTTCCATCATGCACATCCCCCAGTGTCAGGTCCCCTGGTAACTGTTCATACTTTAATTTTGTTAGATAAATACTAAATGTATGCTATATTTTGTATGTACTATGTAGGATTGTGTGAGTCAGTGGATTTCTATTTGTTTTCAAGCTTCAATAGTTCAAGAATGACATAGAATAATTTCATGTAACTATCAAGAGGGCCGGTCCGCCCTTCACTTTCAAAAGGGCACCTCCTGCCCCGTCCACCTTATCTTTCAAAATGGCGCCTCCTTCCCTTTCCCCCTCACTCTAGGGCGCAGTGGCAGTCACCCCCGTGATTCCGACACTGCTGATTATATTCAGTAATAAACAGTCTTTAAATTAAAGAAATATCTTATGCAGTTTTTGGGGTAGCTATGGCTGTTCAGATTTTGAGTTTTCTACAATAAATGAACAATTTGTAGCAGCTTATAATCGCTCTTCTACTTTATTTCAAATTTCATGTATTAGACAAAAGCACATTCACATCGGGCGTCTTCAATTTTGATTTCGTATCAATAACCATTCACCACACACTAAGGGGGAAGAGGGGGAAGTCAAAGCCCTAAATATTATTAAATGAAATATCAAATGAATCATAGAAAACAGAGATGTTGCCATTTTTATTTGTATCGACTGAATTATCGTGAATTTTGGTACGAAACTCTTCCAGTTTGCACCGAGAATTATAGACAAACGTCTTCACATTTGGATCACAAATTTTCAATTATGGAGTGACCCAAAATTACAATTTAGGGAGCAGAATTCTTCCAGTTTTCACCAAAATCTGGCCCGTGAACGTCTTAATAAGATGTATTTTTAGGCGGCGAACGGCACCCTTTTTGCTGAAGATGCTAACTTGAGGCATGTTTATCTTTCTGCAATGTGATTGGATGAGAGGAGACACACCTAATTTGCATTGTACATTAGCCCATGACAAACTGACAAACGGACGTTGTCAAATTGACATTATAGAGGGTTGTCAACTTTTACGCAGGGATGTTACTGTTTCGCTTAGTTTTTGGTATTTGGTATTTAATTTTGTTTTAGATTTAAAAATTAGAAAAGAACATGTTTGTTGATTTTTTCCTCCTTTTTCAGACTTTCAAATATTAAAGATATTCATGAACAGTGTTGATAGACTTACAGCCTTCCCTCGCGTCCTGTATCCACCGAGGAGGTGTACAATTGATCTCCCCCACAGACTGAAAGACTCGTCTTTGGCTATTTTATTCTCATTTGGATGCACAAAACTCGGCAGAGTTTGACTAAATATTCAGTCATTGAAAATATTTTTTCTCTCTAAATTTTGAAGAAACGGAAATCCGAACGATGATCACTGATTCAGCTGCTTTTCTTCCTTGAATCGTGGTATTAAATTAAAAGCAAAGATTTAAAAAATGAAATAAATAAAATGATAATATAAATAATAGTAATCATAATATAATAGATACAAATAAAATATAATAAACATAAAGAGTTCTGCCCAGTCATATATTACAAATTTGCATAAAATTTGCATATTAAGACCTGGTGAGAATTTTGTATACAATTTTCATGCTTTTTAATGGATCTTTAAACTGTTAAAACTATTGCTGCCTCTCTGACTCTCCATATACCTTTAAACTTAAGTAGAAAGCAAAAACTTCACGGACAGTGACATAAATCATATTTGCAATCAAGTTGAAGAAGTCACCATAATTAAATTGAGCAATCTGCCGAAAAGTTAGGGCGTTGTTTAAAGATTTGTTCAAAATTCAACGAGACGTAATCGCATCAAGCTCCATGATCTTTAGTCATGTGACACGCCGAATATATCGAAATGGTCATGTAGGAAAATTCCACAAATAACTCGACACCACCTGACTACTAGACAGGAGCGGCGATTTCTTTTCAACATGGGGGATAGGGGGAGGGGGTAACCCAGACAGTGGTGTAGCCAACATGCAAATAGGCCTATACAAAGCTTGATTTTTTTACAAAATTATTGGGAGGGGGAGGGGCATGTCTTCCTTCCGGCATCAGGAATAGCTTATAAGAAAGAAGTCGATACTTAAATAGGAAATCTCGTCTTACGAAAATTATTTGATCATATGTGTAGCGTCATTTTCGCGGCAGTAATTGATTGGCTTTTGGATTATTGCGTTAATAATTTGACCATTCAGAAATGTTTTATTTTATAGTATTTTCATCTCCACGCTAACACGATATCTAGCCTTTAAGGCCAGAGTTGAAATGCCAGATCAACTGATAAATTTTCAGCACCTTCGCGCTCAAGCATTCAGTTATTTCCAGGAACTTCACACACCCTCACTTTTTGGCCGAGCTCTCCTTTAAAAAGATCTATAAGGTTTTTGTCTCGATGGATGTTGGTCGTTCCGACCCATGATCAGTGTACTTTGTGGTATTGTTAACCGAATTAGAGTTAAGAGTCATCGGATATTTCTGAGGACGGGCTCGTCGCATGCTTGGGAAGCAATAACACAGGTAGGTCCCGAAGTAGTCTCGGTAAGTCTTACTGAGGATGCACATTGCAATTGGATTGATGCTGCAATTGGTGTACATCAGAAAGAGTGATATTGTCTGCAGCATCATAACACCGGAATTGGTCAGGAACGTGAAGTTGAAATTAAACTCGGACAATATCCTGTGAAAAAATAGAGAAAAACATTTAATTCTCTTTATCAGAAAAACATTTAAGATGAAAAATATGTGAATGCGTATAGGCAACAGTAACTAAATTACTTGAAAATCTATTAAAAACGATAAAAGTATGCAAAGAAAACTTCAAAAAGATTGGGTAAAAATTGCCAATTTGATAAAGTTTTGAAAGCTCAGGCATCAATTTGCATATTTTATGCAAATTGTTTAATATCTTACAGGGCGACCACGGTATTTATTATTTTTTTGTAAATCCATTTTGTTCAATGTCTATTTCAATTTTTTTGTCCAAAAGTTTTTGAGTCTTTCCAATGCCACCAATAAAATTTTAGTAGGGATAGACATTTCCAGGAATTTTATTGACTAAGATTTAGGAAAGAAATTTAAAACTCAGTTTGATCAGCCATAACTGAAACCTACATGTGCTTTTTTCAAACTTCAAAAACTGCTCGGTCCAGATTGAAATAATCGTTCAACAAATATAAAAATTGCCACATTTCCATAGACCTTAAATGTGTTCAAATGTATTCATCGGTCACTTAATGAAGTGAAACATAAATTATTCTGTATCAGAAATATACAATATTGTAACAGGGCAAACCAGATATTACTACCGTAGAAAGTGGCGTTCAATAAAAGAACCTCATTGAATAACTTAATTCATCAAGCTATAAATGTTTAATTGATTATTTAATTAATTGATTAAATTACAGATTTGTTGTAGAAATAAAAGACACCTCTCCAGTAGCGTATTTATTGGGGGTCAGGGGAGGGGCAACTTTCCTCTCCTCTGGCGAAATTCCGTATGTAAAGTTTAAGTAGCGAGAAGTACCAGTACACAACATGCTATGTATGTATATATATCTATATATATCTATCTATCTATATATATATATATATATATATATATATATATATATATATATATATATATATATATATATATATATATATATATATATATATATATATATATATATATATATATATATATATATATATATATATATATATATATATATATATATATATATATATATATATATATATATATATATATATATATATATATATATATATATATATATATATATATATATATATATATATATATATATATATATATATATATATATATATATATATATATATATATATATATATATATATATATATATATATATATATATATATATATATATATATATATATATATATATATATATATATATATATATATATATATATCTATATATATCTATATATATATATATATATATATATATATATATATATATATATATATATATCTATATATATATATATATATATATATATATATATATATATATATATCTACATATATGTATATATATATGTATATGTATATATATATATATATATATATATATGTATACATATATATATACATAAATACATATATATATATATATATATATATATATATATATATATATATATATATATATATGTATGTAAATGTATATATATACATACATACATATATACATATACATATCTATAATACATATCTATATATATATATATATATATATATATATATATATATATATATATATATATATATATATATATATATATATATATATATGTGTGTGTGTGTGTGTGTGTATATATATATACTTTTATATATATATATATATATATATATATGTATGTAAATGTATATATATACATACATACATATATACATAAATATATATATATATATATATATATATATATATATATATATATATATATATATATATATATATATATATATATATGTATATATATATATATATTTTTATATATATATATATATATATATATATATATATATATATATATATATATATATATATATATATATATATATATATATATATATATATATATATATATATATATATATATATATATATATATATATATATATATATATATATATATATATATATATATATATATATATATATATATATATATATATATATATATATATATATATATATATATATATATATATATATATATATTTATATATATATATATATATATATATATATATATATATATATATATATATATATATATATATATATATATATATATATATATATATATATATATATATATATATATATATATATATATATATATATATATATATATATATATATATATATATATATATATATATATATATATATATATATATATATATATATATATATATATATATATATATATATATATATATATATATATATATATATATATATATATATATATATATATATATATATATATATATATATATATATATATATATATATATATATATATAGATATATATATATATGTATATATATATATACATTTTCTATAATTTGCAAATTAGTTTACCACAAGTTTCCTTCATCTTTAATTGATGATTCCTTTCCACAAAGGTGAAATCAGCCCCCCCACCTTCCCAATTCCTAAACGCCTCTGAGTACAGTCTTCCCCCTCCACTCTCTGGCACCGAAAGTTGAATAAGTCACTGCACATCTCTTAAAAGCTGCACATTTTTATTGAAGTATTTTCACTCGTCGGAAGTAAATAATTTTTAATATACAAACTTGTTATATCATTCAGAACTGAACATTTCGCTTATTGTTGGACCACTTACTTACAAACTTCTATTACTTTACAACTTCGTCGATTTCAATTTCATGCGTTCTGTATATATATAATTTCTGAGAATATGGCGGTGTCTCGCTTTAATCTACACCGGAAATGCGATATTCAACGAGCTAGTAAATTCAAGTTCGCGTTCATTCGTTCTTTTTCAATTCCAGTTAGTCATTTTTCGATTCAATCAATAATTGTTTCTACTGCAACAGGCTTGTTGATTGGAGACGTGAGTTTTCATGTCCCTGGGTGTAAGCTGTGTCATATACTGTTTTAAGAACATTGAAGTGTTTTTGACATCCAAAGTACAATCAATTTGAGAGTTCTACCCACAAGAAATATACCGTATTCAACAGGTATCAATTCAATCTGTTTGCTTACAATCCTACGTAATGAGATTAATTTTAAGTACAAAATGTCCTTTTTGTAAATGACATATTTCGAGATAAACTGTTTTTTCTCGAAATATCTACCAATAATACCATATATAAAAGCTGTCAGAGTAAAGACCCTATCAAGTCTGGATCGGCAATTTCCGTATTGTCACATGCAATAACACATGGCTGAATTTATGAGTCCATAACGGGCCAATCGAAGGCCTATATCGGAATCTTATCGACCAATCAAATATTGGGTGATTCTTGGGCGTCTGCACAAACCACGTACGGTATCATGATCATGGTTATGAACAAAGGCTTTTAAACGCTAATCGTGCGAGCGTTATACTTGGGGGTAATACGCGCACGCATTACTGCTTACAACATTTCCTTCAGCCACTACTGCTGATCGGTTGGACAACAAAAGAAAATTCCCGGCAGTTGATTGGTCGAAGTACTGAAGTTTGGCCAAAATCGATTTGAAATAGTCTATACTTCATGCACAACTAATCTCAGCGAGATATCTTCCCATGTGATATCCTAAATCTGAACATTTGAAGGTACAATATGTTTAAACGCAGCGCACGTCACACAATTATTTCACAAACTATGTACTCGCACCTGCAGGTAGTGGAAGGGGAGAGGTGAGGTAAGGCGGGGGAGGTCTCATGTCTCCACGGCATGACTTATCCCTGTAAAACAGCAAACACAACTGACATGTTTGTAGATCGTACCAGCTGGAAACCTTCCCAATCATGAAGAATCGTGTGCTTGGTGGTCTCGTCAAAGCTAATATTACCCTTTACCAACCATAAGTAACTTAATATTGTTATTGTATACTAAATACGCTCCATAATAATGATGATTAAGATGGTTTCAATGATGAGATGATAATAATAAATAATAAATGAATAATGATGATTAAGATGGTGTCTAATCGTCTTTATCAACTCAAGTTTATTTTGCATGTCAACCTTGATTATGTATTTAATGTGTGAATGAAATCCATACGGTGAAAACATTATGGAAAGACAGTCTCCTGGTGATACTTGAGATAAATTATCATTCCTACGAGTTTGAGAAATATGAAGATGAGAAGGAAGAATAAATTCATCGTTCTTATGGATTTGATCGACCAGGGATATATCCAGATATATGTATCTGCAGTCTTTTCTTAGTAATCTTCGTCATTCCTATAGACGAAGATACTACTCTAATATTATAGCATACTTATATATTTATGTGACGTCTTGGAGTTTATGGAAATATAGATATAATTTAAGACAATGTGGCTAATGTTTCCTCTTAAAGTTTCAAACCTTTAACAGCTCCAATGGACCTATTTACTCAAAGCCTTTGAAGTTGTGCTTTCCGCATGTAGTCTGTATGCTATCTGTCATTCCTTACATTTGTTTAATCTAATATGTGGGTGGGTTTTTTGTTTTGTTTTTATACACTATATAATTTCCGAGCACAGAAACTCGACAATGTACCACCAGCCCTTTGATGACAAAAAATACGTCCTATGCATCGTACACACAAACGAACCAAGACTCGGAAGACCACCTCCCACACTCATCTCAGATTGTCCCCGCAGAATTAATGCAAAGGTTTAGTGGGGGTGTAAATGTGTAAATTGTTTTTGGTATCATCCAGGGTCAGACGATAAGAATGGGTAACCGAGGTTTCGGCCAGAAGCCCACACAAGGGTCCCCATAATATAGGTAAATATGATTCATAGAATGCATTACTACAAGTAAATTTGTTCGCATGTGCATATTGTTTACCTCAGAAATTATATTTAGGTTATCTTTCCATTCTCTGACCTTCACCGATTTCTTGCAAGTTCTCCGGAAGGCATCTATGATAAATAACTAAAGTTAACTTATGTAGGAACGTACCCGGTCCAGATGGTATAAATCCTGCTGTTTTACGTGAGTGTTCTGGTGTTCTTTCTATTTCCCTGAGTATTATCTTTTCAAAGTGCATTGATATTGGTGTTGTTCCTAGTGATTGGAGAATTGCTAATGTCACTCCTATTTTTACAAAGGTGACCACAGTTTGCCTTGTAACTATAGGCCAGTGAGTCTTACTAGTGTTGTGTGCGAGGTCATGGAGTCCATTGTTAAGGATGTTGTACTAGATCATATACTGGTTTCAATTTGTCCCAGCATGGATTCTTACCTAAGAGATCTTGTGTTTCTAATGTATTGGAGTTTCTTGGTGATGTCACTAAACTAGTTGATTCTGATCATAATGTGGATGTTATCTATTAAGACTTCCAAAAAAACATTTGATAAGGTTCCATTAGGCAGGCTTATGATGAAAACAAGAGCGCTTGGTGTAGAGAAAGTATGCCAGTTCTATTTAATTTTGTGGTTAGTTGACAGGTCACAAAGAGTTGTTGTCAATGGTGAGGTATCTCCATCAAAGAAGGTTACAAGTGGTGTTCCTCAGGGTTTTGTATTGGGTCCGATTCTTTTCTTAATCTTCATTAATGATATTGATGTTTCCCTTGGCTCCAGAATTTGTAAATTTGCTGATAACACTAAGCTCTACATGATTGTTGATGATGCTAGTGAGTGATTCTTCACTTTTGCAAACTGATCTGGATAAGTTAGTTTCTTGGTCCTAAACGTGGCAGATATCATTCGATGATGATAAATGCAAAATAATTTTGGTCAGAGCAATTTGGCTTTTGATTACTGCATGAATGGACCAAATCCTGGTTGTGTTGATCAAGAACAGAACAAAGGGATCTAGGTGTTGTCATTATTAGCAAACTGAAGCCTTATAAACATCATGCTTTAGCAGCTGCAAGGGCAAATAGGATGCTTGGTTTCAATAGAAGAACTGTTTGTTTTCTTGGTAGAGAGGTTGTTCTTAATTTGTATAAGCAGTTAGTCAGGCCTCACCTTGAATATGCTATTCAGGCTTGGAGTCCCTTTTATGAGAAAGATAAATCAATCTTAAAGCAGGTTCAGCAAAGAGCCACTAGACTTATTCCCGAAGTAAGGAATCTCTCTTATGAATCTAGGTTACAAATCTTGGTTTGATCATGCTTGAGTTGAGAAGAGTACGTGGCGATATGATTCAGGTTTTTAAATTCCTATTTGGTTGTGATGCTCTAACTTCCTGTTATTTCTTGCATGTTTCAGCTAATACTCATGTGACACATGGTAATAGTTTGAAGTTGACCAAAGAGTTTTTACGGATAGATATTCGGCGTTTTAGCTTTTCGCAAAGAGTTGTTAATGAGTGGAATGGTTTGCCTGGGTGGGTAGTTAACTCCAATTTCGTTCACAAAGTCAACATTGATAAGTTCTTTACTAACTCTGGGCGTCTTTGATGTTTTATTTTTTCATGTGGTGGTGGTCTTAGTTTGGGCTTTTCATGGGGTGACTAACCCTTCTGAGCCCGTCATCTTGTTATATTATGTTATATTAAACTGAGGTACACAAATACCTAATGTTATGTTTTACATTAAAAAAAGTATGAAAATGGGGCTCAAAACTGTTATCTTCTGAAGAGACCCAATTTCAATTGGGGAAGTGCTAACCCCTATCGGTCTCTCAAAGATAATCATAAGATGCCGAACAGAAACCGTAGTTAAGCATGTCACTACGTCTCTTAATTAGCAAATCAAAATAAGAATCATTTTCGGGCCTCAATTGCTCGCTCGTTTGGAAAATCATATTTAAGTGTCGGTGTATATTCTGATATTTGCCATTTGAATTGCTCCTAGGGAAGTCACAAACTTGTGAAGAAATCAATTTTTCGTATTGGTTTCTATTTTCGTATGACACACTTTCTTAAAAATGGTTTAATCACATAGATTAAAGCTAGTGGTTTTATCGATTCAAGCAACATTTTACACCAATTGGTAGGGAAGTTTGACCGGTGTACACTCCTTATGGAATATGTCGTATATAAGATATGTGTGGATTTGAGTAGTAATTCGAGTTCCATAAAACGTCCGCCATATAAACAATGTTCAATCACTGTTAATTATGTGACAAATATCTGCATCGTTATTTTATTCTTTCCATTTTTTGTTAGAATTTGAGCAAAAGAAATACCATATTTGAACTTACAAAGGAAAGCAAAAAAAAAAAAAAAAACCAGATCTGTTTTTTCTCTGGAAAAAGATTTTACATATAACTTCAATTAACTTGACTTCTACTAAAGAAATAACGAATACAGCAATCTTAGGCGGGTTATTATACCATCACTGAGGCCTCATGGAATTATCTGTCAACGGCTTTGGGGCCTATTGGATGTTTTTTTTTTTCTTCTCGTAAAAGATCAAATTCTGAGATGGCCACCGCCGACCCTGAAAATTTTTTGTTTTTTGTTTTTACGCAATG
Organism: Chiridota heheva; assembly: GCA_020152595.1. NCBI lineage: Eukaryota > Metazoa > Echinodermata > Holothuroidea > Apodida > Chiridotidae > Chiridota > Chiridota heheva. The sequence goes on from JAIGNY010002877.1 coordinate 111,567, forward strand.
CTTTTAAGGGTAGGGTTGAGCAACTCAGCAGCAATGAGTAGTACGTCAGGTCAGAATTATATTGGCAGCAGTAATTGTTTCACCCTTAAAACCATGGGGTACAAACAACACTTATTGTTCTAGCCCAGCTCCTATCCCAAATATTAAGGAAGTTGCCGTTTAGCTTATTTTCAGGGTCCGCGTCGGCCATCTTGGATGTGATCCAGTTTTAGTGATAGATTTGTATATAAATGTAGCTAATGTTGTCTACCTACCCTGATGACCAACGAATCACTCATTTCTAGTATTGTCTGTATATCATGTTCCTACAGTCTGATATATATTTAGCCAGAAAATATGTAGAATTGTGATGATCGTTGTAGGAATAATCTACGGTAGACAGAAAAAATATTGCGCTGAATATGATCATTACTTGTTTATTATCAAATTATATAATTACAGTTATCGTGTTAATGTAGACAGCAATATACATGCAATGACACTTTTGATTGGTCTTAATAATTGCACAGACTGATAAGCCAATCAGTTTCCGCCTCGGAAGTAACGTTACTAGTATGAAGCACAATTACCAGCGGGGAGAAAGCAGTTTCCTTGAGACGAGATTCTCTGTTATATTGTTTATTATAACAAACGATATACGACAAGCATCGTATTTTACCATTTAGAGACATAAACACTTCTTTTTTAACGTATTCATCTTCTAAGGTTTTTCTATATACCATCATTTTATACCTTAAATTTAATACGAACAGATTTTAACAGTCTCTTAATTCATTTAAGGGCTGTTTAACCCCTGGAGTATATCGATATTAAAATTGAATAAATATTCGAAATAAGCCCAGAGCCCTGGGAGAGTGGAGCCTTTTTTAGTTAATAATTAAGGTATGTAATCCTGCCGATCTTTAGATAATCTTTCATAATTTTGCCATCAAAACAAAATTAAGAACTATCAAATTCTTCGAAAACACAGGAAGAAATATAGTGTTTCATATCGCATAAAATGTTCGCTATCATCGTTGATTTATGAAGAAAACCACCAGATAAATTTCAAATTATTGTTGCCTCAGGTTTTTAATATGCAGAAGTTGTTTTAATCAAAGGTGAAATGACAGGCATGGCAGTAATATACCTCTCTTCGTTGCCCTTGTATAATATGATAGTATGATACATCATATATACCACACCATATGTGCTTCATCAGTTCATATAATTTTCGGAGCTTTTATGGATAAACAAAGAGATATGATTATAAAATTATACCTCCTTGGGATAACCAAGTTGGCGCATACACGGGGTGGTTGATAGTGGCATACCCAACCTTAAAAAAGTTGGCTTCAACCATGGATTTTGATGTCAACGTCCTCCCCCCCCCCCTCAAAAAAAAAAAAACAAGAGGTGGGGCAAGGGGTGGTATAACAGATGAATCTGCCCAGTTTGATTTCGGTATAGTGTCAATCTTTCTTTGAAACATACTACATTTTTCATTCATATTTTTCGTTTTTACATTTCCAAAACTATTTTTCACTCAAATAATTCTTAGACAGTTTACCGAAGAACATAAATAATTACTTGCATTACAAACATGTATACTGGTTGATTGGTCTCAACAAAGTTAAAAACAATTCCTCTACTGTTGCCTCTTCACGTCCATCTATCTTGGAAACAAAATACAACAGATATAAACGAATTCTTCTCGACCGTTTTGCTCAACAGAATACTGTTATGTATGAACATAACTGAAAATACAGTAAGTGCCCTCTTGATGGCATTCATGCTATATGTTTTCACATTTAAGAGACGTTGAATCGTTCATGGCTACAAACCTTTGGAAATTGAAGAAACAAATGTCAAATTCACCTAAAAACCTTTATACAATGAAAACACGATTTCGAGTCAAGGGTCTTTGCTTAGTAACAACCTATTTTCTCAAAGTGCATCCATACAGTAATTTTCAGTGCCCTTTATAATGTTAGCTCTTCTATATAACATTTCCCTGAGATCTCTAAAATCCTACCTAGTTAAATACGATAGTGTTAAATTATGCATGCTCCTTATAGAATCATCAAAAGAAATATCACTCGATTATATCGCAGAACTAGTTTAGTAAAAATGGGGCAAACTGAAGTGACCAGAGATATTATCTATTTTCGACTTAGTGCTATTTTGATTGTATAACTTTCATATTTATATAATTGTAACGTGCCGGGGGGCTGGAGTGAGGCTGTTTAACTGAGGTTTAATAAACAGATTAAAGAGAAATAAAGTTAGTTGTGACATCATATCCTCATGCAAATTCCTCAAAACGTAAGTGTTGTTGTATGTTCAGTATATTGTTTTTTAGATTTTGTTCGCATTTGAATATGAAATAGGGTCTATTTACTATTTACAGAAAAGCTTAACAAAGTGTGGTTTAATAAGAAAAGTTTTTTTTCTCTTTTTATTGCATACGAGATTGTTAGGGAAGCGTTATTCTTCTCTGTACAAGAGTCATTTAAACAACCTTGCGCCATTTATCTTTAAAATTTGCTATCTATAGAGTACAGATTTTGTAATCAAAGTTTATGATGTAAATTGTGATGTATGAAAGAGAGGACATGTCAGTATCTTTAATTTTACTCTTTAAATTTCTGTCCTAAATTTCAGTCACTGAAAATCACCAGACTATTCTCCTGCTGAATATTGATTAGAGGTATGGTGTAGATTCAAAACCACTTTGTCAAATTCAACCTCTCCTATTCAAATAACGTTTGTGAAGAATTAAAGAAGAAGAAGTTAATATAAGGAAATTCTTTGGTTTTCCCGTGTCAATGTCACAAACTTTGAATAAAATTTGCATAATTTAATTACAATAAGGCGCTAAAATTGACACTGTAAAATGGTCAATTTTTAACCCATTTTTATGAAATATTTTGCTATTTTCAATGGTTATAACCTTTGTCTTCCAAGTTGTTGCTACCTGCCCATAGATCTTGAACGGTTCAAGATATCACAGTAGTATACTTCGAGCTCCTTTGGTATTTGTACACTATATGCATGCTTAATAACCATGCACTTATACTTTAAAGGGTTCAAATTGAAACTAAATTGAACTATCAGAAACAGCATGACCACTTGGCAGCTCCCCAGTGCAGTAGCCTATTCCCACACGCTTTATCGTTGAATGGAAATAGGCCTACATCTGAAAATGAGACCAAGTTTTGAATCTTGATAATCTCCTTAGAACAAAATTATGTGACATTTGATTCATCAACCATGTATTGATTTTTAAAAAGCGAACACGATTCGTTAGAGACATTCGTATACTATGTTATTAACACCTATGCTAAAATCGTCGTAGTCGAATGTTAGTTAAAACTGGAGAATTATCAAAATAAATTATACAAATACGAGCATGATGACTATAATCACTGAGCCACTGCACCTCCATTATGAAAACTGAATGTAGTGCAAAATATACTGTTCCACACGTAGCTGGGATATATTTGAGGTGAATTTAAATTTGCCATCTATTTTTATGTGACATTTATATGAATATCAAAAAATTTGCAACCCTGTTAGCTAAATTTGAAGTTATTTCTTTGATAAGACAGGGAGACTAAAAACAGAAAATGTCTCCTATTTCAGTTAAAATTTCAAATTTTCTCGACGAATCTTGATAATTTTCTCTCAGCTTCATAAAAGTACGTGACATTTGATTTTTCAACCATGTATTATTAGGAAAAAGCGAACAATGTTTATTAGAGAAATTCATTAGGGTTGGTATATTTGGCCTTTTAGAAGCTAATTTTTGAGATAAGAAATTAATTTTTGAGACTTGTTTGGCCGCAAAAAAATTGTTGACTTTTTCTTCAATTTGGCTTTTTGGAACTTACATTGGCTTATTCTGGCCTTTCCCAAAGGCTTTAATGGAGAATAAAAAAAGTAAAAAATAATTTTCTGATGACGTTCGGACCACGTAACATGTATTCCCCTAAAATCATAACATTTTCTTTGCTTTTCAGTATATTTTTCTCTCCTAAGGATACAGAAAAGCCACTGGACCCGTTACAAAAAATATTAATTGACTTTTTGATAATGAATTTGATAATTTGGCTTCCTTATTTGTTTTAGGGTTTTCAGTTTTGGATAAATTTTGTGCAGAATACACCTTATTTAGCTTATTCTGAACTTTTTTCAAAGGTTTTGATGGAGACTAAAGACAAAGTAAACAATAGATTTCTGATGACGTTCGGATCACGTGATATTTTGCATAATTTTTCCCTGAAATCAAATAAAAAAGTGTTGTTTATCAGTACATATCTTACCCTCCTAAAGGATCCAGAAATGCCAGTTACCTTTGAAAAGTTTGAATTATCTTTACCAGATTAGAGGTTTGGTTTTTGGCCAAATGAATTTGGAAAATGGTAATATTGAGGGGGAATTTGGTCAATTTGAAGAAATATTTGGTATAATTGAAACGCAATTTGTTAAAATTAGGTAACATTAAGGGATTTTTTCCTGAAAATTGAAGGGGAATATCCCGATCAACAGGAACGTGTATGTAACCTGAATATACCAGTGCAAATTTTCCACTTGTAACCGGGAGAATGTTGAGGTGAATTTAAATTTGATATGTATTTGTATGTGACATTTATGTGTATATCAATATTTATGCAATGTAACCCTGCTAGCAAACGTTTAAGTGATGGGTTTGAATTGACAGAGAACTCTATGTTCCATTACATTTTCACATAAATAATCTTCTCTTTGACATTTTGATTTGGTGTTTATTAGTAGCCAATTAACGTATCCAATTTTAATAAGGAGTACGATTCTAAAAGAGCGCCACTTGTCACGTTCTTTAAAGTGTAAATTACCCCTCATATATCCAACTTGGTAGGGTGTGTCCAGGCTGTTAAATTACAACATGCAATATAGAAATGAAATGCTAACAATAAGTACATAACAAACACATTTGCTCTTGCACTTTACACAAAAACTCCTCTTTTTCTCGTTTTAGATCCAAATTAAACATAAAACGTCTTTACTTGTTTTTTACTCCCTTCAATGATATAATCATCTCAAGAATTTCGGTGTAAAATCATGGTATTTGAGATTGAAAGCATTTCTTTTCTCATAGCATTTACTGGAAATTGATTCCTTCCAATATCTTTCAGTCATTATTCCAAACCCAAATATCCCCTCAGTCGTAGTCTTATGCTATCCTATGCTTTGGCCCTTCAGATATTGTTGATATTGGTGTATAGGTGAGATTCAGTTTTGTTCCATTTTCAGGGATTTAGACTTCATAGTGTGAAAGGTTGCGTAAGTTACTGCAAGGCAATTGAACGGGGCAATATCTGATATAGCAGCGGATAAATCAACACAAAGTGCCTACCGCCTGAATCCAATAACTTTACACGATGCCTAGATTTCTGACCAAACTAATTAATCTTCACTTGATTTGATGAACTTCGGGAGTCATTCAAACTATAGTGGTGAGATACCTGGACACAATCTTCACGAAAATCCAGTGATATGTTACATAGAATTAACAAGAAGGGATCTTCAGGATAAGCTAATTTTGGGAGTAGAGAGGGAAAGGCAGAGGGAGAGGAAAAGGGAGAGGTATGCAGTTAGGAGCAGGATGGCCTAGGCATAATTTCGTACTGCATTAAAAAGCGAAAATATTGACACTTTCTCCGCTGAATTTTCTGGCTTTTTAATTTCTCCAAATTTTTAACCTAGGACTCTCTCCCGCCGAAATCACTCCCTGCGGAAATCATTGTTTTGTAATAAGTAACGAAATGATATGCAGCAGTTTTATATTGTATCGGAAAAAACCCACTACGCTTTGTGTCACTTGAAATCCCGACCATCAAATACCCGAATTCAGGCAGGCAGTTCGAACCCACACTTTTACGAAATAATATATGAGAGAAAGCGTTGTCTCATTTTAGAATCGTTTCATAGGAAACTGTTGATAACAATATTTGATAAATTGGTATGATATAAATTAAGGAAAGGTGAATTATTTTAAAAGCAGGACATTGCATAGTGTGTTCGAAATTGATTTTTTTTTGGAAATTAAAAGAAGTGGAACGGAACGGGATAGCACGGGTTCCATGTCAGGAACTAAATGCAGGCTCACCAAATTAACGCTTCTAACACTCAAGGGACGCTTGCACCACACACACACACACACACACACCACAACGGAGATGATCACCATCCGCCAGGCGGTTATGTTATAATTGCAGATCATGGAAAGAGTAGAGATCTGGCCCATACTTTTTTCTCTTTTTTTTTACCTAGACCTAAAACGGCGACTCGTTGCATTATTGATGTTTTTATCCTTGAATTGATTGAACTGCTTTTAAAATAAAATCTAATCCTTATTTCGCTAATTTCTGATAATTTAGTAACAAAACATATTTTCTTTAATTACAATAAAAAAGTTTAAGAAAGTGTGAAAGAAAACGTGCAAGTGAAAAAGATATGGAAGCAGTTTATGCCACCATTTTGTTTCTTTTATATGTCTCTTTCAAATAAGATGAACTTGCTTGACCATTGAACTAATCCTTTAAGCCCATCATCTAAGTTTCTCAAATGGCTCCATTAACCTGTCATTATTTAGGTGTTGGGTCAACACAATGTTAATGTGTCTTGGTCTCAAAAGGCAACATTCCGACTCATGCATTTCATTAGATTCGTAAGAAGTTTGCTTTGACTTTTTTTGTATCAAAGGTTGTTATCCACATGTTTTCAAGATGATGACACCTATTTAGACCTAGGTGCACACAAAATCAAAATATCTTATTTTATAAAGGGCAAAGATCTTTCAAATTAGTGGACAAACGACATCAAGCAGACAATATAGTCTATTACAAGGACTGTAGGGGAGTAGTTTTTACATCTGTACAATGTTGATATTTAAATAGTCGTGTCCCAAGGGTTAAAACTTCTCTAGCTGAAAACAACCGATAATGTCGACGTTTACCATGTCTGTAGGCGCGGCCTAGGACAAATATTTTACCGGATACGAACGATGAAAAATATCTTTGGTTTTGTGTTTTTCAGCAGTTTTAGCTTTGGTGTGCGATTAATATGTGATTTGATATGGAAAAATTAGGTTATGACAATTATGAGAAGAAGAAAACTCCGTAAATACTGCAAAAATTGAGAGTTGCTATTTTGCTTTAGGTCATTTATTTGAAGTATTTATGTCCCTTCGATTATGTGTAAGGCGGTTTTTAGGCCTAAGCCTACACGAAAAGATCTAATAGAATAATCCTTCTGTTTGTAGAAGGAAAATAAGCGCAAAGTACAAAAGACACTGGATAAACAAATATTACAATTTAAGCACGTCTTCAATTGATATTGCTATATTTAATAAGTTCATCACAAATATTAAAATTGAAAACGTTTCTTAACTGACATATCTCCGCCTGCTATTCTATAGGTCTTAACAAAATATTTCACTGAGTAAAAGAAATCTTTGGTTCTTCTTTAGTTCAATCTTTCCTTTTAATGCGTGATCGTCACATTAATGCATGATCGTCACGTTAATGCATGATCGTCACCTTAATGCATGATCGTCACGTTAATGCATGATCGTCACGTTTCAAAATGCTGATTATCAATATATAATCATTGATAGTCGATTGGGACAAATTTGTAAAGCATGAGGATTTTCAAAAATGAGGATTACCATATTGTCGTTAGGATATTAATGACTCCCTTGCCACTTTTCACTACCAGAATATAAAACTTCGATTCTGTATAAGACTTCGTTTGAAAGATATATTAAAATACCATGTTTTTGTTGTTATGCAAAGAGCGCAGGACCTTTTTTCCATTTGGTACACGATCATGTGATTATGCCAGTCTTATGAGATCACATTAGAGCCATGCAACCACACCAGGACTATTTGATCACATCATGGCTATGTGATTCCTTATCTGTGAAATGGACACGATATGCTAGAAAATAACATATATCACAAGCCAAATCCATTTTCTTTACAAGCAGGTTTAGTTCTTCCTGCAAAGGAATGGAAATAAGGTTGCTTATGAAGGCAGAAATAAATTGAAAATTTAATTAATTTTGTTCAGGCTTGGTAAAAGTGTAGTCACAGTGTTTCAAGGAAATGATTGTTTTAGTTTGTAAACATTAAATTAAATTTTACCAATTTTGATAAAGATTGAAATTTTTGTCAATTATATGAGTTCTTGAAATTCAATACAATTCCGTATTGTAATAAAAGTAGCAAGTGGCAATACTTCACACTGCGTGTGATCCCTATCTAGCAAGGAGTTTTCGATTTGATCTAATTTATGCCGATGGTGTTTTCAAGTAAAAAGGTAAAGCGCACCCGATGCTTCGATCAATTGGGTTTTTATTAATTGCTATCATATTAAAGAAACACACAAATAAGAAATATGTTTCTCGTGGAACAATAGGAACAATTAAATCGATTCGATATTCTGGCAATTGATGTCAAAGGTGAAATATAAAGAATAATGCATTCGGTAAACTGTCAGTCCAAATTATAGTACATTGTAAAGAAATATCCGAAACGTGTCTCTGAATTCATAAAAATTCATTAAATGCGGAACTTTGTCCAATAAACATGCGGACGCACAAAAACAATTTCAACAAGGAAAAAAAAAGTTATTTTATGGAATCACATTAAGCTTAGATAAATATATAAAAAGATGGATTCGCCGTGAAGAATGGCAACCTTCTCCTTGAATAGTTTTAAATTTGATCACAATAATAAGGACTTATAGTTAATATGATAACACAAGACACAGGACGGTTATTGCAGCATATCACCAAATCTCATACGTTTAGGTGATTATGTCTGAAATTGAAAAAGATACTGTGGTTCATTTCTGATCGAATTTTATGGGAAATTTGTTCTCATTTCAATTTTGTTGTAGCATGGAAGTGACACATTTACTTCACTGGATATACACACAGGTTGATCACATATTCAAACAATTGTGGGAAAGTTTAAAATTTTACAGCTTTTGAATAAAATTAAGACGATGTTTTGACAATTTCGTTAACAGTCAATTATCTCTATTCAACAGTTTAGGTTCCCAATTTCTGTTTTACATGATTCCAACTGTCCATTCAACAGTTCACACGAAAATGAAATTCAGAGGTGAACTGCTATAAGTTTCGAAAATGATATTTATGACTGAAGTTTAGTCAGATATTTTTATGTTAGAGAGAAGAAACATCAACATCTTAATGTTATTCTTTATTTTTCGTAGATGTAGATTTATGGTAGGTTTAAGATCCTGTTTTAAATCAGCTTCAAAGAAATCACGAACAACACCGTTTAACAAAAAAAATATAATTGTCTTTCTATTGAAAGATCACAAATTCCTATGGGCCTACTAACACCTGAAAATATCATAACGTTGTGCAATGATCATTCTGTATCCATTTGTTCGCTCTTTCCATGACCTTGAATGGCTGTTGTCGTAATTTTTGATGTTAAAATGAAGTGCTCTACTCGTTAAGCCGTCAGTTTTTTAGACCACTTCCTTCATAACTCTTTGTATCCGTTTTATATGTATATGCATATTATTCTTATTATCTGAATGTTGTCATATAACCAAATTTTATATAGAAAAATTCCAATGGGTTTCTTTAAATGGATGAAAAAAATAAAATAATAAAATAAGTTCATTTTGGGCTTCTATTTTCCCTTTTATTTGTATAAAAAGAAGATTTTTGTTTTGTTAAAGTGTACAAACCATACACAAGGAATAACATAAAAATAGGTATAAAGGTCCCAGCCATGAAGATCAAATCAGCGATCTGACGTCTTGTAGAGGGATCAGGAGACATTCCCAAGAAGAGCATGTTCGATATGACTCCCCTTTAGAACACGATAGTATGTTCTGTACGCCCTGTGGCTGTAAGTTTCTGATATTATCGTGGTGTCAAATTACTGGATAGCAGTCTACTCTTACGTATATTACATTTCGGACTTCTTACCGTTACGGAGCTGAAAAAGGTTAAGCAATGTTATTTTATCCCGATATTGCAAAGCAACATTCATTACATCCATGAGGCTCCGATATCAAACTGAATTTGGCTGTCACTATATACGTATTCGTTACTTTTAGGATTCTAGAAAAAAATGTATAATTTTAGACGCCTACAATCTCCTGGACACTGCTTGCTCACAAAAGATCAATTGATTTTTTGTTTTATCTTCTGGGAACCTTCTGGTGGATAATGATGATGATAATAATTTGAGAACTGGCGCTGGCGCTAGCTTTTGTTCTCCAATTAAAAAACATTATGAACCAAGTTAATCTCAATTCAACTCATTTATCTACTTCAAATCCACTTTACAAAAATGATTGTGTTGACAAAACAAACCCATCTATTTTATCTATATGTTCTCAAAATCGAGAAGGGAAACTTTTCTTTAATTTCTGGTGTTTTGTTTAGTACAATTTTGTATCAAATAGATATATAACTTTCTTATATAAATATTTCAATTTTATTTTCAATCCTAAAAAAATTCAACAATAATTTGAACCTTAAGTCTGAACATAGGATGCATTGTGCATTATGGGTTCCATGACTTCATAAAATAAAATAACCCTTTTTTCAAAAAATCAAGACATTCAGTCTACTCAGAATGTTATGATATTCTTGATATGATGTAAAAATAACACTTCTGTTGTCGCATATTTAAAGTTGATAACACGATGAAGCGCTGGAAGGAAAAAAACAGTTCTTCATTTTCAGATGCACAAAACACGTCAATATCCTAATTTTTAGGCATGAAGAGTAAATATATCTCTCTTGCATGTCAAGGCCAATATAAGGTTCCCCTGGAGATATATATATATATATAATATATATATATATATATATATATATATATATATATATATATATATATATATATATATATATA
>JAIGNY010002877.1:127500-182500 GCA_020152595.1 Chiridota heheva
AGTTTTTTTTGGTTAATTTCCCCAATGCATTTCAAAGGCAATTGGTAGAAATATTTACACAAATATTGAAAAACAAATTAGTAACCGTGTTTTACGCCGCCAAAGGGACGTAACAAGTATGTATCATATTTAATGATGCAATTTGAACCATTTTTTAGGACGTGCTTCCATCGTTGACAGTTGCAATTACATTTGTTAGTAAGATAGACCTTATTTGTTAAGAAGAAAAACAAACCAACCTTGTATGCTTTAGGGTGTCAATGTTTTAAGATGGCTTAATCTATGATCTATGTTGATACAGTAACGGAGTAGGTTTTAGGCAGCACAACACCCAAGTATTTCTTTTTTACAGTATCAATTTCGCACAATGAAGTGAGGAAGAAAGGGATTCTTGTAGTTGTTTGTTAATGTTCTTGATACAAAGGTAGAATGTAGTGTTTTGCGATTTAATTCCGATTTCCTTTAACCTATCAAACAAATGTAAACTGCGAAATGATTTGAAATACCCGTTTTATGCAAGAGGTGCAATGGCTTAGTGGTTAAGGAGTCCTGCTTGTATTCGAAAGGTACCGGGTTCAATTCCCAACGCGAGCACGAGCGTTGCTTGTGTCCTTGAGCAAGGCACTTTACTCTACTTGCCTCAGTCAGCTGTAAATTGAGTACCAGCGCTGCGGGGGAGTTAACCTGCGACGGACTGGCGTCCCGTCTAGGGGGAGTCATGCACTCTTACCTGCTTGCGCCATGGAAACCGGGGATAAGCACTGGCCCTATGAGCCTAATGGCTGGGATGGATTTAACTAACTTAACCCGTTTAATGATTCATACAACATGAAATGTTCTTGGTGAAAATAAATGATATGCTCAGCGGTGTATCTACACTTGAGTGGTGAAAACCCGGAAGCTGAAGTAAATCTCATCTTAAAACCGTTCATTACATTTACGGTTTCAGTCTGAGGGCCCGTTCAGTTATGCAGAGCTTCACAAACGTCTTGCATAACAAACAAAAGACAATTTTGAAATCTTTAGTAATATCTTGATATTTCAACATTTAATCCTTTTTCAATATAACTATTTCATTAATAAATTTGAAAAGGTTTATTCTAAAAAAACAACAGCGCTGTTGGTCATTTTCCAGGGCTTCAAATGAATGACAAATATTAGTTTTAGCACATCATGTTTTGTACTAAAAATGAGCGATTCATTTCTTCCATCTGACAAATTACAAGTATGATTTCTCTCAGGTTGTTTAAATTGCAGTGGAATTAAAACAAAGATTGCTGCCATATGAAACTTTGCAATTGACTGATTAAGCTGGGAATCTCTGTCACATAAACGCTAACATTTTGCATGTTTCAACTTTTAAAGCCTTTACATCACTCATCGATACAGTCATCAGAACGTGCATTCCTGTTTTTTTCGCCCTTGGTTTTCATACTGTTTGCATAACTGTGAGATGACTGTGCCTAACTTATATTGGATACGGTACAATATCGCTGAATTTGGGAAACGGAAATTGATGTCGTATATGTTACTATTCGTCGTATCCCAATAACAATGAATCTTTATATCTATTCACTGTGTCCCCATTTCATTGTCTTTTTAAGAGAGGTGAAAATACTTAATAAGAAAAAGAAACATTACGTGTTCCCAAGGGTGGTAAACCAACTTGAATTGTATAACATGTACAGATTTAATTAACTTTCTTTGTTGGAAACATATTGATTTCATCTCAAAACTACCATAGAAAAGAACAAATTTTCAGTTTACTAGCTTTAGACTTTTTGTGTAATGATTGAATGGGATATGTAGCGAACTCATTTGGGAATCAAAAGTTATAATAACAAAACAGTGATGGTTATTACACCGATGGTAGCGGTGTCTCAACGTTCCTATCAGAAAGTTTTCAAAAGTGACTAGTTGGTCTACTTTAGATGAACTCTTTTAGAGAAATTTTCCAAAATAAATGAAATGTCACACAATGTGACAGTTTTTGTTAGTCCTACATTTTGCTTGTTGGACGTGTAATTTGACGAACATTGTAAACTGGTACACATTGCATGACACATTGCATGAACTGCTATCGCCAGCTCACAGGCAAGTTAGGCCATGCAAGATTTATATCACAATGTTTGAATATATGATAATGTACAACAAATTTGATTCGATCATACTACTTCAGGTTTATGCATCGCAAAAGTCATATTCCTGTAAATCAAAACCTTAAAGTAACATGGGAAAGCATTTTCTTGAAAAGCTGAGCCAAACAAATAAAAGAAAAGAATGAAATTCTGCCACCGCAATGTGATAGGTGCTTTATTCTGACAGAAGTTGAATAAGAAAATCGAAAAATTGTATATGATTACTGCCTAAGCTTGGCAAAGGGTAGTAATGTGATAAACCTAATACGTATATAACCTACTAAGAAATCAACTGAATAAAAAATAAAAAATAAATATATTAGATGGTCAGTTTCTGTCACCATGATTGACATAGAACATTTATAAGATGTTCCAACTTATATGCAAACTACGTATTAAAACATTTTGAGATTCAAACATTACAGCTGCAAAAATATTATTTTTTCATTGTTTAGAATTCAAATCTATTTGGACTTCTACTGGTGCATGATTACAGCATGTGATTATTCGACATATCTCTCAATACATTTCCTGTCAGACCTAGTTATCATATGTTTTTGTTATCTAATTCAACTGTTCAAGAGGCCAAAGTAAGCAAACAGCGTGCTAACAAACACTGAATAAGGGGATTTGAAAAAGTATTGAAGTGTCAAAAAGTGTGCTCCATTGTGTACCAGGTTTTGAAAATTAGGGTTAGCTATTTTGAAAATATGCAATTTGAAACTCATGTCATACCCACTTTTATTTTGATTAAATTTATATTAGCATTTCCTCAATTTAAAATCTACTATGGCACTTGATAAGATGATGTAAGCAAAGTATTGTATGATACTCGTATAACGGTCAAACGTAGCGTCAAACTACGATCAGAACAATTTAAATCCTCCGAGACATCCCGGAGGGGAAAAGATCCTTCCATATTCTGACATACCTTATGAAATATTAATATCAATAACTATACACATTTTGTAGGCAATGAAAAGACAAATTTCTTTAACAAAATTTTTTTTATTTTATTATTATTATTATTATTATTATTATTATTATCTTTATATTTATTTTTATTATGATTATAATTGGGTGAATAATGTAACAAGAATGAAATTTTCGTGGCGAAAATAAAGGATGTACTCAGCGGCGTACCTACACTTGAGGGGTTAAACCCCGGAAGCTGCAGTAGATCGCATCTTTAAAAAACATTCACTCGTACATTACATTTATGATTATAATTGAATGAATCATACCACATGAAATGTTCCAGGTGAAAATGAAGGATATGCTCAGCGGCGTCTCTACACTTGAGGGATTAAATCCCGGTAGCTGCAGTAGATCTCATCTTAAACACATTCACTCGTAAACAACGTCCATAATTGTAATTAAATCAATAATCTAAAGCTGCAGTATATCTCATCTAAAAACACATTCACTCGTACATTACAATTATGATAACAACTGAATGAATCACACAACATGAAACGTTCCTGGTTAAAATAAAGGATATGTTCAGCGGCGGTTCTACACTTGAGAGTTTTAATCCCGACAGCTACAGTAGATCTCAGCTTAAAACACATTCACTAGTACATTATATGCGTCCATAATTGTAATTGAATGAATAATTAAAAGCTGCAGTATATCTCATCTTAAAACACATTCACTCGTACATTACATTTATGATCATAAATGAATGATCATACAACATCAAATGTTCCTGGTAGAATAAAGGTATGTCTAGACTTGAGGATTTGAACCGCGGAAGCTCAGTATCTCTTCTTAAAACCCACTCACCCGTTCATTTCGTTTTTGATTTTCGGCTTGGGGCTCCTTCAGTATTTCTAGGTCTCACTCTCTCTAGACGAGTAAAAAGAAGGGATTCAGTAGGAGGCCTAATCCAGGTTAACAAATTTCTATATCAAATCCCCACGAACCAGACCAGTTCAAAAGTTCCAGATGTTTAATAGCTTCAAATCAAAAGTAAGGTAGTTTTAAATCTTTTAAACAAGTTGAAATTAGCAAGACTTTCAGAGTAAGTAGGTTCTAAAAACTGCACTTGTCAACTTGTCTAGATTTCGTAAAATCAATATGCATACTAAATATTAGATTTTTGATGGCTGCTATAAAGTGAAAACAACTTAACTAAATACGAACAAATTTAAATGAAAGCGGAAATTACACTCTGCAAAAAATTATGAATACTCTACTCTGGAATTATGAACCCGCTGCTTGGATAGTTGTCCTCCAAAGAGCCATTATGACTTTCCATTCAGCAAAAACAATTAAAAAGATTGTTTATTAGAGGCAATTTAGAGAAAATTTGACCAAAAGATCATAGTTCTATCGTTATTATTTGACAGATGAATTGTCACATTACAGATATGTGATACCTTTTCCTTTCGATTATAAAAGATGAAATCGAGGAGCAAAATTCCCTGTAGACTAGTGGAAAACGTTTATCGTTTATGGCACCGGCCCAATTTTTAATGGATAAGCTCGACAAATAGCATCTTATTTGACATGTCAAAAACAAATGGGTGACAGGAATGCTCAATGATACTATTTCATGAGGTAAATTTGAATTTGGAAACTTCCATGAGATGTCAGAAATTTCAAAAATTACATCAAAGACTTATTTGTCGCAATAAACAATAAACTACTGTTCGAAGAAAATGAGTATTTTAAAGAATCTATGAGTCTTAATAAATGGAGGCTTTAACGGTTTACCTAACGGGTTTCCCTTATAATTGAGAGATGGTAAGAATATGAAGGTGCTTGTAATGTGTGCACATGTATATAACTTGATTGCCCGTCGTATATGCATATAAAGTCACAGACACATCTTCTCATCACCTTATTATATGAACAAAAGTTTATGTAAGTCAGTCCAGTAGCATTCCCATTAATGGGAACATTAGGAATTGGTTCTGGGCATGCGCCAAACGTTTGTCTCTCTAGGTGAGTCATCCTCTAATCAGTCGTTCTCTTCATCATACTGCACGCAATCAATGAGCGCATTGTTTTGATCTCGTTAATGCTGCAGTGTACACACAATACAATCCGCGGTTTGTATGGTTTAATAGTACGGACAACGAGGTTAGCTAACTCCCTTATTGTTATACCTTTCACGCTCAGTAGGCCTACAAAGAGATATATCGTCACGAAATTATAGTGAAGTATTACATATACATCTCGGATTGTCCAGGCTAAGCGCCCAGTTATCATACCAACTTTTATGTGAATTTCAGTGACAGATCGTGTGAGTATGACCGTCATTGACAGGTTTCACACTGTGTTACTGTATAAAATCCTAAGGAAATGAGTCACAGCGTCAGTACACACTGGACAACTTGCCACAAAATTTCAATTTAACTCGCGTAGGATTCTAGGAAAGACTGGTTTTGAATTAAACACTCAAAGTATTATACAAAATGTATGTATAAATAATTCCGAAGATGAATCTTTGAAACAAACAGGCAAACGGATAGAAATTCAAGCACTATCTCAACTGTTCAATGTAAAAACAACGCGAAGAACGATGGCGACCGAGATCTAGGCCAGGGCAGCTGCTGTTGTGTCTACGCATATATTCTTATCAGCTTGAAACAAGTCTACAACATAGGGGTCAAGTACGGGTCACGGTATACTCTTTGCAATAGCTCAAAAACGGCGTGGTGAACCTATGTTATGGGAGTGGAAAAAGCATAGGTATTAGTATTACGCTTAATGTTTTGCGCATCCAAAATTTCCCCAATGTCTAGGATTTTTCTCCCAGCCGTTTGAAGTTCCGCACGTACGTTATAGGTATAGAGGCTGAAAAATGTGTCTGTGTTAATGGCGCTGACCATTGGTCAAATGTTCCCATTAATGGGAACAAATTTGTTCCCATTAATGGGAATGCTACTGGACTGTAAGTTGGAAATCGGAATATATAGCTTTCACTAGCTGTTTGGTACGCTTCACGCCAATTGTGTGACAAAACTGATATTCATCCATGTATCTGCATGGCAATAGATAGGAAGTCATCTCAAATTGTTCTGTCTATCGAATTTCTGGCCAGTCACTGAAGGCGAACTTTTGAAAAAAATCACGAAGTCGCCTTCCAAGACATGTGCTCTTGATTTGATACCAACATGGTTTTTAAAACAACATATAACGACTATTCATCCAAAGTTAACTGAAGTTGTAAACGCTTCCTTTCCGTGTTTCCAAAAACCGGCTTGGCCATGTTATTGTAAGTCCCATTATAAGGAAACAATCTTCGGATATAAACGAGCTAAAGAATTACCGTCCGATCTCCACGTCCCTTCAATTTCAAATTACATTGGAAAGGTTGTCACTAGTAGGCTCATCGAGCACATCGATAATCACAATCTGCTTGAACCGCTCCAATCGTATTTCACACAGTGCTGAAACTGCCCTACTCAATGTGCAGGATCATGTTCTCCGATGCTTGATCAGCAGAAATCTGCTTTATTTCTTATGCTGGATCGTTATGCCGCGTTTCATACACTGGACCACGGACTCACGCATCGCCGATTTAAGGATAGTGTTGGTATTTCGGATAACGTCTTGGACTGGTTTTCATCATATTTCACATGCCGACTAATAATGTTGACCGTGACGTTTCTGGAGCTGATTCTAACACTGTTAATCTAGATCATGGAGAATTGCAAGGTTCTGTTATTGGTTATCACACTATATACTTTCCCGATATTACGCAAGCATAACATGCAGTATTACATGTATGCTGATGATATCCAGATCTACCCAGTTATTGACCCCAAAATTCCACTTGATGCAGCCTGTGCTTTGTTAAAATTATATTTTTGGGTGAAAGACATTTAGCAGTGAATGACCAGAAACAAATTAAAATTATATGAAGAAAAAACTGAGTTCATTGTTATCTCCTCTCCAAAAGCTAGCAACGCTCTTGAAAATCTGAAGTTTTCTTTTGGAGACACAAGCATCTGCCCTGTTTCATCTGTGAAATATTTGAGAGTTGTATTAATTGACAGGATGTCGATGGACAATCATGTGACACAACTTAGTAAGATCATCAAGTTCCATCTGAGGAATATTGGCAAGATTCGACCTTACATCGACGAAGGAAAATCGCCTCCAGAAACTGCAAAATAAAGCAGCCAAGCTTATCTTCGAAAAACTTCGTTGTGATTATGCCTCACCTCTGCTCAACAAATTACATTAGCTTCCTGTGTCTCAATGAGTTGATTTCAAAATTTGTCTTCATGTCTACAGATCCCTAATTTATCAGGCACCATCATAAATTTCTGGCAGTCTTCAACTTTATGTTCCACCGCGTTCCCTTCGGTACTCAAGTTCTCATAAAACACCCTGGCTGAGCATCGCATCAATATAGAGGTGGTTCGCATGCATTTTCTGCTGCCGCTTCCAATGCCTTCAAATTTTCGCCATGCAAGTTCACTTGGACAATTTAAGAAACTGCTCAAGACACATTTATATCCTAAAGTGTAACAAAACACTTTTGTGTTTATCATTATGTTGATCTGGACTGTTTTGCAATATTCTGAACACTTTGTAACTTCTGGGCAAAAGCTTTATATAACTGTAAATATGTATGTCTGTCTCTGTATGTATGTATGTCTGTCTCTGTATATATGTATGTATGTATGTATGTATGTATGTATGTATGTATGCATGTATGTATGTATGTATGTATGTACGTATGTATGTGTGTATGTATGTATGTATGTATGTATGTATGTACGTATGCATGTATGTATGTATGTGCGTATATATGTATATATGTATGTGTGTGTGTATGTATGTATGTATGCATGCATGCATGCATGTATGTGTATGTATGTCTGTATGTATATATATATATATGTATGTATGTATGTATGTATGTATGTATGTGTATGTACGTTTGTATGCATGCATGCATGTGTATGTATGTATGCATGTATGTATGTATGTATGTATGTATGTATGTATGTATGTATGTATGTATGAATGTATGTATGTATGCATGTATGCATGTATGCATGTATGCATGTATGTATGTATGAAAGAGAGGTATAATTCATGAAATCTCCTCCTACATATAGGTATTATCTCCGTTTTCCATGTTGTTATTATGTTAGTTTTGTTTATGCTGTCAAGGGACGGAAGAAACATGAGCATGTCTAGGACTGTTGAAAACATTTACAAATATAAACAAATATCCCCTTTCAACAACACGTCAAAAAGAACAAGTACCCGACTGCCTAAAAGGCCTCATTTCACACATCTATTTATTCATCAAAATGATGGTGCTTTATGACATTCAATATTACAGAGCTTGTAAATCTAGCTGTCACACTTAATTTTGACACGTTGAAGATTTGTTCTAATTCTACAAGGCCATGGGTTGAAAGAATGTGGCCTCTATAAGATTCTTTTTAATTGTCTATTTACACTGGTTATAAACATCGTACAACAAAGCATAAATACTTCAGATATGATTGACACGGTACTTTAAACACGGTACATACAAGCTACTGTGGAAGCCCGTAGGAGTAGATGTGACCATTCGAACCTTTCCTTCAAAAAGCTCATCTATTGCGCTACTAGGATTTGATAGATAACTGCAAATATAATATATTGGGAAATACTTCAAGCACAACATTTGTAGCACAACATCCAAGCATGCGTACGCATTCTGATACTAATCGAGTAAGCTATTGTTTTACGTGAACAATAACCAATTAGAAACAAACTTAATGTGCTTCAAAGTAATTTGGGGAGCTTTGACGTAATTCAAATGGCCGCATTTGGCTCGACTTATGGTGTTGAACGAATAAAGGAATGTTATTGTGGTCAAACATTTATGCTTCACTTATGATGCTGGAAGGATTAAAGGAATGTTACTGTAGTCAACCATATATATATATATATATATATATATATATATATATATATATATATATATATATATATATATATATATATATATATATATATATATATATATATATATATATATATATATATATATATATATATATATATATATATATATATATATATATATATATATATATATATATATATATATATATATATATATATATATATATATATATATATATATATATATATATATATATATATATATATATATATATGTTTATCTATATATATATATATATATATTATCTATATATATATATATATATATATATATATATATATATATATATATATATATATATATATATATATATATATATATATATATATATATACATATATATATATATATATATATATATATATATATATATATATATATATATATATATATATATATATATATATATATATATATATATATATATATATATATATATATATATATATATATATATATATATATATATATGTATATATATATATATATATATATATATATATATATATATATATATATATATATATATATATATATATATATATATATATATATATATATATATGTATATATATATATATGTATATATATATATATATATATAGATAGATATATATATATATATATATATATATATATATATATATATATACATATATACATATATATATATATATATATATATATATATATATATATATATATATATATATATATATATATATATATATATATATATATATATATATATATATATATATATATATATATATATATATATATATATATATATATATATATATATATATATATATATATATATATATATATGCATATACATATCGAACCAGTACAACGCCTTGCCGCTTAGACCATACTTTGCAAACAGGACCTTCAATAAAATGTTATGGTCCACGGTATTGAAGGCCACGCTATGGTCGATAGCTATTAAAAGCGTCACCTTTTGGTTCTCCATATTCCACAAGATGTCATCTATCAATTTTACAAGTGCAGTCTCGGAACTGTAATTGCTGCGATAGGCAGAGATCAACGAAATAGGTCGCAGTGCTGGTTAAACTGTGAAAGAATTGCTTTTCTCAGCACTTTTGATAGGAATGGCAAGTTTGATACAAGAATATATAGATGCTAGGGAACAGATATAGGCCAGGGTTTTTCAATAATGGTCTTAGTATGGCCGTTTTCCATTTACTTGGAAAAGTACCTTGTCTCAAAGAAGTATTCATTATTCTTGTTATGGCTGGTAACACTGCCGGCAACAAGGAAGGATGTCTGTACTATAACCCTTTCGCAGGATTTAGACTGCATTTTCGAAATGGCTCTTTCCACATCATCTTCCACCAGTGGCTTAAATTCCTTCAGAAGTGGAACAGTCGACAACTCCGGTTCATATATTGTTTAGTTTGATAAGTCATCACGACTACGTTTAATCTTATCTATGAAAAAGATTGCAATCTCATTTGCACAGTCCTCTTCAGTTTTTCCTTAAGGCAAAGGGACCTCGTTCTTTGTACCAGTTAAATTTGCGACTAATTTGTACAATTCCTTGATGTTTTCCTTACACTGAACAACCTTATTTAAAATTACATATTTCTTTGTATCCCTTAGCTTGTTGTTATATTCATTTCTGGCAATTGTGAATGTTTTCCATTGATGAGGCGCTTTGTATATCCTCCATATCTTTTCCGCCTTACGCATAGCGGTTTTTAACTGTTTGATGTCATCAGTAAACCATGGTTTTGGTGTCCTCATTGTGACCACTTTCTTTCTTTCTGGTGCATCTTTATCCAATGCAATTATAAAGTCCTGATGTAAGGTATCGACTAATCTATCAATATCCATATCTGCTTTAGAAGAGTCAATGAAATCATCCATACATTGATGGAGGTTGACTGTTTTCAATTTCCGGTAAGTGATTAATATCCTCAGTATGTTTATCCTTGGGTATATTAATTATGTATTAAATAGAACACTGGTCCAAGATAAAGGGTCCAGACATGCATGTGGTGATATTTACTGAGAACTAACTTCTCCAAACAGCAAATCATTCGTATGCCCCGGCTATGTGTGTAAAAATGGACAAATTTTTCGAATCCCAATGCAGTCATGGCTGATATAAATTATTCATTATCAGCATCATTTGCGTCATTTACAATGTTAAAATCTCCGGTTATAAGTAAGTTTTTATTTGTTGTAACAATATCTCTTAGTAAATCCGTTATTTCACCAATAATAGATCTGATGGTAGTCTTGTTTGTATTTAAATAGGGAGTCTATAAATTCCCATAATGTAGAATGTGGAATTGTTAGTGTTAACTTCCCAGATAACATATTGAAATGACTCAGGTTCATTTTCCACTTGTTTAACTACTTTGATTCCTTCCCTAAAAACGACTGCTAAACCCCACCTTTCCTTTCTGATCTATTTGATGTTATCATTTTTAACCCATTGTTATTTAGATCAGAACAAGCACACTATGCGTCACCCACCTCAGAATTAGCAATTCAGGTCTCACTGATAACACTAATTTCAATACTATTGTCCAGAATATAGTTCCGAATCAATTGATCTTTATTCTTGATTGATCTTGGATTGAGAGTACATAATTTAAAGTTCACCATGTGCTGAAATTTCTTTTTCGTCAACATGTTTGATGTAAATCAAATTACTTAGATTTGCATTCCTTAAAGCAATAATCTCATTATATTTCACCCCTCCTTTTTTACCTCCTTTTCTTTTTCTATTCAGCTTTAAATCTCTTCTCTTTACACGAAGGACAGGTGGCAGCTTCCTTAAAACATTAGTGTGTTGGACCATTTCATGTAGAAAATAGAGGAATTTTCTTGAATAGATATGTCTATTGTTTGAACATCTAATCTTTTGTTCTGGTTTGTTCCCTGCCATTTTCCAATGTGATATACACCAGACTCGTGTTTCTTCCCATAATATCCTTAATAGGAAAATTAACACCAAAAAGTTAAACAGCCTGTAACCCATAGTGTGTACTCACAGTTTGACATAATCCACATCACATAACTTCACCAAAAAAAAAAAAGATTTGTATAATCCAAGAAGAAGTGACGTCACTTATCACGAAGCAGTTTTCGCAGAACTGGCTAGCACGAAATGTTAATGTATAAAATGAGATGTACATATGTACATATAATATATATATATATGTATATATATATATACATATATATATATATATATATATAAAATATATATATATATATATATATATATTTATATATATATATATATATATATATATATATATATATATATATATATATATATATATATATATATATATATATATATATATATATATATATATATATATATATATAATATTCATATAGATATATGTATAAATATATGTATATAGATATATATATATATATATATATATATATGTATATATTAAAATATATATATATATATATATATATATATACATATATCTATCTATAAAATATATATATATATATATATATATACATATATATATATATATATATATATATATTATATATATATATATATATATATATATATATATATATATATATATATATATATATATATATATATATATATATATATATATATATATATTTATATATGCATATATATATATATATTATACATATATATATATATATATATATATATATATATATATATATATATATATATATATATATATATATATATATATATATATATATATATATATATATATATATATATATATATATATATATATATATATATATATAATATATGGTCGCCATGACAGTTTTCAGTAATGTTAGGTCTTATATTATTACTAGTATAGCAAACGTTAAACTCAATCGAAATTGATTATAACTTATTACTTTGAATTTTTTGAGAAAGAAATAACGTATATTATACTTCCGATTATTAAACGTTATTTTGTTATTAATCAAAATGGATCACGTTCACACTATTGCCGTAACGCAACGGCGGATAGGTTCACCACATAACGTATTGTATGCAAATTTCACAGTAAAAACAGTAAACCCATTACCCCAATAGCATTTCCATTGACTTAATGTTACAGCGAATGACGTAATGTCCAAAATGGCAGTTTACATAGCTCATGAATAATACAATAGTCCAACTCTTAGCGGAAAATAAAATACCTTAAATTTTGTTTCTTCTGAACGTACAAGATATTCTTCACGTCTTTAGTTTTGGGAAATATTTAAGAAACGGTTGCTAACAGGAGAAAGGAGAAGTATGCCACCACATGATCACAACCCCGTCCACTTTGTTTATTCTATTAAAACATTGCCTTTAAAAAAATGATGATAACGATTGGACACATGGAACAAAAGGCAAAACATGATGTTGATATGAATTGTATGCTTTTTCCCATCTCCTTAAGTTCCTCATCATTTAGTGCAGTAAGAGGCAATTAACTTGTATGTGATAGAAGAGCCTATATGTCATCACACCATTTAATTAGGCTTACTGCACCAGTCTCTCTTGAACACAATTATGGAACCATCGAAATTCAATATTTAGTGGAGCAGGTATCAAAATAGTTCTTCGCCACTGATTTTCTTTAATTTTCATATTGATCTTTTCAAATCTGAATCGGCAATTTCTGGAAAACTAATTTAAATGTCACATGACTAAATTTTACGTGTTCTTTATGGACCAATTGTTTACTGGGGAATTTTATCGTCCAATCAATGAACATAACATAACAAGTTGACGGACTAAGAAGGGTTAGTCACCCAATAAAAAGTCCAAACTAACACCACCGCTAACACAACCACAAAGGGAAAATAAGAAGAAAAATCAAAGACGCCCAGAGTTAGTAAAGAAATCAATGTTGACTTTGAAAATGTGAACAAAACTGAAGCTAACCACTCTACTCATAAATAACTCTTAGCGAAAGCTAAAACGCCGAATATCTATCCGTGAGAGCTCTTTGGTCAACTTCAAACTGTTACCACGTGTCACATGAGGATTAACTGAAAAATGCAAATATAATAAGAAGTCAAAACATCACTACCAGATAGGAATTCAAAAACCTGAATCATATCGCCACGTACTCTTCTCAACTGAAGCGTGATCAAACTGAGAATTCGCAACCTAGATTCATTAGAGAAATTCCTTACTTCGGGAATAAGTATATTCGGGAAAAATATTTACTGGGGGAATCTTGTCCGTCTGCACAATTTGCGCACGGTATGCTACCACGCGTATGAAAAAATGTTTTCAAACGTACGTCTCATACGTGGGTTATACACGCGTGCATTGTTGCTGACAACTTTTCCCTCAAAACCTGCATCTAATTGGTTGGTTAACAAAGGAAATTCCCCCATCAGCAGTTGATTGGTTGAAGTACTGAAGTAATCACGTTCGGCGTAAATCGGTTTGAAAAGGACTATGTAAAATTCACATTTTTTGACCATTTTGACCATTTCTCACCTTCGAGGTTAGATTTGTTGATAGTTAATTGCTGTGAAATGTATTCCGGGAACTTATTATTCATAATGTTACTTTATGATTTAAAACGGAGTTAGTTTGGCAAAAATTCGGCAAGTTTGTAAACCGTTAATATCTGACTGGTCCGTGGATTTTTTCAAAGTTTTCTGTACCCAATCACTTCTTTGTAGTCTGGTATAGACATGACTCAAGACTTTCAATTTTTCCACAAAACCACAAACCTTTTTAGGATAATAATGCATATTCTCGACTCTTAGCAATGTGAATATCTTCACTTACTAATTTCTATTAATCTGTATCGTAAGCCTTGTAAGTTCAGTCTGTCGAAAATGAACATTAATTCCTATATTTTCTTTTAGTGAAAATTATAGAGGCTTGATATTTGATTCTCATCTTTGGAAGAATTTAATTAAGAACATCAACTTAAAGATTCGTAGGTAAAGGCCTAATTACACCTAACCCATATAAAAGAGTCTTTAAACTAAGATTAATATCATTACAGTTATAACTTTTAAATGTATTTTGTTGAAAAATCTTTGAATCTTTATTATCTATCTGTTTTCCTTTCAATAATATTCTACAACTTAAAAAACAGTCCCATGTAATCATTCTAACAGGTTATGTTAATAATGAGATCAAGTTTCATATTTTGGTCATTTACACGCTAAATTCAAACGATTAATATTGTGCATCAAAAATTGTTGATTCATAATAAATACAGAATTTTCATTTTTTCGAAACAACGTACATTTTTAATCTCCATGGTAGCTATTCTAGCATTTTCTGTTTAAAATGAGAACAATCATTTTTAGCCTTCATTTTCATTTTCATTTAAAGACTGAACTGACCGTTATGCACCCTTAATGAAAGAGAGCAGAATGCATCTTGTGTGATTATCGGAAATTTACAAATATGTTTGATTAATAAGAAGATGCGTAAACTTTTTAATGAAACACGGGAGAAATGGCAAAATACATCTAAAGACAAATGTTTTGCCCCTGTACTTTGCAGGAATATGCTTTACGTAGCTGCACAAGAAAGTGTACTTTCTTCTCTTCAAATCTGTCAGTTGAGTGTCTAAGAATCCACTTGATGGAAGAAAGTCCATTTCTTCCACACGTAAGATAGAAAATATGCCTTGATTTTAATTAAGCCCGATGGCGGTGATTTTCTTCATAAAAGTACATGACACATTAGGAGGATAGTCGGTACTACACAAATCTTAAAAAGACAAATATGAAATTATGTTTACGAAAGAAAATATTTGCCTCCAATTTTACACGCAGTGCAAACGTAATACTTTAAATTTGTATAACAAAAGTGATATTCGTGTTCTTCATTTTACCGGACTACAAAAAACAGCCTCCAGGAAACACATATCAGAATGTCTCCTTACGGCAGTCTCTGAGACAGAGTTCACTTAGTCTTTGTTGATGATAAAGAAACTACGCTTGGAGAGACACTCGAAAAGCAATTGACACTGCTAAAAGCTGCCATTCAAGAACCATTCTTTAAGTCAGAATGTCATCGCTACTTTAGACAATGAAAACAAAACTGAAAAGATTAAAAGTGTCATACGTAACATTTATCTAGAAAGGGTCACATAATTGCTGACAATCATACAATCTCGGCATTCTTCAACATCGACACTTAGAAACACTTGGTTTATATTTTCCCTCGCAATTTCTGTTTGAGGAAGGAAATTCAACTATTATATTATTAGTAATTGCTCTTGTAAGACGGCTAGATACTTTTATTCTTCTATCTGATACTTTTGCCTTTCTCATTTATATTTTTGGCAGACAACCTATTTCAACTTGATAGGCCGATCTTGTTAATACTTTACCTTTCGTGATTTTAGTGGCCAAACATGATCATCTCAAATGTAAGAGGACAATGAAATATGAATGAACCGTGGAAGAAGTTTTCAAAATCATTTCATTTATTGCTTAAAGGATTAGTTCAGAGGTAAAGCAAGTTTATCTTTTATGCAAAAAGACTTTCATAGAAACAAAATAGTGAAGAAACTATTTGAATATCTTATTCCGTTTAGAAGATATTCCAGTCTAACTGTCTAAAGCTCTGTCTTGTCTATGTATACAAAAAAGTAGTTAGTCTACTATGGAGGGTTGGCGCCCTCATCCTCACACATTCTTTAGAATCTTTAATGTATTTTAAAGAATATTTATTTTTATTTTAACAATTTGAATTATATTTCCTCGAACTTCCTTCAGTTGGTAAATCATGATTATCCGTACTGTTTTACTACTTTTCCGACATATCCAATGGTTTTTAGGCCACAAAATTGAGGAAAAAATATGATGAAATACATAAAAACGTTGAGGAATCTGAGGCTGTATTGTCACAACTAGCCTTATTTCAATCGTTTGTATACAAATGATACCAAATTTTAAGATTAAATATCTCCTTAACGGAATAAGATTTTCTATTTGCGGAGACAGACATCTTCAATTAGCCCTCTTTCTCTTCCCATTTCCCTTTTGAAACAAAACGGGGTATGCAAATAACTCAGCTAAATCTTTGGGCGTTTAAATAGTTTCTATTTATTTAGAACTCTCTTGAATTTACATTTTCTTAATTACAAATTTGATACTTCAAACATATTGGATCCGTAATATCGCTTAATGAATGAAGGAGCATTTCCTACAGTTTCTCCTCTGGCACCGTTAAATCTGAAAGCTTTTAATCCTTGAATTCTTTACAATGTGCTGACACAGCTTCGTATCTGGAAATTCTCTACACGGTCGTCGGTGACATGTTAACAGATAATTCCTAATTGATGGTGGGCATTAATTCAAGATAATCATTTTTTTCGGTGTCTTACTGCAAGTAAAATATTAAAAATGATCTAAATCGAACAAAGTGGAGAAAGTTGTCTAATTGATTAGTTGATAGTGTATAACTCGTTAAATGCAAAATAAGCAGTGGTAGTGGTTTGAACTTGAGATATTATGCATTGACATAAGTCCACCTTTTCTTGGAAAGGTTATATACTAGAACATCCAGTGGGGGGTGGGATTGGGATCAGTGAACGCAAATACAATCACATATGTTATGTCGAGAAAATGCCGGTGTCGGACGATCAGTGAGATAACTGCTTGACCCAACACCAATAACACCTATAGTATTGTCCCTTCCGCAAAGGTATTTAATTGGCTTGTCGGTGATTGTGGAAATATTTCTACCAATCAGAGACGTTGAATAGTATATCTATTTTGTATCTCCATGTTAACCTGATATCTGATCTTTAAGCATCACAAACGGTACATCTATACAGCCAGTGAGAATGGGCAATCAAGTAAGTTAGTGTCCACATTTGACCAAAAATATAAAACAAAAATTACGCAAGGATCTTTTTGCACACTGTCCATTGATACCATTGTACACTCTTTTTCCTGTGCGATGTACCCGCCGCTATCATCGGAATTTGGTATAATGGCAAGGGATAATATTTCTGAACAAAGAGAGATTTTGGGTGCTTTTCACGCAGATTCGAAACGAAATTAGAAGTAGAACATCAATGATGTAGTAGCTCAACATATATTTTGGTGTGTTTACATGCTTGCTTTTGTTGGTGGGTGGTTAATTCGAGTACGCTGGGGTTGTAAGGAAAGAAATATTTGTTTGATGTTTATTTTTGGGAAATGCAAGCAGGAGCTTTAATATCATTGTGATGCTAGAAAATCAATGCTGTAGTACCTCAATATATGTTTTAGGGTGGTATGGGGTGGTGGGGAATTACATTGGGTAGGCTGGAGTTGTTAGGAAAGGAATACACGTTTGATTAGCAGTGGCGCAACAAAGGACTGGGCTCGGAAGGGTGGGTGAACCTTACAGACCCTGGAAAAATCGATTTGAGTCTAGCCCTGAACAATGGCACTGCAATATCTGTGTTATGGGACCCAAAGCGCTAAAGCGGGTGTTGGAAGGAACTCAGGGCAAGGGGGAGAGAGCAGAAAGTCTAGTTCAAAGGCGTTTTTTTAACAGTAATTCAGGGCCACTTTTCATTTTAAAAAGGAGCACTCTTGTCAGTTTTCGAAATTGTGGCGGCAGCGTGTCTCCCGCCCGTGGTTCCTTCGCATATGGTTTAAGCACAGGCGGGATTTTAGAAAGCAATGGGCACTTCCCCACCCTCACTTTTTGTCCAAAATGGGTACTTTTGTATAGTGTTGTGATGCATTTTAGCGTGATTATGTGATCCTCGGTCCACCCCATCCCCCCCCACACACACATACACTGTCTTTTCCCGCTTTCTGTAGGCAAATACCGGCTATGGGTTTGAGATTGGAGAGCCAGAACCAATGTTGACAATTACCCATAGGGCGTACAGGTAGAAAAGCTGTTCTGAAAAAGTCTGCTTAGAAAATAATTGCGGACATTCCCACTGCGGCCCACGGTATCAGTGCCCCTGGTAATATTCTTTAATTGTGTCAAATGAATACTAAATGTATGTGACAACCTCTATGTATTATGTAGTATTTGTAAGTGAGTGTATTTCTATTTGTTTGCAAGCTTCAAGAATGACCTAGAATAATTTCATATAAGTTTCAAAAGGGCGCTTCCTGTCCGATCCGCCCCCAACTTTCAAAACGGCACCTCCTGCCCCGTCTGCACATATTCAAAAGGGCACCTTCTGCCATCTTACTTTAGGGCCCCCTGTGTCCCACCGTAGTTCCGACATTGCTGCAGAGGCGAAAATCTGTACGGGTCCCCAAATTTTATTAACAATGTTTGCTTTTGAGTGAAATTGAAATCATACACAAACATTTATAAACAGCAAAATACTGTTGTATAAAATCAAGATAGAATTTACATCCTTGCAACAAGACATGATTTAACTATGGTATATTTTCCTCATATCGCTCATGGTATATTTTCCTCATATTATCCATTCTGATCAAATAATTAATTATCGCAATTAATGAATCCCAATTAATCAATAATAGCATCCCACAAATACAATTCCAAGTGGCATTCATTATAACAAAATATCAATAAAAAGATTTTAAAAACTGATTTTAAAGTTCTCTTTTATATAAGATGGACTTACTCGACCCTTGAATTAATTCTTTAAGATCATACATCGTGACCTAGTGATTTTATGCATCAATTATTTCAGTCTTTCATCATCTGCACGCGAACAATAAACTTCTTGAGAATAGGGTGTTAATTGTACCAAGTCATGTGTGGTGTGAAAGGACCCATGTGGATTTTGAAAGAATGCTTATTTATGCTATTAAGGATAGCCTATTCAGGAAATTTGAGCCATTCTCGAGCTTATAATCCTATAATTAAGCAAGATATACCTGGAACTTAAAGTTCGATTGAGATTCTACCAACTCATCACATAAACAGAGGGATTACATTACGAAGTGCAGTGTGATGAGGAGGTATAATAGTTTTTAAGCCCAAGTTATAGCCCGAACGAGCTATTAACTGCAAGTGTTGTACCCCAATTTAGCTAGGGTGTGGGACAGATCCCAAACGTGATATTAAGCTCAACGTACCATTAAATACAGATTTTTCTTTCCATTGAAGATATTCGGTGGTATTTCTCGAGCCAATGTTATTACATATGCTTAATTCATTCGGAATGCGCAGAGCGAAATCCGATTATTTGGAGACATTTTAAGCGAACTGTGGAATGCAAAATTTGTTGAAGCTACGCACCAATGTGGACGGTTATTGCATCAACATATCGATCTATTTAACGCAAACATAGCAACACAGTAAAATATTCACACAAAAAAACACATAGGATATGATAAACGCTGGAAAAAACCGAAGGTATCCGGGCGAGAACCTGTGTCTTCAGTTAGACATCGCTTACGCTCAAATCTCTTAAAGGGATGCTGTGCTAAAAGCCAATGAAATATGTCCCTACAGATGTTTACCAGAATTTACTATTTGCCACATCCATTCATTTCTGGGCCTCTGCGATCAAGAGCAAAGAAGCCTTCCGGCCAATATCGTACCCTTCAATGTCCTTGTTGATGCTGTAAGAGCTGAAGAGTCGTATCTTATTTTAAAGATTTGGAGTCCACTACAAAATAAGGCAGATCATTCCATTAACAAATCTCTGGCTGAAGACATGTTTACGTATATCCGAACACTATTTTGATAAATTAATGAATATTTATCTAATTTAACACAGCTGAAATATACTTTAGAAAGTGATTCACAATGAAAATCATCCTTATAAACAGCTTTCAGATGGTATTTATAACACTTTTAGTTTCTCATTACAACACTGTGCTGTTTAGATTGGATAATTTTCCGAACATCATTTCACAAATATTATAGAAAAATAATCTTCTTATGGTAGGATCATATTCACTTGAACACGAAATTGGCAATCAACCTAAATTAGTAGTTTGAACACGATGTTTCACGGTGTATGGATATCAATCATCTTTAAGTATGACAGTGCGGCAACATTAAATACATTGTAAGGTTAGTTTGGGTTTTTACGGTGCTATCAATTTCTTCAAGACGCATCATGAATTTCTGATGCCGAGAATTTCATCGTTAAGATAGCAAAGAAACCCATTTTGGCGGCCTTTGAATACCTAAAACCACATGATGTGGCACCATGACCTGGTAATACCTAGAATAAAGTCCTATGTATTATATTTGTTGATGGCGTACAATTACATTGCTAAGCTAAGACACGAAAGTACCCGAAATGCGGGAAATTATGAAATTTGTGGTCAGTATTTGGGGGAAAAGGGGAAGCTCTTTGGTTTGCTGAAATGGGTTGTTGATATTGCTATTGCAAATCCATAGTATGCTTTTACCCAATAAGCTGTATATCCATTTCATTTGAAAATTGGTGTAAAATTTCACCGACCAACTTTATGCCCAGGTAGTTTCAGTAATGTTACTGTTTTTACAGTAATGCGCAACAGTAATGTAATGCTACAATTGTTAGAAAATTGCTCCCCCACCCCTCCTCGAATCGAAATCGAAATCGATTTCCTACGCCTTTGCATTGAATCTATATTAAGCGAGGAAAATTTGGAACGTTCTTCAAGAAGCGTGAAAGCACCAATTCCATTGGACCTATATATATATAAAAAAATAAAATAAAAAAAAACACTCTTCTACGAGGCTGCTAACAAGATGATCTCGAACAGTTTCGAGATGTTGTTACTGTTTCAGGCAGAGGAAATAACCCTAATCATACAAACTGGTTAGTCTTAGGTTTTAGCAGACAGTGAGCAAAACAGTTTTGAGTAGGTGTGCCATTAACGTCCATCAACTATCAGATCATACCTCACAGAAAGGCATATATAGAACGAGCACTCTCCAGATTTAAACGGGACAATACAATGATAAGCACAAACACTAAAAGTTCAATACCAACGTATCTCTGATCATAACCCAAAACACTTTTCACGTCTCAATCATCCTCCCATTCCCACAGCCAGACTCATCTATTTCATAAGTTGGGAACTGAAAACAATTTCCACTCCCCATTTCTTGTGTTACTACGAAGCTTTTTATTTAGAACCCATGAGTATTATATTACCTATCTCCATTAAACTGGACATATTATCACTCCAATACACCTGAAACGTTAACAAGATGAACCTTTGAAATCTAGAACGAGATACTCTTACGAAATGTTTTTGGAGCTTTATTACATTTTCTGGAATATCGATTCTTTTATCGCTTGAAGGAAGACATTCCTATATGGCTTTAAAGATTTGTTTCATTTAATGTGTTTAATCACGTTCAATAGCCCTTTTTAAACAATTTTAGCCGAATGTGAATAATTAAGTAATTCGACCAACCAACTGCTGGAGGAATTTTCCCGTTATTATTTAACCAATCAGCTGGATGTCTTGGAGGTAAATTGTTACCAACAATGCCCGTTTGAAAGTATTTTTCATATGCTTGGTCCCATACGGTATCCTGCGTAAATAATGCAGAGAGTCAAGAATCCACCAGTATTTAATTGGTTGATAATATTTCCCCAGTGGGCGATTGACCCATTATGGGCACATGAATTTTGGTCATGTTACATTATTTAAATAAGTTTTCAGATTTGAAACGGTGTACAAAAGAAACCAATCAATTTGCTCAGTTTGTTAGATTTTTGTCAAACATGATGCAACCATCCATTACTTTCTTGTATTAATTAACCAGACTGACAATTTAAACATTTGCTAAATTTAAGTATAACTATTCAAATCTAGGTCAGACAGAATCCGTTTGTAAATGGAAGGTAAAATTCCAAAGCCGATTTAAAGGTATGAAAAAGTTTTGCAATTTATTTGCAAAGGAAACCTTTAGGTTCCGATCATGTATCTGAATGGTTACATTAAAATGCTATTCTGTGACTGAAATGTATAAATTAATTGAAATTCTAAAGGAGTTTTTCTGTTTTCAGGTTCATAAATGTGTACTTTATTCTAATAAAGTATACTGATTTTGGATTCTGTTAAAATAAGCTTAAAAAGCTATTGAGTCAAGCTGTTCAAAGTATCAAAGAGGATGTACTGGACGGAAATCGCACAACACTAAGTATTACAGCGTAGCGTTCTGCAGCCCAGTCGTTATGTACACATTATTAAACACAAAAATAAGTCAGTGATAAATACTGAACAATGAAGCGTCAATAAAAGAGTTAATGCCTGCAATTAAAATTTCAAAGCTGCCACCCTCAAAACAAAAATCTTACAAACGATTGTACATTTTACGACAACTTGTTCGATTGCAATTAACAGATCAATGAAGCAAAATTGTAAAAGCATATATATATATATATATATATATATATATATATATATATATATATATATATATATATATATATATATATATATATATATATATATATATATATATATATATATACATAAATATATATATATATATATATATATATATATATATATATATATATATATATATATATATATATATATATATATATATATATATATATATATATATATATATATATATATATATATATACAATTATATATATATATATGTATATATATATATATATATATATATATATATATATATATATATATATATATATATATATATATATATATATATATATATATATATATATATATATATATATATATATATACATATATACGTATATATACATATATATATTTATATATATATATATATATATATATATATATATATATATATATATACACACATATATATATATATATATATATATATATATATATATATATATATCTATATATATATATATATATATATATATATATATATATATATATATATATATATATATATATATATATATATATATATATATATATATATATATATATATATATATATATATATATATATGTATATATGCCACTGAGCATGCTTCATCTGACTATTTTGTGCCTGGTTTGTCCTTGCGAAGATAGTAAAATCATCAATTGATCGTTCTGACACTCTGAGTGGGAAGTTGTCACTTTTAGGCTAGGATGACACACTAGAGGCGCTTTTTCGTAGCTTAGATATAAAGCATACTTACATGGTTCAAGAAAACGAACATCGGGTTATGACGTCTGAACAGGTTTGAAGCATAAACACGTTGTTATTTCATTTGCATTTCCCATGAATACTTTTTTTAAATTCTTATAATCAAACCTTAAATACGGACAGCAGGCAAGATAGCTTAGTCGGGAGAAATAAATAACATTGTTTTCATATATAAACGTAATCCATTGCGTTTTCATACTTCAAGCAAGTCGTTTTCACAATAAGAGAACAAACATATGGAAGTTCCAGGTGCACATCGGAGGGGTCGTATTTTCCTAATGACGCAAATTTCATTGATGTTGTTTTTATCAAAAGATTACTTTAAAAGTTGCAGGAAAAACAGTTTTAGGACGATGCAATCTCAAGAGTAATAAACTGATCAATAAAGGACCTCCAATTAGGATCTTTTAATTCCCAGACGTATAACGTGATAGGGGGAGGGAAAAGCAACCGTCTGAGCGGTTTTTCTTTCCTGGGTGCGTGCTTTATTTCCAAGTGGGAAGGAATGGTTATGCAAAATAAAAATAAACAAATACGGAGGAAACTACTCAGTAAATGGTAAATCTGTCTAAAAATTCACCTCTACCACTTCTTATGACATCCATTCCATACTTTCAGTCTCAAACTTAACCTTTTGAACCTTTGCTAATATAGGCCAAAATGATGGCTTAGCGATACATTTCGTGCCAAGATGATTGAAAAACGTATTGCCCTACAAGCGGTAAAGGGTAGTCAGGGAAAATCAACATGTTAGAAACATCAGTAGTAGACGATGCGACTCAAATTTAAGTTTTCTTCCCTGGGAGGTGACCCTTCGTTTTCTCCCCTGGGAGGTGACCCTTCGTTTTCTCCCCTGGGAGGTGACCCTTCGTTTTCTCCCCTGGGAGGTGACCCTTCGTTTTCTCCCCTGGGAGGTGACCCTTCGTTTTCTCCCCTGGGAGGTGACCCTTCGTTTTCTCCCCTGGGAGGTGACCCTTCGTTTTCTCCCTGGGAGGTGACCCTTCGTTTTCTCCCCTGGGAGGTGACCCTTCGTTTCTCCCCTGGGAGGTGACCCTTCGTTTTCTCCTGGGAGGTGACCCTTCGTTTTCTCCCCTGGGAGGTGACCCTTCGTTTTCTCCCCTGGGAGGTGACCCTTCGTTTTCTCCCCTGGGAGGTGACCCTTCGTACACCGATATATCAAACACATATATTTGTTGGAGCTTCGACAATTCTACTGGATGATTTCCTATTCCATCGAAACCTACAAGGAACAGCAAGATTGAGATAACTATTTTGGTTTATTTAAGAGGTAGAATTGTGTAAAATAGACTCAACGATATAGGTACTTCAACGTGCAATAATAGGTATGGCAATAATATTCTCAACCAACAAAGAAAAATAATTATCCGCAAAAACGTGAAATATTCTTGACAAGTGCCAGACAATCAAATGTCATAAAAACGTTTTGTGGAAATAATAGGACAAAACCGGGCCCTCTAATTACACGTTTTATTTTTAACCAATTTGATAACCGAAGCAGTATTACCATATTATTGATTTTTGAAAAATTCACCTCTACCACTTATTATATCGTTCATTTCATATTTTCAGTCGCAAACTTAACCTTTTTAACTTTTACTGACATGGCCTTAAATGATGGTTTAGCGATACACAACGATGTCAAGATGATTCAAGAAACGTATAACCATACAAACCGCAAAAGGGTGGCCCAAGGGAAAACTAACATCTTGGAAACAGCAGTAGACCATGTGACTTAAATTTAACTTCTGTGCTTACAAATAATTAGCCGGAAGGTATGGAAGATGTTGAATAGACGCGATAGTGTGCTATGGTCATCTTTAAATAAACCTTCAGGACAATTTGTGTGATTTTATTGTTGCTAAGTTCAATTATAGCATATCTAAGGACTGTGATGAGGGGAAAAGATGTTGCTTACAGCATATGCTAACCTTTTGCTCCAGATAATATTTTACGTTTCTTGATAAATTTGAAATTGCTGGTGTGCTTTGAGCAAAGAGCTTCTGTGTAGAAGCTCTTTGCTTTGAGTTAGCAATGTTTGTCAATTCTAGCTGTGGCAGCAGTTCCTCTTATGTATAATCAAAGAGCTTCTACACAGCTCTTCGGTATAATACCTTTTGGAAAATTATTAGGAACTCAGTCCCCCTGATTGTAAATGTTTTTTCTTGTTCATTGATTTTTCATATGCAATGTTGGTAATTGATATTAAAGTTTCCATTTAAAACCGATAAGAAATGCTTTAATGTTCTTCATCATTTGTTATAGTATTTGCTCTGGCTTTCTTCATATTGATAAGATTTTAGAAGTGCATTCCTGCTTAAAACGCTCAACAAACTGGTACTTACGGCCAAACGAAAGCCAAATTTTCATTAAAATAAAATACAAAAAGACAAACAACTTTTCTTGTGGCCAAACAAGTCTAAAATAAAAAGAATACATTAAAAAAAAAAGTTATGAAAACATGCCAGTAACAACATAACTACAAATCATAAAATGGAGTATTATATAATGATTAACTTCATGTGCTAGGTTTATGCTTCACGTAACATTATTTTTCATTTCTTTCTTCATCAAATCAAAAACATTTGAAGTTATAGCAATTACGTTGTCAAGTCTTTAAACAGGTATTCTTTGAGACTGATGTTCATCTGCATTCCTGACTCTCTCGTTATTCAGATTGGCCGAAAGGACATAAGCTCTTTTTGTATGTACTTTTCGAAGGAACGTGCTCAAGGCTTCCACTTCACACAATCTAATTGGGAAAAACCTTTTAATTTAATCATGCTAATGCCATCAAC
Source organism: Chiridota heheva (assembly GCA_020152595.1). Classification (NCBI taxonomy): domain Eukaryota; kingdom Metazoa; phylum Echinodermata; class Holothuroidea; order Apodida; family Chiridotidae; genus Chiridota; species Chiridota heheva. Next base: position 154,455 of record JAIGNY010002877.1, read on the forward strand.
ATACTATAAATAATTCTCTCATCGCTCAGAACATTTGAAAGTTAAGAAGAGGAAGCATATTTACACCAACTTAATTTTCTAGAAGTGTTTTTAATTTAAACTTTTATTCGTCTGAAGAGCGCACAGACTATTTCACCGCCGAAAAATTGTGTCACTGCAAAATCTCTAAATATTAATATTTCATTTTTTCTTTATTAAAAAAGTATTTCCTTAATCGTCAAGTAGCACGTAATGAACAATATAATACCCTGTCTTTGATTGGCACATATTCCCCGCCATATTAAACTTTTTTTATTTATTTTTTTCAACGGAAATTAAATAAGACTGCGTTTCATGCCATTGGTATTTATATTATTATAGTTACAAATATTCACTGGTGGCTGGCTATCAACGATTTACTTATTCACCAAAATGAAGTGTAAATGACTCTTAATTTCCAAAGTATTTTGTTGCAAAACACCTTTGGATTAATGCTCTTTAACTGTTAATTATTGCCACCACAATTTCATTTATATTCTCTTAAATATGTTTAAAAGTAGGAATTTCACCTTGGGGTGAAAATCCATTGTGTTATAAGTGATTATCACAACACATGCAAGTAACCAAAGATGGGCTACGGGTATATACATTCCTGCTGTACCCACAACTGCTTTCATACCAGAACCTTACGGTATGTATTTTATGTTGGACATGTATTTTACAATTAGCCAAATGGAGAGCGAAAAGTACATTTGATCGATTACTGAGTGGAAGTTATAAGATTTATCATCGAAGATGATTTTTTATAAGAATGATTAATTGAGAGAAAAAGCACACTCTGATCATACTTTTAATGAATCGAAATCATTCTCTCTTTATTTTTGTCGGGAACAATATTTTGAAATTTCAGGGTTGTCCCGTTCTTAAACTGGAATATTCCCAGCCCATTTAATATCGTCACTATGCCTACGCCCCTGATTAGAGGCAACACCATATTTGCATAACATAACAATCATAAAAGGAACCTGTCATAGGTATCGTAACATTCTTAATCCTCCAGTATATCTATTTAACAAATTATGCAAACCCAAAGTCGTCAGTGTGATACATAGCCAAAATTACTGATATAAATCCAATATATTTAAGCAAGAATACAAAACACAGTGACTAATGCAGTTGGATTTTGGCCACATACCCAAGAGTTATGGTTGAGCTATGCACAATATAAAGCTTTTCGATACCCTACAAATCTTCCACCTCGGCTAACAAATAGGACATTTCCAGAACAAAAAGACTTCAGATTGTGATATGCAGGATCTATACAAAAAAAATAGATTCTTACAAATTAAACAATAACTTTCTAAAAGGCAATCAACAAAGCAAAATCTGATTAAAATTGTAGATTAAAATAACATTGCAATAGCTACAAACTGCCTTAACAACATTAATGTGTCATATAAAGTTTATCTTCAACGGAAAGTAGTTGCACTATTGCGTAAATTAGAAGCCATTGGCGAGAACTGTTGTTATTATTGCATTAGCGCCAAAGCAATAAAAGCTACCGTACGTGAAGTTATCATATGCACTATGTAGTCTAGTGTTAATTAAATTGTTACCGCACGTGGAGTTATCATCTGTACTATGTAGCCTAGTCTTAATTAAATTGGGACAATGACCTTCGTACAATTAACTTACATATCATGAAGATTGAGAAGCTCCACGTGTGTTTTATAGGTAAGAAGGTAAAGGCAGAACAAATTCTGTTTAACAATATGTAATTTTGGGACAAGGGAAAATTGTTGCCAGCCCGTGCCAGAAAATAGACGCTCTGTCAGTGTGTGTGATGAATGTTACCATTGAATGCTAGAAACCAACCAACAATTCTAAAAACAGCGTTTCGCGTTTTCATTTGAAACAAATTTTTAGATAAAATGTTTTTGTTTTTATTTGAAAAAATATCCAAGTTTAATACATTCTACGCACGTTTCTTTCACACTTTATTATATAATAAGAAGAATATGCATGATAACTTCGCTTAATCGCCGAGCCCAATTAACCAGCGCTCCCGGCAATAAGAAAAATGTTATTCCCAAAAAGATGAAACGTAGGCTTGATCCCACTCATCCGTGATAACCAAAAAAATATTTCAGGAATATGTTAATTTGAGCATGATTGTCTTGGTTTGTGGCGGAAGCTGATTATTTCCCCTCTGATTACAACAACAACCAACGAGATGAAATTATCACTTGATGTAATAATGAATGTTCCCAAAATCGTCTGGGATCAAATATGAAAAAAATAACCTAAGCGATTCCCGCCTTCTTCCCAAAAAATAGTTTGGCTAAACAAATTCCCAAATTTGAACTATTAGTACATATGCAAGGAGGATGAAAGCTCACTCACCTGTTTTTCATTAAAAAGCGAGTAAAGAAAACAAAAGACAACTTGTCTGCAGACGTGCTAGGTTTGTGGCTTTCTTCTACTCGGTGAAGAAAGTATGTTGGTACAACATTTACACTAAAACATTTATTCAGAGAACTTACAGTCTAAAACTGTACAGAGTCTGTCTGTACTTTGTAATTTGCTCCGTTTATTGTCGTATATAGCAGAGCAGATTTCGCCTTTAACCATTGCAATTTTAGTGTTTCATACTCCTTTAAGGCGGTATCAGTCACAAAGAGATTTAACTTTCACGGTAAACGTTAACTTAAATCTTCTTGTCTCAGAGCAACGTTAACTTAAATCTTTTTGTCTCAGAGCCAAGGCAAATAAGGTTATCGAACAATAAAAAGTTTATCTTCTACTCAGTTCCCAGAAACCTTGCACCTAGTTTATCTCATTTAAACTAGATTTCTGATTGGTTTAAAGGTATATTCCCATGAATTTGCATTTTTTTTATATATGATAGGAAAATTTATAGAAACAAAGTGGTGCAAAATATCTTATTCCGCTTAGTAGTTATAACAATTAATGAGTAGAAAAATGTTCTTAAAACACCTCGTATAGTATATGTCCTTCAGCTTGGTAATGTCATCAAGGCAATTCCAGCACAGTTCTTATGTATTTCTTATCAAATTAATCATACTTTTTTTACATTATCGAACAGCATTTTTCGTTCATTATAGAGATAGGGTGGAACATATAATTTACAAGAAAACATTTGGTATTTTTTTCTTGGTGTACATCACATTCTTAATAACAAAAAAATCCAAATCATTTTTAAAGAAATACAAAAAATGTTTTGTTGAAATTGTGTCTGTGACATCACAGATGTTGCCAATCAGTCACTTTTGTCCAACTTCAAAAAGTTGTTAAATTTCGTAACTGCTAAAGGGAAGAAGATAATTACATAGTTTTTTCACCACTTTGTATCTACAATTTTTCTTTATCCTATATGAAAACAGAAAAAATTCATGCGAATATCCTATAAGTTGAACTCCATAGACTCAGTGTTTAAAGTCACGATGTAAATTTGCCATTGGTTATTCATTGCGCATGCTTTACATTGATTGGTTTATTATCAAGTAGGCGTGTTATCTACGAGCCTTAGCTAGGAGTACGATTTGAGCGTTCACGCTGTTAACGTGTAAGACATGATCAGTTTGATTTAAACATTTCGTTTAAAGAGCTGGTTTAAAGACTTGGGTTAAGGAGTTGGTTTTAGGAAGTTGAAAGTAATGGAATAAAAGTTTGTTTACAGAAGACTTTGTTAAATATTGTGAAATTTCGTAATCTTATCGGAGAGAATCAAGAAGCTAAGAAAATATATGTTTACTGTTTGAACCGTTTTACCAATGTTATCAAGAGTTATATTTCATCTCGATTAATAGTGTTGACTTCTTAATATACTGCTTACGCGAAAAATTATTTTTTTGTAAAATTGCTCTAAGTGGACACAAGTTTTTTTCGGGGTTAAGGATTTTAGATTTTTATTTGGATGTAGGAAAAGCCAAACCCGACATGCACCTTCACTCTCTTAAAAATGCATTTTGTTGCAGTTTATAAGAGTGGAGAGCATAGTTACTTCACTAGAATTTGTTTTAGTTTTTGCTTCCATATCAAATATTTGTTGGTTTTCCCTATTAATTGAACATCAGTGCATTTTGATCATGAATTCCATAGGTTAAGATTAAAAGAAAGTACAAAATTTGAGTAACAAGTACAATAAATCAATTTGACATACATTGAATTATAATGCTTCTATACTTTTCAATCTTGTCAAGGACTTTAATTAATCTCTGCCACAAATAATAAAACTTTTTTCTATTTCTATTTTCTATTTCTATTTATTTTGTTTCTTCACAACATTAACATATGTACAACAGAATGACAGATAACAAGCTTTGGTAGAAGTTTGAAGCAAAAAAAAAAAGTCTGTACTGAAAGAAAGGAATTTTTTTCTGCTCAACTTTCGATGAATCGTAAATTTCATAGTAATATTTTCGCGATTATTTTGTGCGTATCTCTGTAATTAAGAAATCGGGGTTATAAGGGTAAATGCATATTGAATAAACAATTTTGAAATATAATGAGAACATTTTTATTTCATCATTTGGCTAATTCATACTTTAATAAATGTCACTAAATGATCAAGTTAGACTGAAATAAGATCCTAAGTTGAAAGATATGCATGGAAGATAGAAGCCCAGTGACCTGCTTTTCAATAAAAATCGAGTAAAGGAAATAAAAAGACTATTATTCTGCAGACGTGGTTGTTTTGTTGGTTTCCTACTAGTCTGTTAAGATAGCATTTTGTTAGAACAATGGGATATTACACGAAGCGCATTTATACAGAAAACATATAATATACAACTGTAAAAAACCTACCAGTGTTTTGGTATCGTGTTCCGTTCGTGTACCGTAACTGTATTAACAATGCATGTCTCTGCACTTTTAGCTAATTTCAGATTTTATACGAGTGGGAAACACAGTTACTTCATTAGATTCTGTTTTGTTTTTCTCCTTACATTTACATATAAAATACTTTTGGGATTTTCCCGTGTTTTGGACATCAAATGCTTAAATTGTTTGTTGCTGTCCAGAGTTGATTATTAAAAAAACCCCTAAATGTTAGTAAAGCATTACAAATTACAATTAACCGATCTGACATATAATGCATTCTTAAGCTGCTTTCTACATCAGCAAATAAAACGCTTTACAATCTTGCCAAGAATTCTGCTACACAAGGACTCTGCTATTCAGTGAATCATAATGAGATTTTCACGATTTTAATTTTTCGGGTGCATCTATGTAATTAAGAAATTGAGGTAATTCGGGTAATTGCATATTGGGTAAACAACTATACAGAGATAACTACATAATCTCGCATAGTTGAAAAGGTTAAAACCTCGGTCTACATCAAAATAATACGACTAAATGCAAAAATCAAAGGTTAATAAGTTAATTCCATTTCATATCTTCAAATTTTGTAAATGTAAAATAGCAATATTTATCTTCATCTAATATCGTCAAAATATATTTGAATTAATTCATCTGTTCTTCTGGCATACTGGCAAATGTTACAAATTTCTGACTTGAGTTTCAATATCGCGCACGTCATTTTGGTTTGTTTTAAGCTGACATTTCTGGAACTGATATTAAAACTGAAATTAATAAAACCTTACCCCGAATATTTACATTAATAAAAGGGCCGCAAGTTTTAACAATTTCGGCACAGTCAGGGCAATTGCAAGTAATATTGTGAATGTTATAATGAATGTGGATATGAAATTTGGAAAACTTGTTGTGGCAGATTAAACGTCGGTTGCCAAGTGTTATCTTTAATACGATTTTAAATACGTTTCGCCTCGGGCACAGTTTACTCATATTTCCGCGGTCCTGTTGTCGGTTTCAATTCCGATTGGCATTCGAACCAAATATTCTGACTTTTCGATGACGATTTAGTTGCTTTATGAATACCTTCAGTATATTTTGACGATTGTTTAACATTGGTACACCTGAGGCTGACTGACTTATTAAGTATTACAGAAAATGCACCTTCGTGAATATTGCTTGAAGATAGAGTTGTTGACGGTTGAAAGGCCATATACCTTGCTTAGATGAACAAAACTGCAAAGATACAACTCTGATATCTTGGGTCGATATTGAATTTCAAATTTGCTCTGATTGAAAATGACTAGTGGAGAAATTCTACCTCAAAGGATTGTCGGTTACATCCTCACTTTCATCGAATAATTTTTTATTTTACAGAAAATTAGAGGGACGCATTTTACTAATTGAAAATATTCATCAAATCTAAAGTCATAATTGCAAAAATAGATATTCTTGTAGGACTTTCGCGTGTTTGATGTCTGTAAGTCGTAAAATCCCAGAAAATATTGAAATTAACAAAAACTGAGAAATGTAAGGATAGGATGTTACTAGAATTAAGATGTTTCTGCCCTTGCAAATCAGATCAAACTTTACAGCTTTATTAGCTTATGAGTCTACTTAACAGAATAAGATTCTCCACCAATTTATTCATTTTACTGGTCTCTATAATTCAAGATATAAGAACATGCTTGACCACTAAACGTGTTATTTATCTTGTGAAGTCTCAACAAGCATTCTGCTGATTGCCACATTAGTATGAATGGTGGTTATCTACTTATATATCTGCACCATTATATTCATTTTAAGCACATCTATCTTGATACATTCCGTCACGTTATGCCTGAGAGGAAGAGCAAACGAGTCGCCTGAAAAAAAGTTTCTTTACAAACACGGAATCGCAATGAACTAATGAAAAGGTTACAACCAAAGTATATGTTCAGATGTTCATTTGAATGTAAAACTGAAATTAATCACGTTTGGTGTAAAGGTGGGATCGCATAACATGTGAGCATGTCTGACTTATAACCATTAAACAAGGTTGAAGCAATCTCATTCATAACAAGTTTGATATAGCAAGAAATAACGAAGTTAGCAAAGATGCTGTCACGTTTGAAAATTGCAAGTAAGTGACTTTTAATGAAGAGGAAATCTTCGAATAATATCCCCATCCAAGTATCGGATGTAGATTCGTTTTGCCTTCAGTTGATAAGTAATACACTACGTGTCCTTGGGCGCCTAACGTGAGCGAGTAAATTAAAAATGTTGTCCCGGGATGTCTTTTTGTGAATGTGGTTTCATGGGAAGCATTTTGAATGTGCAAAATGGACGATGGAACGATGTACAATGGAACTAATCTAACAATTAAGGAGCTCCCTGATCATTAAAATTTGTAATTCACATTGGGAGACAAGCTACAACTTGTGATTAAGCCATCTTTCATGAGGTGTCCCGCTTATTTGAGATATTATTTCTATAGGGGTTAATCAGTTGAAGTTGTTAAATAACGTAGTTTACAATGCAGGATAACAAGGAAAAAGTTACAACTAAGTCAGTGTATGTACATCATAATGTAAAACTTAAATTAATCACGTTTGGTTTAAAGATGGGATCGCATAACATATGAGCATGTCTAACTTATAACCATTAAGCAAAGTTAAATCAAACTCATTCATGACAAGTTTAATATAGCAAGAAATAACGAAGTTGGCAAAGATGCTGTCACGCTTGAAAATTACAAGTGACGTTTAATGAAGAGGAAATCTTCGAATAATATCCCCATCCAAGTATCAGATGTAGATTCGTTTTGCCTTAAGTTGATAAGTAATACACTACGTGTGCTTTGGGGCCTAACGTGAGCAAGTAAATTGAAAATGTTGTCCCGGAGTGTCTTTTTAGGAATGTGGTTTCATAGAAAACATTTTAAATGTATTTCAAAAATGGACGATGGATTATGAATAAAGGATTATGCACCAGTCAAATAATTAAAGCGTTTCTAATCATGAAAGAGAATCTCTTAAGATAATTGCTTAACTCGTCAGCAATAGATCTGATAAATACTAGTAACGTCACTTCAGTGGCGGTATTCGATTGGCTTGTCGGTGTTTGTGTAAATATTTCGACCAATCAGAAACGTTGGATTTATAGTGATCTTTATCTCCACGTTAACAAGATATCTGGTCTTTAAATTTTGTAATCCACATTTGGAGACAAGCTATGGACTTCTGATTAAGCCAGACTTCAAAAAGTGACCCCGCTTAGTTGGGATGCACCTCTATTGGGGTATTTGCTTGAAGTTTTTAAAATATGAAATGTCACAACTAGACACAACACTATCTAGATTGCTTTAAATACCTTGGACAGAATTACTATAGTCAGATAGTAAGATCAACCAACACAATCGATTACAAATTGAAGACTTTACATCCTTTCTTCATCATTCAGCCTTGATATCTAAGATGATATGGAATTTTGTGATGTCATTAATTGAAGTGCACTCCATTTAAATTTTCTAAATTGTTCTAAATTTTTGTTTATTTATTCTTTGCTATAGAAATTAAATTAAAGCAGTATTATTCGACGAAGGTATTTTAGTCTTGGCTAAGCCAAAAGAAATGTAAAAATAAGCAAAACGCACAATTATCTTATCCACACCGAATGGGATGGACTTTCGAAGTTTTCATGGTTTTTAAGAGATTTTAAACTACTAAAAATCATGCCAATGTTTCCTCTATGTGTCACTTAGCTGCTTAGCGTTTGCAGTTTGGTTGAGATATGCCTATTTATTGTTTTGTACACCTTTGGTAAACCAAAAACATCTGGTTTTAGTATCTAGGACAAATGACACCTTGTGCAATTTACATGTACGAACACAGAATGAGAGTAAACCAAACTAATACAAAAGGATTGATTAATATGGCTTTGACAAGGTACTACAAACAATAATTGGAACTAATCTAAATTGGTTTGTTAATCTTGTTCTGTAAGCAATTTCATATTGATACGCCTCAGCGAGTGTATCCACCCCACGAACCGACCGACTTCAGTAAAAGATGCAGCAAAGGTGCAGGTCAAACAATACTATATATGAAAGAGATAAAAAGGTGCAAAGAAGCTTTCAAATATCCTACTCCGTAGACAGCACACCTCATATTCTCTCACACAAGTTTGTTTTGCATTTTCCTTAATTTGTTTTCGAGATTTTGCAATTATATATGTGTGGAAAGTATCAAAATGGAATTTATGATGTAGCTGTGATTTAACATTTGCAAATGTTAAAAAGAACTCCATTAGTAAACTAATAGACCTTTTCAAACCGATGTTCAGCTGAACGTGATTTCTTCAGTACTTCGACCAATCAACTGCAGGGAGACATTTCCATTCTTAGCCTACCAATCAGCTGTGGTTGCATGAGGAAAAATTGTAAACAACCATGCGCGCAAGTATCAACTCCATGTAAAACGCACGTACGCTTGATCCCATACCGTTCGTAAATTGTACAGACGGGTAAGCTGGTAAGAATCCCCTTTGTATTTTATTGGTCAATAAGATCCACCCAGTATACGATTGGTCATACTGGACACATGAATTTCGGCCATGAGACATTGGAAAAGGTATATATCAGTTCAGTAGATTCTGCTCCTGTGGAGAAAATTATTTTTCCCCGAAGAGGGGAAAATCTCAGACGCCATTTTAAAGTTTACCCGTGATGCCTCTAACGAAACAGCGTAACGCTATGGCGCAGAACTTGTATGGGTTCTAAAAAAATTATAACCAAGTAGGTTAATTTCATTTTTGCATTTTCAAAATCTATACTTATTAATCTTCAAATTATCCAGTTCCCAAATGGACATCCACCACGCCGTTTAAACGATATTTAATGACAAACTTACAAATTCTGGCCTGTTTTCGCTGGGGATTATCAAAGTAACGCAGACACCATCCAGTACCAAACAAGAAAGTGAATGCCCATTGAAAAACAGGTATGCACACAAGGCAGCCTGGTGTCACCTCGCACATACAATAACCGCATAGAAGCTAAGTAAAAACCGTAGGTCAAAGAACTTTTAAATGGAAATCCGGAAGTTACATAATTTACATGGGCTTTCCTTTCTTCGAGGAAAATAATTTTTCTCCTGAAAAGGTTAATCTACCGAACTGTATATTGCAATGTAATTTCAGGACTATGTCATTTGTATACGTTTAAAAGGAAATAGAGTGAAGAATCTCAAACAGATATAAATAAAAAAAAAAAAAACGTCTCGGTCACATTCGGAGGAAAACATTGCATGAATTGGAAAGGGTACAATCATAAAATCCTTGAATACAGAGGAAAATCGAGGATGTATATATCAACAGCTTTGTTCATATTCACGTGAAGATGTCATTAGGTTACTGATAATAGTCGCTATAACCTCTGTTATGTGAAACGGTACGATTTTATAATTTGTTATCTTTTCATGAAGGATAGTTTAAAGTCCAGTATAAAATTCAGAAACGATGTTTGATCATGAAGACAATTTCGAGCAATTTGAATTTTAGAATGAACATGATTATACGGATAACCTAAGGGGCGGAGCGAGTGCAAGTGACGTATCTAAGCCAGGGAATTTGGTGGATGTATGCATGTGGAGAAGTAAACCGGTCACGGAACTTTCACTGCACTTTGGCAAGCATCAATAACCATCAGTTACCGCGTGCATATTAACCATACACAATGTAGGTAAACGAAGTGAGCTCTGTTGAATATAAGGACTTCAAAGAATATTGCGGCAAAAGCATATGAAAGTTCTACAACATGAGTGAAGGTAACACATCATGGGCGTCAATCCCGGGGACAGTGGGGATTTTTTTTCAAACTTATTGGGTCCCCCCCCCTCCACTTTGGACTACGAATTGACGCCCCTGTAACACATACACACATGACACTTGGGACATAACAATTTGTTGTTTCATGAGAAAACTAATGTCAGTACTTTAATTTCTTCGAATGTGTTCATGGATTATGATAGGCATAAATATAATCAAACATTATAATTCCAAGCTGTGATCATTAATATTTGATGAACACTTCATGTAAAATGAAAAAAGAAGGTAACTTACCGATACAAAAAGTGCGGTAACCAGCATATTCCGAAAAGCATCACTAACACCAGAACTATCTTAGCGAGGCGACGGCGTGCGGTCACTTGCTTAGTGGCGTCACCACGGCTCTCCCCAGGTAAATCTCGGGAACTCTCCATCAGTTTCATCGCAATGATGGTGTAGAACGATGCGATCGCTGCAAGTGGTAGCAGGTAAAGAATAAAACCTCTAAGCATTTCGTGTACCTTTGCAAATAGTTGTCCGTGTGGTAACTGAAAACACATGGTAACTTCTCCATAATCAGCAAACATGGCTTTCCTTACACCAGCTTTTAAGGTGGCCGGAAGTGACAAACAAATAGAGATGACCCAGATAGAAATTGCAAGAACGTAGGTTCGACGAACTGCGTTGCTCCGCCTACGGTGCATTGGACGAACGATTGCGTTGTAGCGATCGTAGCTAAGGGCGGCTAGCGTCAATACAGAAACCCCCTCAGACACAATACTAATACATGTTTGAAATCTGCAAATAAAGTTTTCATAACCATTTTCACCTGTGTATGTATGACCCAAGAAATGGCTTACTGTGTACGGTACGTTTATAAGAAGGAACATCAGGTCCCCGAGCGCAAGACTAGCTATAAGCGTATTGGGTACATTTCGCATATCAGCGTTGACCAGAACAACAAGAACAAGAGTTGCGTTACCTACACTGCCTACAATGCCGACAAGTATTAAAAAAGCGATTTCAATGTATACCAGCAGCTCGCGATCAACGGTTTCTCCAGCCACGTAGCTTGCCATAGTTGCATCAGATAGTGGCCTGTATGTAACAGAACTGTTTTCCACGAGCTCCATATTCTTTTCCTGGGTCCTATTTTTTCAGTGGTTATAAAACTTTTCTATAAAACTACTTTGTTTTACCGAAACAAATTTTCTCGATCGTCTTAAATATATATACTGTATCAAGCACATGTCAGCCTTTATATTCTGGAGATTTATGTCGGCTTAAGATATGTTCAATTATGCGTGGGTTGACAGCAAGTGAGAAATATCATGTTAGCCTTGTTTGTCCCATCTTCAAATAGTCAACAATAACTTATCTGTAAAAGAAATGAGAAAAAATAAATATTGTGAGTTTGTGTGAAATCAAACACAATATTAAAAATGTATTTGTATAAAAGACAAAGCAAACATATAGTTCAAGCTTAGCTGCAAGAAAACATCATTAACCTGATGCATTATGGTTAAGGTTTGGACACTCTAAACCTGATACATTATGGTTAAGGTTTGGACACTCTAAACCTGATGCATTATGGTTAAGGTTTGGACACTCGGATTGTAATTGGATTGTGGATCGGTTTATTAATTGGACCCTTTCCATCTTGAATGATGACGGACAATAAGACAAACGGACCCAGTGAAGAAATTACTTTGTATTTTGTTCCTTCAGGAGACATGGTAGATATCGAAGTTTAAACATGTCACAAGAATGATTGAAAATAAAGCTTAACGTCACATGGTCGCCGTAGTCCATCGAGCCATGATCTACTAACTCTTTGTGACACCCTTTTGATGATAAATTTCCACGACACCTATCCAGAGTTGAACGCTAGGCCACATTTATGGACATGCCCGTCCACTCTCGGATATCATGAAACCAATGGATTTTGGTTTTTATCTCCCTCTTTTACGTCTGCCTTGTTTACAGGATCATGCAGAATCATTTCAAGGTTGTCTTCTTGTCTTCTTGGAGCATGACCAAAATATTGGAGTTTGTTTCTGTCAATCATCTGGCACAAGGTGAGCTCATCAACGATCGAGCTTCTGACAAACTCATTTAATTTATGTTCCTTTCAAGAAATTCTCAACATCTTACGCCAACACCACATCTCAAAAGCCTGAATTATGTTGGCACATACTCACCTTCCTGATAATTTCCAATATATGGTATTGATTATATCAATTGGCAAACATTTTAGATGGTTAATTTCAGCTCATGTACTGGAGTACTCTACTTGTCTACGATATTTCCAAATGTTCCTACAATCGTGACCAAAAGTGAGTAGGGACAAATCCCCACTCCCTTCGATCAATATCGCATTTTACCATGGTTTTTTTGCAAAGCGTACAACATTGAATAGGGAAGGTGGAAGAAAGGGAGGGGGGGGGGAGGGGGAGGGTCGTTAAGCGGTTTTGTCCCAACACTTTTGGTCACGATTGTAGCTACTGCAGCGGAAGACTGTGCGTTGCTGTTGTAACAGACTTACTGCAGATTTTATGTTAATGTGTTACGTAATTTGCTTGTTATCCTTCGGAAAATGTACATCATGATTTATATTTTGTATATCATGATTTATCGCAAGCTCCAAGAACTAAACTTTAAATCAGACTGATATAACTTCTTATTTCAGAAATTCTCAGCAACTTCGAGTAATAATGCTGAAGCAGGAAATCGCCGATTTCTTCGGAGCAATATACCACGGAAATTATGAGTTACGAGATTATTGCCTTCCCTATTAAAACACTGACGATTTCAACGAAAATGATGCAGTCAATGTAGAAGCCTCTGGGTAAAAATGTATTTCGTGGCAAAATAGGTCGTAGAAATATATTAAGGTACTTAACCCAAGGGCAAGGTAACACTAGAAATCACATTTTGGAATTGATTGGGGATGTATTTTGTGTTTTTTAAAGTTATAGTAAATACTGCATCTTCGAGTACATTAGCTGATAAGCGGTCTTGAAGAATGTAAAAGAAACAGCCAACATTCGGAGGTATTTCAGAGTACTGTTATATAAATTTGATTGTTGGTAAAGTTATGTTTAAGACAAAGAAACACGGTATTATTGACCACGTGCCTAATTGTTTAGTTCTGGAAACCTAATGGTGTAGAGCTTTCTGCATGGTCCTTTGTTGATATGTTTACTTTTAAAGAAGGTTTAGTCAAATAATGAAATAGAAACAAGGTGATGAAATAGAAGAGATTCAGTGTTTTAAGAGTAAACATTCAAAAGCAGTTTTGTTACCACACATATCCAAAGAATGCAACGAGCTTACCACCAGCGTTGATGCAAAATTTCCAAAAGTCAATTACTTAGATATTTTTATATTTATCTAGCCAGTTACGTCTGTCCAAAAAAAACAACGAATTAACGAAAATAAGCACAGCATAGACAACCGTATGCATGACTTGGCCACGTGACTGGTTAACCGTCACAACTTAATAATTTGTCTTTTACGCAAAGCAAAGAATATGCCATGAACACATCAGATCTTATGAAGAAGATATATAGTATCCCCTTGTTGTTATTATGCACTTTTTGTGTAAATGTACCATGCATGATATCATTGCCAAGCAATATGATATAGGTAGTAATTATATTCCTGTAGGGATATAATATATATACGCAAAAGGTTTATACAATATCGGTGTATCATTTGGTATTGCAATAATATTTTTCGCTTGGGAACTTATATATATATATATATGTATATATATATATATATATATATATATATATATATATATATATATATATATATATATATATATATATATATATATATATATATATATATATATATATATATATATATACATATATATATATATATATATATATATATATATATATATATATATATATATATATATATATACATTTATATATATATATATATATATATATATTATATATATATATATATATATATATGTGTGTGTGTGTGTGTGTGTGTGTGTGTGTGTGTGTCGTCCTTCAGCAAATTTGTATTGCATATATATGTAAACATATCTCGAGCACCAAATCGTATAGTCCACTTAATGCAAAGATATGCTATACTATACACACAATGCATACTATGCAAGATGCTATGTGCACGATCATACGTAAATCACGGGAACATTCTTGTAAAGTTAGGTACCTAGCAAGAAACTCATGTTGCGTCCAAACGTCGTGCAATAAACTCCCAAAATAAGCCTTATACTTAAACTGCTCTTTAGCATTATTCAGGAGTTATAGGCTTTACCGCAGTACCAAATTCTAACTACTAGCATTATCCGAAATTATTTTCTGGTGCGAAAAGTTGATTTGATAGCTTGGTGTGCTTGGATTATGAAACTGTGATTGAAATATCGTTTAAACCTAATGTAAATTTTGCACATCTGAGAGGAATATAAATTGACTGATTTGTTATTTGGTGCACGTTTATACAATGACTTTCGATAGCAACCTTGATAGGAAGAAACATAATAATAAGGCTTGCACATTATATTACCTCAGGAGAATGCGAGAAATATAACTCTCGATATCAACCTGAATTAGTGTATGAAGATTGCATTATGGCATACACGTGCTACTATCCCAGGACCATACCTGTGTAAATATTCGACGAACTTAGCAAACATGTGTTAATATTGTTAAACGGTTAGTTGAGTGGTCAAACGTATTTAATGGTATATAACTTATGGTAAAGTTCGGCACGTAGCCAGAAACAAATGTTGCGTCCAAAGTTCATGCTATAAACTTCGGAAATAAACAGGATACTTAAACGGCACTTAATCATCGTCCATACGCTGAAAGATTCGACGTAGTGCTGAATTCATGCAGGAATAATGAAATTGCTGCTAATATTTTTCTACATTTCCCTTATTCATGGTAAAAGAAATGTAATTGATTTGATGACAAGATACGATTGAGTTAATAACTTTAAACGCAGATTTAAAAAAAATTTGTACTGATAATTTGTCACTGGAAAACTGTTAAGCATTTGCGGTCGTGTGTTCAGATCGTTTGTGGTAGAGAACACATGATATCGTGAAGAGGTACCACGTTTTGAAGATGACTGGTGTAAAAAGTGTAGTACTTAGTCACTGATGTCCAATGGTTTTAAGTCCCCAAAAGTACCTATAACAGTTACATACAATTGCTATAATTGTGATGATACTTGTTTGGTTTCTATAATTTTGATACAAATATTTCGAGTATTTCTAATGGGTATATATTTTGGATTTCTTGTAAACCATTTTCCCTGTTGTTGTCTGTTTGATTTTGTGATTAATTTCACTGCTTTAATAAACTTATCATTTAAATTGTAAGTCAATCAACCCGACAGTGGTATTCACTTGATCCCCTCTTATGCTTTACGAGATTCGTTTGGTGTATAGACCTGAGACTGGAAACATTGCGCAGAAAATAATTTCAGAAAATGTCACCAGACGAAAGTTTTTTACAATTATATCCCAATTCGCCTCTAAAAGCAATCTACTTAAAATGTTAAAATGGAAATGTTCTGATAGAAGTGTGGTTTAAACAAATTAGCAATTGTATATGAATAACTTTACCAAGTAAGTTCGCAAAAAGAGGCATTTTATTTTATACCGGAACTCATTTCTTTAATTACATTTATCAAACATCGTCTCCTTTTTGAGTAATTAAATGACAAAAAGGAGGTTAAGATATCAGCAAAATGCAAAACATTAGACTCATTGTAATTTGATGAATGCAATTGAAGAATGCTGGGTATTTTGATGAAATGAAATGGATTACAAATACACAGAAAAATTACTTCTTAACTTATTTCTTAGTGAAAGAAATTAAAGTGTGTTTGAAGAACTCAAGATTGAATGTAGTCATATATTTCTAGGATTTAAATCCAAAATGAATCATTTACAAAGCATTCTACTGGAGGTCTTATATACGAGGTTAAAGGTATATGGACAGGTAGAGATTTTTCATTCCGATAAAAGAACATTAAATTCTGAGCAGGACAGTCATCAAATGATCACAATAGCACTTACATCTTTAAAGTTATGATAAATCAAAGTAAAAAACAATCGCCTCGTGCAAAAGTGATGATGTATGAACAGGAATACAGCTAAATATATTATATTGTAATGTAATTCTTTATATTTCTTTGCCAAATGTCAAAGGTTCTCAAATTGAGTTCTACTGTTAAACTTGTGGGTCAAGATTATAACAATATCCAATTTCCTGTTCACTGTAGCTAATTCTCCCATTCAAAATAATTTAGGGAAGGACCGATGAACACTGAGTTAAGGTGAGCAATATCCTAGTTTTCCCATGCTGAGGTCACAAAATATTGCACAATTTATGCTAATTAGGTATCTTAAGATGCTGTAAATGGTCAATTTTTAACCTGTTTTGATGGGACTTATTGCTGTTCTTAAAAGAAAAAAACACAAAAAAAACATATATTTCAAAGCAGTTTAGTTGTTGCTACTTGTCCATATATTGTTAAGGTTCGTAGGCACCAGCTTAATAAAATACAGGTATAAATCATTTTAGATTTGGTACTCCTGAGGGTTCACAAATGAAACCGTTAATGTCTTAGACGTATTGGCCAAACAATTTCTGGGCAAGATCAGTTATTCAATGTTTTCACTTAATAGATCCTTTAAAGGATTAGTTTCTTGGTCTATATGATTGTGTGCTAGAGGACAAAAATACAGGCGGAACTGACAAGAAACTTCTGTGACATTTTGAAATGTTTTAATAGATGATTAGATTATATAAAGTTTTAACTAAAATTTGTATGCAAATGACTTTCGTAAAAAAATGTACAATAGCAGAATCATGTGACATCCGCGTTCTCGTAGCAGTTGAATATGCATTTGATCGAAAATTAATGTTTTAAGACTAGTTGAAAATATTCATTCAGGAGGTAAATGACAGTTGTCTAACTTGACCCTGTACTCGCTATGTCTATTCTAACATACATCCGATAATTTGTTGAGGGCCACAGTGGTGACGATGCGCTGTCTCTATTTCTTATCTGAATTTGTTATTTTTTACACTAATTTGATAAAGCTTTAGACTTGGATATTTCCTTATTGCAATTTGAATTTTCAACACGTTCTTTACCATTTTGTTTATTTTATCATTTTCTGTAATAACTGACCGTTTGAACCGATCGTTTAACACGTTCATCATCTTTTCCTGTTATTTATCATGTTTACATTTGGTTCGAGGGATTGTACTGCTCATTTTATTTCTCCACACCTGTTACTTCTTGGTTTAACTCTCCAAATCTAAAGATTTCAACACAACTTGAAATTAAAGTCACAACCGTCGGAAGTGCGTGTTCTATGTATTGTATAGCTTATAAATATATAAGATCGGCATGGCACATGAGCACATGACAAGGCAAACAGGCGGGGGTTCATTTCCCTGTTCAACACATATTTTACTCCTGATATTTTAAATCCATATTTGCTCATACAATTAGATCTTTTATTTTCACATTTTATTGTTAACGTTCCCTTTCTGCGAAATATGTATTTCCCCACGGTTATAGGCACCGGAACTGTTGCTTATTTACATGCATTAAAGTTCCGATTAATTGAAGTAGGTCAGAATGTGATGTAAAACGAACTGTCTGAACTCTGAACCAAATACTGAAAGCACAATAGCATTAGCTTTGCTCTTTATTTGGTTTAAATTAGAATTCAGTGATACTGTACTTATGGGATAATGACACTCTCAATAGCGGTGAACGAGGGTTGTTAGAAAAATTGCCAAATTTGGCTTCCGGTGTCCGTCGCCGCAAAAAGACCTCGAAATGTTATTAATTGGAATCCCCGAAATTGAGATGCCTCATTGGGCACCTGCGTTTCCCTCCTCTTGTCCGGCCTCGGCCCCTCATTCATGTTTAAATTCAAGTGAAGTTTGTCTGATTTCTTAGTTGTATCAAAGCTCTTTGGTTGTATCCAGGAGGAATTTTCCATTTGCCTTTATTGATTTTGTTCTATACGTACTGGTTAGCTAGTGTAATGTTTATCGGAATTTGACGCGGATAAGGAGTCCGACCTGCCAATACCAGTCTGAAACGGCCTGATGTTGGAATGGAACGTAGTTGTCATGCTTACTTCCTATTTTCATTTTCAGGGAAATTGTATCTCAAATATCATGTAGCTACAAATGCATTTTCACATAAAAATTGAATGTTCTGCAACATTTAAGCATGTACAATTTAATTACATGTACTATGGTAATTTGTTCCGGTTATGCTTATAATTGCGATCTACTTGCATTCCATTGCCATTGTCCAAGGTTTACATACATTTGATAATTTGTGCCTCTAACCTTTTGCAAACTAACAATAAAAATGAAAAATGTAGCTACTTATCCGATGTCGTATAAAATACTTTTATTCGTCAGAAATATAATTTACCGGTATATACTTTCAGGAACAGCCAATATCTAATGTTTACATACATAGCTTTCCAAGTTGTGTGCTTTATGATTAAACCATGTAAACTGAATGAATCAGGTGGCGACTTGTCCATCGACATTACAGATTAAAACATGTGATATTTTGTAATATTGAATCACATTACTTAAAGAATAAGTGATATGGCAATTTCTTCCGGTCACGTTAAAAATAAGATTTATATGGATTACATGGCACATGTTTGATCGTTTTTGAGAATTTGATACTTCTAACAATGTGTACGCTTATAACCTTTGGGTACTCGTCCGTGGACGTTTAAAGTTGACCCCACATATTCATGTATACGGATGTATATTCGAGCAAAATTGTCCGGTAATAATTTGACTGGGCCATTCTAATAAGGACTGCTGTCAGCCAGAATTCATAATGTTTGTAACACGATTCACAAAAGACACAGGTCACAAAAGCAATGTATAACTATTGTGTTGGGTGAGTTCTGTTGATCATGTTTTGTGCATCGTATATCTTTCTATTCACACCTGGAGATACTTATGATAAGGTTAGCCAATAAATCAAGCAACACGTCAAGCAAGCAAACGATGGCCTTGTGTACGAATGTGGACTGATTGATGTATCACTTACAAACTGGTAAGATACAATGTGGTTATGGAAGTCATAATATGAACCTTTTTTAAATGTACAATAGATCACTCTCTTAATCAATGTGTTTAGGTACAAATTAAGTAGCAGATGGAATACAAAACACTAGTAGATAGAAAAAATATGAAATAACATCCTATATCCATCACTCATTTTCACCCTCTTGTGATATTTTATTGAAAAATGAATACACAAATAGTTTAGTAATGTTTTGAAGAACAAGGTGCAAAAGTTGAAAGGATCCCGAATTGCTCACTATGAAAATAATTTGTACTTGGTTGTTGTCTTTTAAAACAATTAAGCGACGGAAACACCTGCCTTAAAATGCCTCATATTCACTTCACTTCAGTTGAAGACTATATAATGATTCTCGTCTAATGTCTGTAGCCTATAATTCTCTTCTTAGTCTAACAAACGCCAGAAGCCGAGGAAAAATGAAAAAATTAAACTTCAATTTGAACAATTTAAGTCATTTTGCGGTATATAATGTTTTCAAAACAACTTTTTTACGTTTCAATTGCCCCAAAAGTTACAACCCGAACGTCTTACTAATAGTTATCTAGAATAATATATCAATACAATGAAGAGTTCTTGAAAAATAAATCTGATACGTTGTACCCATGCGACCAATAAAACTGAAAGAAGAAACCTCATTTTGTAGGCTCTTGCAGCTTAACATTTATGGCAATCAATTATCGTCGTCTATTTAAATTTTTACTTTAATTGTTTGGGAGTCTATGATACGTCATAGAGATCCCAAGATGCCAAGGTGGTCAAATTTTGATCAAGACATTTAATACAGGCAAATAGAAGAGTGAAAATAGAGCAATAGATATCAACGTTTTAGATTATTATCGACATTTGTTCGACACTTCAATTTTGCGCAATTTGCTATTATGTTTGATTGATTACTGTTACATTTTTGCTTATGTTTCCGAGCAAGAAAAGCAAAAGATTTTTTTGCATGGATCACACAAAGCCTCGTTCCACACATCACACATCAAACTATTCTGCCCACGCAAAGGTGATAGGTTCATATTCAGATTTTGCAAGTGCGATGAAGACTTACTTTATCTGCTATTATTCAAGGTTGCTTAAAACTGGGTTGTTTTAAATAGTAGCGACACTGTACCCGCTGTCACCATAATCGTACTAGACCATCATCACGAATATGAAGTGCGATGGTGCATAAATTGTGCATTTTCGCAAATATCTAAAACTATTTTTTCCGGAAATGTTGTGCTTAACATGAGCTATAGAAAGGATAATAGAGAACAATTTAACCAAATAAATTAGGAAAATACGGAAAAAATTGAAAACGCATAAGCATTACTATTTCAGAATAAAAAGTTGTACATGCCATGAGAGTAGATCTAAGAGTTGGGACCGTGAGGCGAAGGTGCCAATAGTTTTGGCTGTATTACGTTTGAAGCTTAACATATAGATGCACACACTAAATCAAATAACTTAAAGGCGCAAAATCTTCAAAACGCAAGGAGTTTATAGAATTTATCGAAACATATGTGAAACACTATCTCACTCTAACTAAAGAGCTGTGTAGAAGCTCTTTGCTCTAACCCGTCGTTCTTAATGTAATACTATCGTCCTCGGGATTAATAGCCTGAATTTGTCCATTTGTACAAACTTCCCTTTACTTAGTCGGTGTGTCATTGTGATTATCGAAGCATTATTAATCTAATATCAGAACATTTCATGTAGAAAATGTCGATGTTTTCCATTAATTAACTTTCCATAACATAACAACCCCCTGAAGCGTAGGGTATTGACAAAAGTAACCACGATTGAAACCAAGGACTTATCCGAAATTTTATGACGTGATATCATTTCAACCCAGTGGAAATGTTTCAATCAAGTCACCGAATAAACGTATACTGTAACGTATCTGATAATGCAATGCGTTTCCGAAATCAAGTCGAAAACATTTATATTTGATAAAGTGAAAAAACTCTGGAAAATACTGCTATCATCTGCATAAAGCTAAGACTGCTAGATAACATACGGTTAAACGTGAGGTTGTTTCTTAATCAGGACGGAAAAATCGACGCAGTTCACGAAAAATTAGATTGCAAAAAATTGTATCACACAATGGGCATTCATTACGTGATGAAAGCATATGTGGTGTAAATTCTCATAAAATTGAAAAATACGCAACCGTTTTAAACAGAAAAATAAAACTCGGTATATAAGTGCCATAAAAGACTAACAAGCAGTGCCCATAAGTATACGATGACAATATTATACAATCAAGACTGAATAATATATTCTTGCATATAATTTATATTCGAATAACACTATAACCTTATATTCAGTTTAATCGAGTATCATCTGATATATTTTAAGAATGTCAGCATGAATAATTAGAAGCAAAGTGGCCCCTTCTTACCTACAAAATATAATCTAATCACCTACTTAATACGAAATTTGGGCTGATGGCAGGAGCAATTCATTGCATTCCCTCTCTTGTAACAGAAACTTCAATTGAGATGCAAAAACAACAAAGCCTTTAAACCACCAAAATATATCAAAACAATTTCGAATAAACAGTTTAACAGCTATTGCTTATTAAAGGTGATCACACCAACTCGAGGTTGTGTGTGGTAACATAAATACACTCGTCTGTCACATATGTATAGCAATGTGACGAAGAATTTCTATGTGACGAACAGTTTCTTTATTGCTACGGTAAAGTCAATATTCCACTTGGGTAAGACAAATTGATGGACTAAGATTTAAGTAATTAGGTCTGGAGTGAATATCACACACATGCTGAATTAAAATCAAACGAGCTAAAAGGTAAATTGTTGTCCTATTATCAAAACAGCACATATTCTTCACGTGGAATTAAAAACAAAACCATGATCAACAATAATAATATTATAATTACAATAATATACATCGATTTATATAATGCTATAGGAAAGCGCTGAAACAAGATCATAAGAATGCAAGAAGTCAAATCATGGAGATAGAATGACACTCTCTCTCTCTCCATGATCAAATTAAGTATGTAATGAATCGGTTTTTTTAAGATGGTGCGCTACAAATTGGAGACAGTAGATTATTCCAATGAGCAGAGATTTAGGCCCTTTCGTCACAAAAGTTTGTTTTTGGATGATGACTGACAGCCAGAACACATTTTGTAGATAAGCGAAGCTGAAGTTGATGGTTACATCTTTCACTTTTACCATGTAGTACGCAAATTATAGCCAACCTACAATGTGTGCATGAACCCCTGCAAAAAAACTGTTTTAAATGGCACTGAGTGCAATGAGGTGCAATTTTGTTATACATTCCAAGAAATTTAAATGTACATTAATTACATCTTGTGTGAAGAGCAAAACTGCTATAAGACAATGCTAGTTACAACTTATGGATAGTACATTCGCGTTTTCTCCTCTTTTCGTGGCTAAATTAACTTACATTTAGATGACAAATGAAAGTTTAGCAATATAATAGGGTAAGGTTGGATGTTACTAAACGAAGAAGAAATGAACAAAACACAACTGTATTAAATCATTAAGTATGAATTGGAAAGTCTTCCATACGTAAACAAATCAGTTGTCTATTTTGTATAGAACTGTCAGGAAAAACCTTCACTTGTATGCAATTTAGCTATGTGTTGCATAAAACGGATTTAAAATAATGAAACAATTTAGAAATAAAACTGCTTTTTCCAAAATCCGTCCTAAAAATACAAACTTTAACCTCCTAAGGCATAGATTGCTGCGTCATGGTTATTTTTAACAGAAAGCATATTAACAATGTAACTTTAATATCATGTTAAACCTGATAACAACATAGTACATGAATTGATATCATTTAATGTTTTGTTGTACTTCTACCATGGTTAAAGTGGTCAAGCAAGTTTATCTTGCATGAAAGAGGGTTTTAAAAGAAACAAAAATGTGAAAAAATATTCCGGTAAGGAGATATTCAAGTTTAAAGCACTGTCTTCTCTGTGTAGAAACAACTGGTAGTTAGTCAACTAACATTCGTAACAATTGTTAATGTATTTTAAAGAAATGTTTTTTATTGTTTTATGTTTTTTATGTTTCTTCGAACCTTTTTCAGTTGGTAAATTGCAATCACTCCTACTAGATTCTGTTTTACTACTTTCCTGACATGGTAATTAAGCTACACTCGCAGGGCAAAGTATGTCAGACTTTAAATGTTTCCACACAAATGATATCAAACTTTAAACTTAAATATCTCCTTAACAAAATAAGACTTTCGAATGCTTTCTGCACCGTTTTGTTTCATTGGAAGTCCTCTTTGATATCACATGGATTTGCTTGATCCCTGAACTTATTCTTTAATATCAATGTTTTTAAGTCAAGACTGAATAACATATTCCTACTCATTCTTTAATGAGAAATTACAATCAGAAAATGTTTGAATTCCACAATTTACTCCTAAGCCGATAAGCGAAAACTAAGTTGGCTCTCGTGCATGCCCGCAATTTATTACATAATACGTACATCTAACGCTAGATTCAGTAACTTTAATGAATCAAAACTATTATGTTTTCTAGTGGGTATGTGATTGTAAGAAACAAACTACCAACAATTAGATTGAGTATTTGTCCCTCAATCGAGATATGTTATTTTGTACATTCCAAAGTCTTTGTTCAATGTTTACTTCGCTTTCTAATTGTTTGAATACTTTGAATAAAATATTTTGTCATGTATTTTGGTTTTCTCGTTAATTTGTAGATGAAGGAAAAGTATGACAAGAATCTTTATCATACAATTCATAGATAGAGGATGGGTAGGATACTTTTGATTGCACCACTTTTTAGGCCCAAATTTCTTCATAATAAGCGCGCATGATCGGTGTTGCGTACAGTGTGCTATTCGAAGTACATTGTGTGAGCTGGTTCTATATTAGCCCCATAATATTCCGATAACCACCACAAAAACATTGTGAGCATCAGACGAAAAATAAGAGAAGCTTGTAAAAAAAACTTGAGTATTTAAAGTCTTCAAATTACTAAAATAAATTTTGTCATCAGTCAAACAAAGTTGGGTGGGTGCTTTTTAGAGCAGGGTGTTTAAATACATTGATTACGGTAACTAAATATTCTGTTAGATATACATATAATGTTCATATTATATGAATATTAAGGATGAAAAGTAATAGTAATAAAAAGATAAATGAAGCATTAATTCAATAAGAAATTTAGAGGTATATAAAACAGTCATTTGCTATTCTCATCATGATCTCAATGTTGAAACCCTGTGACATTTCTAATTTTAAACTTACTAAATATCTTTGCAAGGGAAAATAAAGCCGTGATACATATTATTATTCCAGTAACATGAATTTTAAATAAAAGACGCCATTTTGTTATTTATTTTTCTATCAAAACGTTTAAATCTAGTTACTTGAAATAGAAAAGAAACTCCATGATATACTTGTATTGCTCTTATATCTGTATATCGACCAATGTAAGGCTCGTTGGTTGATACAAAGAAATTCTGATCAATAGTGTCAAATATGAGTCATTTATCCTTGGCACATACTGAGATATTATATTCGGTAAACCCCCTTTCCCTCTCCTCGATTTACCCATGTTATCAAAACATATAACGCACTGCATCACAATACGATAGTGTAACTCTACATACCACGTATATGCCGATTCTCAAAATAAGGCAGCGTGGAGAATATTCAAAACGTTTGTCTAAGATAGGGAAATCTTGGTAATATCAACTACGTTCTTCCAAACAAACCCCTGCCCTGTTCTCCATCAAGAGCTTGGCATTTAAACGTCGAAATATACATTGATGGGTTGTTTGTCATTAACAAATCCGTCACAACTGTATGTTACCTCATAACGTCCGATTTGTTCATCTCATTAATCCTAACCAAGCCATCTCCCGAAGAGCTTCAACTAGCCGCATAATCCAGCCTTTAAATGATGTACGACATGTTTTTCACTCAAGTAAACATGTTCAGAACGCTAGCTTCCCCTTTGGATTTAACGGTATCAACCACTTTTTGTAATAAATAAAATATGTGAAAACAACTTATATGTCACTGCCACAACCTCGAGTTTCATTAACAGTTATAAAACATCTTGATACATTTATTCGATAAAATATTCAGCCGGGACTCCGGAAGGCACCAGAAATAATATTGACAATGTTGTTTGTCATATTAGTGAAAGTTTATTCAATTCCTGCCACTTGCGAAGCAAAATGTTTAAATTATTCTAACCCAAGTGTATGGGCAACAGGGGAATGTGTAACATTTTTGTGCGTTTATATTGGCTATTAAGTTATCATTTTGTGACCGTTTGCGGAATATTTTGAATGTTTTCCGCACCGTTTTGTTTCATTTGAAGTTCTGTTTGATATCATATGGACTTGCTTAACCCCTGAACTCATCCTTAAATAAGTGTATTTCTGTTGCGTCTAAATCATAATAAATTACTTCTTTCATTATTATGTTGCTGTTTTAAACCCTAGAAATCTTAATTGCCACTTCTATTCGGAAATTTTATATTCATTTTACTTGATTTCATCGTGACACATCTTCGCTCTGCAAGCTTACTGGTGGATTCCATGTTTTGTCGTATTTGAAGTTTTGAATTTGTGTTGTGGAGCATTAATTGTTATAAGATAATCTATTCAGACTAAAAGAACTCTTGCATTAACATATATAACATGAAATCCACATTAATAAAATAACAAGTTATCCGGGTAGATTTACATAAGATATAAACACTGGCATTTTCACAAATGTTAATGCATGTTCATCTTACATGATAACGCATGGGAAATCCCCAAAAGTTTCAAAATGGTGGATAAAGTATTTGCACGAGGGAAAGTTTTTAGAAGCTTCTCAAGGTTGATCTAAAACACGTAAAACACAAAATAAGATGTATTTTACAATTTTATATACAATTTGCAGCAAATGTGAAAAAAAGATTCTCAATTAGTCGAAAAATTTCAGTTTGATTTTCAATAAGATGCATTTTACAATTGTTACGAAAGTGTATGTGTGACGTCACTCTCCTAAATTAGACTTTCTCCGAGAAATAGAAAGTCGAAATCGTAATGTATAATTGGTCTTGTCCTAACGTGCAACAGTTATTGATATCCCACACCAAACCAAGCAAATATGCCTAAGGGACCTTACGTTTGCTGGCAGAAAAAACAAACTAGTGGAACAGTTCACCAGACAGATCAGTATAGGCATGTGATGTACACAGTTGTTATTTTACATAAATGTGACTGTTCTACTCATAAATGTTAGCATAAAATCAAACTAGTATTGCCACTGGCTTCGATACTCTCCTTTTATGACCAAAGAGTAAAACAGGTTAGAAGGCTACATGGAAACCATAATCGACAAAAAAACCAATTGAAAGGTTTCGCGCCTGACGATTTCACTCATTTAAGTGACATTTTAGTGGAATTGCTAATATTCTTAAATTGTCACTAATGGTGCATTTCGATCAATATTCTTTTTATTTCGAAATCTGAATTAGGCATTAGTTTTAAAGGAATTGAATCTAATATGAAAATATTAGACCACAATACATGAAGTTGGATTCTCCAAAGTAATACAGAAACATAGATCAAACAAAACTTGTATAATGCAATGAATTAAAAGTTTTCCATGAGTAAATTGGCCGGAATGTCGTGAGCATTTAACTCCCCTGTAATCCCCCCAAAATGATATAGCATGATTCTAACGATGGAAGTAACTTCCATACCATATCGCAACTTTTTGGTAAATAATCTTTTTAAAAAGCGTAGCTGTGAGCATAACAAACTACAAAATAGTACGGGTCTGAAATATGAACAAGTAGATCTCTACATTGAGAAATGCAATTTATTGTCTACTAATCATTCAGTCCTCGAATATATATTCATCTTAATCCAAAGAAAACTTAAACATTTGAAACAATGAAATTAATTCACTAACTGCTGACGTACTATTTGTGTTTGGTAGGGAATGCACCACTCACCAGCCATAAACAGTTGCCTATCAGCTAGTAATTGCTTTAAGGACCACCATATGTCATTACATATCAAATCAAATATATCTAATGTTGATCTTGGGGGGCCGGGAAACACATGAGCAGATAATATCTGCTAAATTCATCATCCGAGGGTGACTTTGTTCGTTGTAGGTTGTTCACATTAAAACAGTACCATTCCTATAGAAGATTTTGGGTCATGTATACAAGCTCATGAATCAGTTTATTTAAACTCCTAGTCCAGGTAATAAAAACATTAATACATTCCAGATCTTTCCACTAGTGG